>VZRZ01002989.1:1562207-1829635 GCA_013398175.1 Climacteris rufus
AAAGCTAACTTTACAGGTTGCTGGGATTACTCCCTAACTTTTATGAATTCTCTCTGTTACAGCACACATACACAGCCCTGAGACCATTACTGAGTCCCACCTGTCTGTGGTGTCCTGGCTGTCCCTTTGATAACATGCTTCAGATCAGTGTGTGACTGGCTTCTCTGGCAACAGCCTGGTGAAAGCTGAGCACAGAGAATGCCTTCTGCAGCAGAAATGGTATTGATAAGCCACATTGGGATTTTGGTGTGCTTTTTGCTGTGTGTTCCTGTTGGGCAGTACAGTAATAACTCAGGAATTCTGAGAATACAAGTTCTGGTGGATAGGAGAAAAGGAATATCTATCTTTGTTTATAAGAATGGTCTCCAAATTGTCTTTGGGAGATAGAGAAAAACCTTCTCCAAAGACATTTGATTAATCTTTGGTGGTTTTAAGAATATGTGATACTCCAGAGAGAGTGAAGGTGACAGTTTGTGTACTCTGAACTTTCTGACAAAGCAGTATTTCCTTAAATATTGCTGCATAATGCTCCTTTTAACTTTCTGATATGATGAACTTTCATTAGTTGCATTTCCTTCACAAGCACAAGATAAATGTAAATTCCTACTAGAGCCCTTCTGTACTTGTAGCGTGTTGCTGTATTGATCACTTAGTCCAAGAACAATGAGAAACTGAGCTCATGACTTTGATTAATACACAACACATCTTTTCTCTTCTCTAGATTAGCATAATCATTACTGTCTGGGAGTGTTTTCACTCAGAGTATCCTTGTGTAGCGGTCAAGGAATTAATTACAGATAATTCTTTGCTAAGAATTTTGTAAGTTTGGTTGTTAAAGGAGCTCTCTCCTGCTGAGTCTTCACTAAAGCTTGGCCAAGTGGCAGGAGTAAATTTATGGATCAGTGATCTAAGCTCTGAAGAATGGTAGATGATGATCTTTCTCATTCAGAAATGGATTTCAGCTGTTTAAGGTGTAAAGGGCATGAGCAGTGCAGAAGGAGGCAGCCAGGCTCTGTCCCGGGTTCTGAAAGTCTGTGCAGATTTGCTTCTCCTTCCAAACCACATTACAGGAACATCAGGTCAAGAGGAAACAGCCTCATGTTGTGTCGGGGAGGGTTAGATTGGATATTAGGGAAATTTCCTTAATCAGAAAGGTTGTCAAGCTTAGAACAGGCTGCCCAGGGAAGTGGTTGAGTCCCCACCCCTGGAGATGTTTGAAAGAAGTGTAGATGTGGTGCCTGGGAACGTGTTTAGCAGTGGCCTTGGCAGTGCTGGTCACTGCTTGGACCTGATTTTAGGGGTCTTTTCCAAAATGATTCTGTGATCACAAGACCAAGGGCAACCATCAGAGATGGCCTATGGTGAAAATGGAGACCTGACTGTTACTGTGGCTTTTGACCTTCAGAATTTTGTCTTCACTTTGTATAGGCCAGAGCACTGCATGATTTATGCAGAATTTTAATGTTGTAGAGTGTCTCCAAGAGAAATGCAGGATTAGCAACAAGGTCTGTCTCTGGCAGGAAAATGGTGCTTACAAAGCTCAAGAGAAAAATGGATCCTCACTATACTGAACGTACTGGACACGAGAAAAAAGTGCCATGTCAAATATGTACATTTTGCCTAATTAAATTCTGCATTTAAATTTTCCTGCTGAGTCTTGCACTGTTCCATACACAGTCATTTTGCTTTATCCAGTGTGTCTGGAATGAAAAAGGAAGGAGGAAGAGGATAGGTGCAGATGGGGTGTGAAGGTTACTTTTGATTTTGAAAGTAACTTAGATAGATACAGCTTGCTTCTTGACAGCTGTGCTATCCTCCCTTCATTCCAGATTTAGACTTCAATTTCCCTGACACGGCCTTGCCCATTTAGATCTCTGGAGGGAAAGGAAATAACTTCAGTTTTGTGTTTGCTTTCCAGTGTTTCACAAATCTTCATTGTAGGAAGAAGAACTGCACAGACATGAGTATTCTGACATCCTTCAGCTGAATGATGCCAGAGGCAAACGGGTTGCTCAGCATAAGGGGAGATGGCATCACCTCTCCCTGTGTGATTATCTGTGGAAAGAAATATTGTGGATGGTAGTTATGGGTTTAGTTTTCTGTATTTTCTAAGTCTGTTTCACTGGAAATATTCTGACGTGTGAGTGAAGACTTCCTGGGATTCTGCTGAGACTGAGGGAAGTCTTCTGGTTGCCTTTTGCTCCTCATGCATGGCTCTGAGAGGCATCCCAAACATGATGGCTTAAGCCACCTTCCCTTGTTTCAGTACAACAAAAAGAGTTTGAGGAGGGATGTGTTGAGCCCTACCTGGAGCCTCATGTAAGATCCACAGGTGGTAACTGTGTGCTTGCACAGTGACATCCTTGTTTCAGTGGTGACAAACATTTCCACAACACGAGTAATCAGAGAGGCAAAGCCAGAGATGAACAAGAACATACATTTTAGTTCATGGCTCTGTGAGGTGGGGAACACCACTGGTCATGGTCACTCACCCTCTTGTGGAGGCCTCATCACCATCTGTCAGCAAAGAGGATTGGCCTCATGCACCGTGCAAAGCCTTGAATGTATAAAGCTTTTAGAAAACATGTCATGAAATGTGTTTGTTAAAGAAGGGATAAATAACTGCCTGGTTTGCATCTCTAGGCCTTTGAACACTGGGAATTGTCATATTTTAGGGCTTGAACAGAATTTTAGATAACCCTGTGATGATACTTTGTGTTTTGCCATCCTCATCTGCCTTAGCACGTCACTGGTGCAATCACTGCAGCCAATACACACAGTCATTAAAGTACCTGCTCTGAACCTGGGTGAGACAAAGCTTTCATTTGCATGGTCTCTTTTGGGTACACTGCTTTGCTTAGAATAAATTATCATACATTTATCATTAGTTAGCAAGTTATTAACATTAATATAAACAAATATGTGGCACACTTCTCCATGAAGATTACCTTTAAGTCACGGAGGGGATATGACAGACACTTCTACACATGTTTTTGTAAATAAAGGTATTCTGCTTCCACATACCTTTATGCAAATGTGGAAAAATTCACCTGGGATTGTTTTCTGATAACTCCAGGTTATATTCTGCATTGGAAGGATTGCTGTGGTAAATCAATCAATCTCATAGCACTTGATGCTTTTGAGAAGTTTTGAGGATTTAGCTATAACCCTCACTTTCATATATTACAAAAACTTCACATTTCTGTGGCTGTGGAGGAAACTCTGAACATATTTGAGTCTTTAAGGTTTATGTCTAAAGACAAATAGAAAGAAATCCATAATATTTCTGTGTAAGTTATTGCAATTGCTTCTTTCTGAGACACAGAAAAACAGACTGAGACTACAGTTATGAGAAGTATTAACTCTTAATCCTGTAAGTGCAGACTGAAAGATTAGAATTGCAATTGTTTTGTTTGTGTTGGTTTTTTTCTTTGATGATTTGGGTGGAAGGAGAAATTCAAGCAGGGCCATGGAAATCTATGTTGTTTTTTTAACTCATTGTTATTTATTTTTCTGCAAAGTTTATTGGAATAATAATATTTATTATAATGCCTTCAACATCCTTAAATAAGGGATGTTATAAGAATGCAAAGTCAGGTTATACTGGTTAGTTATTGACTTTATTTCTGGTCTGTGTAGACAAGAAGGCATGTGAAATATAGCTACAAACCTGAAATAACAGACATGTATGTATTTCCTCCTCAGGCTCAACTAATAAAGTTTCCCAGTATTTTTAGAATGCTATACTGCTGGTAAAGTCAACAAAATCTTTGGAGTTATGCTGGGGACTTGACCCTAATATCTTACCTTCTGTTGCTTCCCTGGATTGGATCTTTAGCTGCATTTAGATCATTCTTACATCTCTGATGCAGACAAGAAAAAAAGCTGCACATGACTCCCAAGTGAGCTACGGGAGAATCGAGACCTATATATCACATCTTTCATATAAGTCTTGCATAAATATGGATATCTCCTCTCCCTCCACAAAATTTCAGTGAGATAACAGTCTGTCCCTGGAAAACAAGCAATGTAATACCCAAATCCCATTGTATAAATGGATTTTACATGCAGCCTACAAGCACAGTGCGTTTCAGTTGCTCAGTTCCACTCACTGAAGCTTTCACTTCAGGCTCATTTCTTAATTCCAGCAGTACTTTTTAGCCCTTCTAACAATGCAAAAGCATTTTATGACAGAATGGGGAAAAAAATATTCTCTTGGTGCTTATTTCTTCCAAAGTTATGAAAAAAATTGAGAAAACTGGAGTTTTCTTCTAACTCCAGCGCCAATGTTTCCCTCCTGAGCCAGGGCTGATGGATGGCTGACTGGAGATGAGCTGTACAGCATTTTTGCAATGAACATATTTTGCTTCTGAGTAACTTTGTCTGGAAAGACATCTTTCTCATAGCAAGGCATGGTTGGAGAAGTGATCTCTGAGACAGAAAAGCTATTCCAGTGCCTGCCATGTATTTTCTTACTTTGTCTAAAGCATTGAGGCACCTTACCCAGTTTCCTTCAATGCATGTTATTATTATACATAGCTATTGTGGAGTAAACCTCACCACAAATCTGTGTTCTCCTTCTTAAGATGATAAGGCTGAGTGAAAAAATGAGTAAAAAAATGCAGTATTGAAGAGGTCTGTAGAAGCCCAACACAAAAAGTAATTTTTCCATTTGTTTTCTTTGCTAGATACCTCTGACTACTGAAAAACTGTTTGGTTTTTTTTTCGCTTTCCTTGAACAGTTAGAAATTATCCTCCACTTTAATGGCAGTATGATTCCCTTTAAGGAGAAACAGGGGAGACACAAGTTCATTATATTAATTTTGATGTAAAATGTTTCCCATAGTCATCAAGATTGAGTGCTCCAGTACCCACCTGGATGATATGAGAGGCTGTGAAGGGGAAAAGTGGAAACACAGGAACTTGCTTGTATGTAAAAAGATGTGATATTGTGCCTGGAAATCAGAGAGGGAGGAAAGGTGGTGTTTTGATTTTCTCTGTTTCTCACTGTCCAAATCTGTTTTAATTGCCAGTACATTAAATTATTTTTCTCCAGCTTGAATTTGTTTTCCTGGAGATGGTAATGGGTAAATGACCTCCCTGTCTTTATCTGAATCCATGAGATTTTAATCTTATTTTCTCCCCCATCCTGTTGAGGATGGGAAGTGAGAGAGTGGCTGAGTGGGTGTCTGGCAGCTGGTCCTGGTCAACCCACCACAGTCCTGCAAACCTATTTTTGTGTCCTGCGGGGGATAACCATCATCCCCAGAGTTGTTTGTAGTCTGGGATTTCATCTTGACCAAAGCATTTGCTCATGTTAAGATCCTCAGCTAATTTGCTGTCACACTGGCCCTTGAGTCAACCCACTGGGATTCTGGTAAAATAGCAGGACTTTTCTAGAATTGAATATTGTCTCTGAGTTTGTGCCCATCTGGGCAAATATTAACTATTAATAGCTGTATATATAATACTGTTAATTCATCCTGTGCTTTGCAAACATAGATAAGGCATTTTCTCTAACATTAGGAAGTTGCAGTTGGAATGAAATATGCACAGTTAAAACTGACTGCAAAAGGTATAGGAGTATTAGCAAAAAGAAATGGGAGATTTTGAGGAGGAATTAGAAGAAGAGTAGGAGTTCTGGCTAACAGCCTGTCAGCCCAGACTTGGGTGTGAGAGCTGTGAACAGCAGGACTGGTCCTCTCCATTCTCAGCATGTTCAGAAAGTTATGGGAGAAGGTTTTGGAGAAAAGCAATGAAGATATTACAGGGCTGCAAAAGATCTATGGTGCTTCTGAGTATTAAAGACAAACAGGCCAATTTGTTCTCCTTTAACTCATTGCTTGGTGTTTGATTTCATCCTGTGCAAGTAATCAGCTGGGGGGTTGGGAAGAACACTTCAGGGATTTGTTTTTTGGTGTTGCTGTCTGTGTGAATACACATGAAACTTCACTGTCATTCTGCAGCTTGTTTTCCCTCATGCTTTTTGCAGGCCATACCTTGGGTTTCCAGCATTTTTAATTCAATTTATTACTAACCCTGTTGCAACTTCAGCTCTTTAATAGCTAGAAATAACTCCAAAAATATAATCCCTTACGGAGGGGGAGAATAAAAGGTTCTTTTCATTTACATGCTTATTTTTCATTCATTTCTTGATATGTCTTTCTGCTCTGGATTTCTGGAGCACAGTGTTTATGTCCATGTCTGTACTGAGGTCGAAATTACTGATTTCTTTTACAGCTTCTCTCCAGTAGGTCCTGCAGACAGTTGCAGCTAATTTGATTGTGTCTTGCTGTGGACTCTCAAACAGCAAACTGAAATGTAAAAGACATGAATGTGATCTATATTACAGGTGTAAAATATCCAGCTGTGAATGGGAAATGGGAAATCTGTTATGAAACAGATATAGTGAATATTTTTAAAATGCAATCTATGGCCAGGAAGTGACAGCTAATACAGAACCACTTTTCCAGGCACTGCTATGGAAAACTTTTCCATCATCTAGACTTGCCTCCAGGGCAAATGGATTGATGGGCACATAAAACTTTCTTTGGAAACAGTCTCAGTGTCATAAAAGTCAAGTAAGATTTGACCCTTGTATTAGATAGAGATCTGCTCTAAGCCCCAGGAATTGCCACACTCTGTACCTGGTTATAATTCAGTTGCCTGCTTTGCCTCCTGATCCTAAAACTGGATCTAATACTTGGTGGTTTCAGAGGCAACTGCTACTGCCAGAGTCTTCTAAATGCCTAATGTTAAGTGTTGTAATTCTGCAAAGTAACACTGTTGTACCAGATCATTTTTATGTTCTTTACTCTATCTGCTTCTTTAAGGCACAGAGTTTTCTTGTTAATAATCCTGGTCAGGTGAAGTATGGAAGAAATGCTGGATGTGACCCTTAATATTCAGTCCTCCAACGATTTTATTGGCAAACTGAATTTCTAAAGGCTTGGAGCTACAATATTTTCTATACTTGAAGCAGTAATTTTCCTTCTACTGTATATTAACAGCCACATAGTAACGTTTTTTATTCCGTGCTAGGGGATAAAATGACTTGGACATTTTAATAACATCTGGCAAATCATTTTCATTTTCTCTCTTATGTGATTAATAATGGTCTAGATAGATACGTAGATATACTCTTTACTTACTATGTGGGTTCATGCATATATAATGTAATATGGAGATGGGATGGATATAGAAAATAATAAGCAACAGTATAATGGCTTATAGTCAAAAACTCCAATCTGAGCAGTTAAAAAACTTTAAATGAAATATTCCGGGTTTGGAATGTGGAATCAGTTTTGGATTTTACAGCTTCAGTTAATCACACCACCATGTCAACTAGAGCACAGCACTGAGTGCCATGTCCAGGCTTGTCCCAAACACCTCCAGGGGTGGGGACTCCACTACCTCTCTGGGCAGCCCATTCCATGCTTGACAACCCTTTCAGTGAAGAAATTCCTCCTGGTGTCCAGCCTGAACCAGTGTAAGTCTTTTGAGACACAGGGTTTGGATTTACAATGTGGCACTGACTACTCACTTGACCAAGGGAACTGCTTTTTTTGCTCAGTCAGGTCTCTTGTGGAAATTTATATCCATCATATAAATATCCATCAGCAGAGCTGTAAAGTTGTAGTTATTCAAGTCTGTGTAGTACTCAATACTTCCATACAAAATGCAGCCTGTTTTATGATGATACTGACTTGTCCTGAAAACTGGTGCAATAGATTTGCCTTATAGCCCCATTTCAGCATGAAATTATTTTCAGTGGTAATAATGGAATTATTACAATTTGTGTGTCTGGATTTGGACCTTTTGATTCATTATTGCTCCCACCTTTGCTCCTGTTTTTTCCTAATGGCAACAGAACCTGTTCCACTTAATAGGATTTTTCTTCCTGCATGATTGCATGACTTAAACTTGCTTGTATGATAGTGGTTGTGGTTTGTCACTAGATTGGAGGTAGTTCAGCAAGGAGTTTTCACATGCTCTCTCTCCCATTTTTCCCCTGATGTTTGCATCTCATTTTCCTCTCTTTCTTTGTGGCAGCTTTTTTCGCAGTTCTTTGTCATACTGCACCATTGTGATAAAAATGGGGATCTCTGCTTCCATAGGGTCAACAAGACCAGCTCACAAAATGTTCCTCACTCACCTGTGAAGGATTGTTTTCCTGTGCTACTGTGCAAGCACAGTGTTACAAATATACCCCGAGTCTTTATTAATCACAGGCCTGCCAAATCCAAGATCTAAAATCTAGCTTGGTAAATATCAATGCTTTGTTTTTATTCTTAACTCAGTTCCAAAGGCCAGTCTGAGGAGTTCAAGCTGCCTGCTTGCACAGTGAGCCGTTTTCCAGTATTTATTTAGTGCAAAGCTGCAGCCTGTACAGAGCAATCCCAGTGCAATATCAACTCGCAAACAATTTTCTAAAGCATCTTTAATGTACAGTCTTACTGTACCCAGAGGTGTAGGAGAGCAGTATTAATGTGGGCATGATAGTTCTGAGTGTTCGTATGAGTCCTCCAGGAATAATAAACAGCTTGAAATAACAACCAACAAATTCTCCAGATGCTTTTTATCCATGTGTTGGCAACTGTGTTGATTCCAGATCAATGCAGGGTATTAAGACATTTATATGATTGAGCTAAAAAGCTGCCAGGTTGTACAAGCACCAGGCTTGTGAAAAATAGGAGAACTGAGTAAAGCCAGTGGTATTCTATTCATAAACTGCAGGAATGGAACTTCTTGATAACAGAACAGAGAGTGTCAGTGGGAAGATTTTGGTTTTAATTTAGCAGGTGCACTGGGAAACTCGAGGTGTGTGTAAGGCAGCTGATTACCTGATCCCAGTATTTGAATATTTAGCTGGTATAAAATGAGACCCCTGGTAGTCAGGCACAAGTCTTTCCTCAGACAAAGAAACATAAAGCCTTTCTTTCAGATGCAATCCCAGCAGAGCTCAGAGCATGCCTATCGTGACAACTACTGGGTTACTCCCCTCTCTTATTCCTGGATCAGCAGAGCTATGGGATTCTGATTGGTGCCACAGCTGGGCACCATGGAACTTCTCTGTAAAGCAGTGAATATAGAGAATACTTCTGTGACAATCACTTGTTGCCTGGGCTTGTATCATGGCCCAAAATCTGGACAAATAAGCTCATCTGAAGATGATGAAGGCCTTTGGAGCCCTGTATAATTGGCTGCATGGAGATTTGGATCAGACTGTATTTTTTTACTGTATGTGTCAAAACCATACATGGTTGGATAAAACAGAGTTTCATCCAGTTTTTCTTGGAAATATGAGATTCCCACAGCAGTGCAAACCCAGATAAGGTATTGATGCAAACATCTGTAAAGTGAAGTTACTGGTTTCTGTTCAGCTCTTGTAGGCACACACTTTTAATGTAAGAACCATTATACAGAAAGCTCAAGGCTTTCAATTATTTCCAAAATGTTTTCAGATACAAACTGTTTTCCTGGAAACGTGTCTGTAGCTATGGGTGTTTAGAAGCTGAAAATCTTGGCTTCATTCCTTTTTTTTTTTTGTTTGTTTTTTTGTAAAATGCTGTATGTACTTCTTGGGCAAAACATTATGGAAAATGGGACTTTTTTGTTTCTTTCTTATTGTATTTAATCTTGCATGTATTTCAGAATATTCTGGAAACTCACACAAGGGCTGTCAGGTGTTTGAATTTCATGTGTTTTGCTTCAAGGGGTGTTTTGTGTGAAAGCACGTTATTTGTTAGTTGTCATCTATTCCACTTTTTAAAAAGTTTGTCAGCAAGTTAGGAGATCTGAAAGTATTTCTTTGATTTTATTGACCTAATTTCATTTTTAATTGCTTTTTCTGTTGAAATACAAATGAGGTAATATTCATCAGAAAGGGAAAACAAGCAAAGGAATAGAGACTTTCCTTGCTTTTATGCTCGAATCGTGATCAGTATAAAATATTTTTAAAAGTGGATATTAACTTTTTCAGAACTCACAGGCTTTCATGTTGTGTAAACCACTTCTTCACAGGAATGCGTTGCACACTTTTAGCTAGCTATTGCACAAAGAAAAGCTTTCTAAATATCGTCACCTTTGCCTCCTGGGGCTTATTTCTGCAGCTTTATTTCTGTGACAAATTTACTCACTTGAGTAATCTCGTTGGCTTAAATCGAGTGCTGTCAGGAGTAACAACTGTGTGAGTAAACTAGTGATTATTTTAATCCCTTCTTTTGAAAACCGTTAGCACTCTTCCCTCTAAAATATCTTCCCAGTGTCTCTTGCATCATTCAAGTTACACAGCACTACATAAAATTCATTACAACTCAATTATAAGCCTCATTAGGTAGGTAGTGGCATTTTGGCTATCTTACCAAGTTGTGAAACATATTCATTTATTATCCATGGTATTGTTAGAATCAGAATGGTACAATGAAACCAAACATAACATAAAAGATGGCTCAGAGCATAAAACCGTGGATCTTTGCCAAGAAAATGTTTTATGTAACCTGCTTTGAAATCTCCCTGTGCTACGTTCATGGCTGGAGCACAGTGGGAGAACTGTCCTTTGGAGGTGATAATGAACTCACAGCACCTTTGACAGAGTGCCACTGCATGCTGGCTTATGGTGGGTTTCCTCCTTTTTGTCTCCTGCATTTATCCAGCAGGTAGGAAGTATATTTATCTACCTGTACATCTTTAAATACGATCCAGCTCTTGCTTTCTTTGTTAATTAGGCCTGGTTTCCACAGCAGAATGCTAGCAACAGCAGAATCTGTGACAGGGACTCAAACTTCCTGAGCACTCAACACAGCTAACAGAGTAATTTGTCCTGTTTCAAGCAGCCAGAGAGAGTCCCCAGCCAGGCTGGCATTTACCAGCATCCAGGAGCTTCTTTACTTAGTGGATCATTAAAGCCAATGGCTGCTGATCATTTTCAACACTGAATCTACTGCTGCAAGGATGCTTCCAGGTGTGAGGTTTGGAAGCCAGGTTAGCCTTTGGCTTTAAGTATTCCTTTCTAAAACTGGGTATTTCTTTTGGTTCAGTGACTACATGTGCTTGTAAATGTCCTGTGTAGCACCATTATGTGCAGATTAGTGCAGCTGACATAGCTCATGTCTTACCCAGAGGTGCCTATTTTATTGTGGTGTCACAGAAGCACGGAATGGCTTGGGTTGGAAGGGACCTTAAAGATCATTTCATTCCAACCTGCCTGCCATGGGCAAGGACATCTTTCACCAGACCAGGTTGCTCAGAGCCCCATCCAGCCTGGCTTTGGTATCCCTTTGTTAAACAAGAACAGAACAAACAGAAACAGAAACAGAAGAAACCTCGGTTAAGGCTTTTTCCTTGTCCTGTTGTTTCTTGGGTCAGTTCCATTAGGACCTCCACGTCCTGCCTTAAATTCTTCTTAAGTATCCTTCAGTTACTGACTCCTTTAGATGTCTGAACAGGACCTCCCAGGATCTGACTGTGTCAGTCAGTTCAGGCTGAGCTGCTGGGAACCTGCCCAGCCAGCTGCTTTCAGTAGTAGCTGTACACCTGTGTGGTGATGGAGACCTGCAGGGACCAGGAAAGGAAGTCAAGCATGCAAATAACAGGATGCCAGCCCCAGTAGAAATAATCCTGCATCTCTGTGCAGTGATTTCTGCTATAAAGATATGTTTCTACTGCCTTTGTGGGGTATGTGGTATCAAGATTTTGTTGTACATTATATATTTAATTTAACTACTATAGCTATTGTTTAGCTCTTTCTTTGTGAACTCTTCATGTTCTGGTCATCTTGAGTAAAGACCACAAATCTGTATAATCCCATCACTCAAAATGCTTCCATATTCCATGTCTCATTCCCATTTCTATTGTAAATGGAGCTAACATTTTACTCTGGCCTGAATCCCACCCTTTAATCCCATGAAATTCAGCCATCTTGTACCTTGCTGTTGTTTATTAACCTGAGTCTCAACATCATGAAGTTGCAACTCATATAGGTCCTTGACACAGAGAGATTGTGTCTCGAGTTGTTGTATTGTTTGTACCTTGATGAGTCTTCCTGTCATGAAATAACAGATGGGAAGTGACAGCTTTGAACTGTTTAGAAACAGGCACATCCCCAATGATGACTGAAGGCCTCCTGAGAAATGCATCACAGAGAGCCCTGACTCATGCTCCTGTTCCAAAGGTGAAACCCCTCACTGAGCTTGTCACGGGGAGTTTCACATTGATTGTCCATGACATGTGTGCTCCCGGGGCTGAGCGAGGGCTCGCATCTGTCTGGCGCACATCATCCCCGTGCTCAGAGAGGAAAGGTTCCTAGTGCCCAAAAGAGAGCAAAACACCACTGAACTGTGAAGGAATCAGAAGAGACTGGTCTCTTACTTCTCAAGTGGCATCTACTCACCAAGCAGGGGCTCTGGGAGTTCCTGCTCTCTCAGTATGGTGGTCACAACCTGATTACAATTAAAAACTGCACTTCCAGCCTGAGGCAAAATGTGTGCTTCCTTCTCAGCAACCCGACAGCCAGGCATTCCCGGGGGTGTATTGACCATGTTTTACTTATTCCCCTGCCATGCTGTCAACGCCAAATGAGAAGTGTTGTGTTTGTTCTTTCCTCCCCTCCTCAGTGGCCGCGGCAATGAATCTTCCCAGTCTGTCAGTGTCGGTGTCCTCTCCATTACTCAGGGACACTAAGCAAGATAAATGGTGCTGTGTGATGGCTGTGTAAGAATTCCAGTCAGGATTTGTCTAAGTGGGCAGGGCAGCTCCTGGAGTTACACACTATTCTCTGCAGATCCTGTTTCAGTCGGACTTTGAACTGAGCTTTTGATGTTTAAACTGGAGCCCTACTCCCACAAATCTCAGATTAAGTGAAGTCTTTTATAACATCTTTTCTTGCATGATCACTTCTTGTGCTTCCTATTTGAGGAGATAATGGACACTGTAAATTCTCCTACAAGAGCACCTGTGTCAGTGAGAAACCATGCTCCAGAAAATTAAATTCTTCTGCTGTATTAAGCGTTCAGATTCCAAGCTAAAGAAATCTTCTGAGTAAAAGCTGCTCAGCGCATAGTTTCTCTATTAGCAAAGTGCTGTATACACTGAATTGTATTGTGTGGCTGCCTCCAGTTTAGATAAGCACATAAATGAGATGTGCTGAATCTACTCTTTTCACAGGCAGCAATTCAAATTGGGTGTTGTACTGCAGCTGAAACTTTAAAATGGACATTATTCATATGAATGGGAGTAGTTACCAGTTAATGCTCACACCCTGATCAGGAAAGTAATGCTGTCAAGAAAAGTCAAAATTCCAACAGCCTCCTGAAATTTCTTGCTGAATTGAGTGATACAAAGTTTTCAGAAGAGTATTAAAATAATATAAGGAGGACATTTATTATTCTTTCATCTAATTGTAATACATTTACCTCCTTTAGTTCTCATTTCAGTTTTACTGACAGACAGGAATGTGTTATATGCATTAGTAAGTGCTCCTATAAAAGACTGGAAATCATTAATACTTGAAACAGTGATGTGAATTGAGCTCTATTTTGGTCGAGACACTGTCCATGAGACAAATCCTTATGGTTTGTAGCTCTGATTTGCTTCTGGGTCTTCAGACATTGTTTTCTTCTAGTTTACTGACTCCTTATGAATGCAAAGTACTAATGCCAAGAGACCATCCTAGTTAAGGCTGAAACAAAGGGGGGTTGTTTCTTCCTGGATCTTGATTGCGTTTGGCCATAGTTGAAGCTCTGAGATTTAAAAAAAAAAAAAGTAGATTTGGTTTGAGATTGAATTTCATAGAGTCTCTTGAGATGCTAAGATCAAACACAGGCAATCCTCGAAGAATTCCACTGTTTGGAGCTGCACTTACATCAGAACAAATTATAATAGTAGTTTAAGATGCAGAGAGATGGACTCTGAGGATGACCATGGAGCACTGTCAGCTCTAACGTTCTGCTTGTCTGATCTTGATCTTCCCTTTTGCCAACTAAGCCTTAGTGGATTCACTCGTGGCTTTCTTGGAATAAATTTAACCACAGCCAAGCTGCATGGCACTCAAATCTCTTGTTACTAAAGTCACAGGCAGGATGTGCAGCTTCAAAAGCTGCATAATTAAAGGAGTTGTACTTTGCTTTACTTCTTTCATGTAGATAAGACAGAACTGTAGCAGCAGGCTTGGATTTCTTGTTCTGTGCGAAGTTGTAGCATGGTGTTGATAGTGATTTAATTCTGTGGATTAGCAGGTGTGTGATGGGAGTGTTTGTGTGTATTTATGTCTCTACACACCCCAGGAATAGATGCTCAGCAAATCTACAGTGCTCACTAGACAGATGAATATATCTGATGTTTGCCTTGTTAGTGAACTTACGAAATGAGTTTTAAAGGCAACATAAATACTTCTCCACTACTTTGCCATAGCCTTTTAATGGTCTGTCACTCCAGAACTGATAGGCATTGGGCAGCATTAGAACTCCTGTGGTCCAAGACATACTGCTGATACTGGAAGGTGAACAGTGCCTAACATTGCAGCTCTTGTATCTGTCCTGATGAAGCTGAATATCTTTACAATTCATACCAGAGCTTTAGCTAATACCAGATTGACCACATTTTCTTTCTATTTTCAGACTGATCTAATGAAATAATAGAATTTTAAATCATCATTATTCTAGCACTTAGTGTGCGATTTAGTGAGCTACATCTGAAATCATTCTTCAAAGAGCTTGTTCTCTTCAAATACTTGGAGATTTGCTACTTCATCATCTGGTCCAATACCTCCTCTGGTCCTCTTCCTCTTAGCAAGCTTATGAGTATTTTTGGTCTTTACTTCCTTCTTCCCCCCTTAAATAATGTGAAACCTTTCCTGCTCAGGTCTCAATTAGCCTGCACACCAATTAAGCTAATTGGCAACATATTTGAAACACTCCCTAATTACAGCTGCAGAAATTTTCAGAGAACAATCTTTCTGCAATTTGTCCTTCAATCAAAATAAAAAAAGCAATAAACCCCTTGCAACTCGAAACTGCTCCGTGATAAGACTCTTAAAATAGTTTCAGAAGAACTTGATCAAGTGACTCCTTGACTTTGTGGTCGCTGTGGCTGCTCAGTGCTAGCAGAGTGTGGCAGTGAGGAGGTGGAGGCTTCCAGTGAATTTTCTCACAGGAAATTCTCTGATGAATAACTTTGGGCAGGCAGTGATGTCAGCAAAAGCACTACTGGGGGACGTGGAATTCTGAGTACTGAAGAGCATAAAAGCAACAGAAGGCTCTCACAAACTAATTTAACTTAGAGCAGCCTTGGGGTTTTGCTAAGTCATGCAATCAGCCAAGCCATTCCCTAGTGTGGCTTCTAATTAAATACAGAGTTCCTCCCTCAGTCCCCCTTCATTTAAAGAGCAGCTCCTGCTACCTGGTTACCTCACTTAGCTGTAACAATAGCTTGAAAAGACAATATGTTATATAAATCCTGGAAATGCTGTTTTTAAAAAAAGTAAGTGGTTTGGTTATTTTTGGGTGGTTGTGTTTTAATGGAGAAAGGAGAGTTCTTACTGTCTATATTGAAACATTACTAACAATTGATCTCACTATTATAGAAGGGCTGAGCTGCTTTGGTCTATGAATGAGGCTGACTTCATCTTTTGTTTGATTTTTTGACCCAGGGGGGTAGAAAAAGGTGCAGCTTCTATTTTAGTTGTGTATTTCTTGTGGATTCTTGGGTTTATGCATCACCCTTTTCTATCCAGCGTTATTTCAACTGAACTGCCTTGACTTGTTTTCACTCTGGGTGCAGTTACCAGCTCTAGTCTTCTTCCAAAGAAGTAATTTGTTGCCTTGAGCCTTGTGACTAGAAGGGAGTAATGCTTAAGCAGGGATGGCACATAGAGGGGAAGACAATGACATCTAACACTCTGGAAATGTCAGACTGTGACCTTTAAAAAGACTGAAAGAAACCAGAGGGCATAAGCCCTAAAGGATGCATGAACAAAGGTGGCTGTTGACTATTTTTAAATCTATGAAAAAAGGTGGTATATTGCTGCCTTTGGTTCTCCAGCCTGTGGAATTACATGTTCCTAAGCAGAGATCCCTTTGTGCTCCATTGAGGATACACTTCATTTTTTATAGAGTAGGAAAACAATAGCCCTCTCTCAGTACAAAAGCTGTGCAGATAAACTGACATGAAATGCTGTGCTACCACGTGAGAGAAGGGTTTTTGTTTCCCACTGTGTTTGAAATGCCCACATAGGGAAGAAGGGAAATCTCGTGATACATTACAGGGTGTTTCCTTGCACAGTGCCCACCTGTTCTCCAGAATGAAGCTGTAGGTCCTGATGTGGTCACAATGCAAGGTAAGAGCAGATTTTCAGGTGAATTAGGGGAGCAACAGACAGGAAAATGCTAATAAAAACACAGGAATACTCCAGGTATAAAATATTTACTCTTTAGCTTTTACTGCAGTAACAACTAGAGAGAATTTATCCTTTTCTGCCAAGGAAGGAACTGTGTGTGCAGGCAGCAGAGAGAGATCATCCTGAAGGCATCACCTCTAACTTTGTTAGCACATAATCTGTTTGCACTGTTAATTCTCATGGGGCACTTTGTGCACTTTATGTGATGAACCTTTTCATTGCAGAGGTTTCTCCTATTTCTGTACAGTGTGATGAGATTCTTCACCTATTACAAGTAATTCCTCCCAAGATATCACCAATGAATCTGATCTGTCTTCCTTCTTCAGGTGGAATAGTCAGGTATCAAAATTACTTACAACATGTGGAGTTCTTCACTTTCAGTGACTATGAGATCAGTAATGCTGCTTGCTATTTGTACAATTTAAGGCACTCAAGTCTTAAATTTTATATGTGGCACCTCTGTGAACCATATGTAATTTGGCAGAACACTTTTAATATGTCATTTTAATGCTTTTGCTTTCCTTCACTTTTTCAGTGGTTTGTCTTGGTTGATTTATTCCTGGATATTTCCTAAAGTGCTAGCAGTAAATGTCTGTACATTCTGTGATTTGCTTGATCAAGTCAAACCATTTTTCAGGGGCTGAGAAAGGGGTATTAAGTACTTGTAGGCTGCATGTGTAGATATGTAAAGAAGCTTATCTTAATTTGCAAAACAGGAGATCGTAACGTAAATTAGATTAAGTAATCAGTACTTTTCTGTTTGCTCTTAATTATATATTTGTTGTCTTCCAAATACAGGTTTAATCCTTATCTTTGTTATGTAATAAAACAACAGTTGGTAGTGATTTGTGGATTGTGATAACTAGGCATAGAAATATTTGCTCAACTATTTATTCCATTTATTCAGTGATTTGATTATTATCCAGCTAGCACAATGAGGTGTAGCTAGCATGTTCAAGAATGGCCATTCTCAGGGAAGCAGTGTCAAGCTTTAAAGCCTTTATTTTAAATGTACTAAATTAAAGATAAATAAATTGCAGTAGCTCTTACACATGCCAGTTTAGTAGAAAGTCTGTGGATTAAGATGGAGATACAGAATAGTTTTCCTGTGGAAGTAATTCATAAAGTAAGATGGAATTTGAGAAGAAAGCTTGAAGGCTTTAAATTTTTCCTTTTTATTTTTTAAAGGGTAACATTATCCTTTCTTACAGTTTTATTGGGTTCTTTTTTCCTCCGCTTTTGTAGTGATGGGGTGCTGAAAGGTATTTCATGTTGGCTCGACCTGAGAGAATTGTTGTAAGGTTTTGATTAGTTTAGCTGGGCGACTGAAAAATCAGTTATTCACACAGATTTAGAATATACCAAAGTGCATCACCAGTTGTGTAAATTAACCCTGCTGAAGGAAATGCAGAGGCCAGTGCATGTTCTGCATGGAACTGAAATTGGGTAATGCCTTTCTGCTGGTTTGCTGCTTGCAGACAAATCCCCCATCTGTCTTGCTCCACCACACAGATATTGCTCTTTATTCTGGAGACATTCAATTAGAGAACTTCATCTTTTAATCTCTTATTTACAAGCAGTGATGTGAAGCATCAGTCAATTATAGAATTGTAGAATCAATTTGGTGCAGACTTAATATATAGGCGTTCATGCGTTTGCTTGCAGTAGAATTTGCACTTAACTACACACAAACAGAGACACTAAATAGGAATTAAACTATTTCAAATGTGCACATGGATTCATACAAGCAAATATGCACGGAGACATTTGTGAGGATAATTGTTTGGAAGGTGCAGAGAACCACTATTTAAGAGCTGGCTGTGACAGGGACTTCAATTTGTGCTCTTTGAAAGTGTGAAGGCCTGCTTGGCAGAAAGTGTACCTGTGATTTGTTTCAAATGAACCATAATTGTTTCTGAGCTTTCCATTGTATGTTTTCACCAGTGCTTCTGAAATCTCCTGTTGAAAGCTGCTCGGTGGGACTAGAATGCAAAACTATTCATGTCCAAGGAGCAGGGATTTTTAAGTATCCAAGATAATTGCAGGGTAGGGAAAAATAATCTTGAGCTCTCTGTGGTTCTTGTGCAGCTCCCCTGCAGTTGTTATTGCTGCTGAATTTCAAACATCCTCCACATTCTTCAGGAGGAACTTTCTTGCAATTAAATCACCAGAGTAGTCAGCTCCACGTGTAATGGCATCCTCCCTGGGGGATTCTGACTGTGACACCTAGGTACAACATTCCAGTTTCCAGTCAGGCTGCAAGAAAACAGGGTGTTTAGCTGAGGTGGATTTTAATATGACCTTTAGAATCTGTGAGGAGATGTGAAACTGGCTCAAAACTGATGGAACGAACTCCCAAAGAAGTGCCAAGGAAAACATTGGAGGCTTTGTCAGGCAGAATCTCTTTTTTGGTGTTTGTGGAGTGTTGAACACTGCAGCAAATCCATCAGTATCAGCTTATCTAGAGAGCACCTTTAAACAGGAATGAGGATGGTTTGAAAAGGTAGAATAATTTTCTGAGTAAGATTTTGGAGATTTGCATGAGTGAAGGCTTTTCCCTAGATTTAGTTCAATGAATACTACATAAGTTTGGGAGTTCATGCCCTTTGGAGTTTGCTGGGATAGTGAAGCAAAATATTATTGGACTATAAAATGATAATGTCAGTCCTCTTGACTCCTCTCTGTTACGCTTTTGGGACAGTTGAGAGAGGAGCACACTGTTTTATTTCCAGAACAAGAAGAGAGGGAATTTTAAAGATACAGGAACATGCCAGGTATCTATAAAATATGCTTCTAAAGAGGCAAGAGAAGAAATACATTATTTTTACCAATCTAGATGATCTGAGCCATCTCACCTGGAAGGAGAGGTGAGCAGCCCATTTGGCGAGTGGGGAGAGCAGGATTTTGCAACTGGAAAACAAAAGAGGAAGCAGAATGAGAAGAGAGGATCCATTTGGCAGCAAGTTTTAGACTGGATAGCCTCTTCTGCTCAGTCATATTTGGGAGTGGATTATCCTAGGGATGATAGAGCACCCAAGATACAGCTAACTGTATGCACAGCTGCTTCAGTTAGCTCTGCAAAACTTTCTCTAGGAAAAGTACATACTCATTTTTCCTCTCTGGCATTTAGAGACAGATAAGATACTGTGCCTGGTGGTATCAGAGGTAGCTGAGCACCTGCCAGAAGTTTGATGTCATTCAGTGGTCAGAGTAAGACTGAAAAACTGTCTGATTCGTTATTCTGGTGTTTGGGTGCCCTTTTTTTCAGGCAAATTCTTTTTCAGAGAGACCTTGGCTCCCTGCTTGGTTGACAAGAAGATGAAAAGGATCAGGAATGTGTCAGGTTACCTTGTAGCAAAGGAAAATTCATGGGCAGGATGAAGACCCAGTGATTCAGGAGCTAATAAGGATGTGTCAAGAAGGATCTTACTCATCTCCATTAATGAGTGTAGCCTTTGTATTTGGGGAAAGTTGGTGAGGTATCTTAGTGGCTGCTGACAGATTTGGACTGTACACATTATTTTAGAACAGCTTTTCAGGGCAGGAATTAAAGCTTTGTTTCCTGAACCTTCTAAGCAGGAGGACCCCATGGATTGAGGACACTGTGCATTGCCATGTGTATATAGTGTGTTTATACTGGAGAGAAAGATAGAAATAGCCAAGAAGCATCATTAATGAGCTCTGCCTGTGCCCCATGCTGCCAAAATCAGATTTTCCTTGTACCTATTTGTATGGGTGTATCTATCTTCTGTGGTGTCCTCCAATTTCCAGACTTTTAATGTACAAAAATGTACCTGAACAGGTACCCATTATTAGCTTCAGTTCCTTCTGAGAACACACTCAGATATTTTAAAGCTGTACCTTTTTTAAAGAATGTAAAATGGATATGTATTTAGTGAAATATTGCTGGGTTTATTGAAATTCCTGGAAATTTACTACATATACCAGCACTGTGGTGTTATTTAAATAAGACTTAAAAAGATTTTCTTAATTTTTTAAATCTTGTTAGGGAACTTGGCCATTGAAGATCAATATTGTAATTGTTGGTTGTACAAATTCAGTATTAGGCACAGTGCCTACAGCGAGATGTAGAGGCATGATAAGGATTAACAAAATTAAAATTAATTAAAAAAATACTCTGGAGGGGAGAATGTTCAGCCAGCAGCCACAAACACTTCTGTGCTGCACTTCCCAAACCAGTGGACTTGGATTAGGGTACACGGACGTGGTTGTCTCATAAAAGGTCAGCAATAGAAACTGGTCTGTCCTTTTGCTGACTCAGGGGTTCATTTAATGCTTAGAGTTCTTTTTTTCTCCCATCAATAACGGGAGCAGAACTGCAGCCTCTGCCCAGCCCCTGGTATCCTTGCAGAAAATGAAGAGGGAAATTTGCAGGCATTTGAGCAGAATCTCATCAACTTCTGATTGTCTGAACAGCATCTACTTAAACACTGTAAGACAGTTCCCTGCACAGTCCTGTATTTCTGTCTCTGTCATGAGGAATTTGACAATTGATGTTGGACTCTTGTCACTCTGCATTCCCCTGCTACTCAGCCTTACTTTGCTTTATATTGGTTCCCAAACATAGTTGCACTAAGAAATAGTGCTTAAGTCAATATATTCCTGGCAAGTATTTCGGCTTTCTAAATTTGTAGTGTTTTTTTTTTTTTTTTGTGTGTTTGACTTTATTTTGTCCTTTAAATCTTTGAAATTTTCAGTATTTCTTTTTTTTCCTGCAAGTAGAGACATAAGTAAGGAGGGGGGAGGCCAGGAATGGAGACACAAACTATTACTGTTGAAAGCCTCAAGTATTTCAGTATGTTGGACACAGAAGCTCTTGTCTCTTAGCTCTTTTGCTGTTAGACTGCCTTGAGCCTTAAGGGCATCACACCTATCCTGGTGCTACTTTCATTCAAGAGAGGTTCTCCTTTTATGGTTCATTAAATAAATGCATCAAGATTGCAGAAAAGGCTGAGCACTGGTGTGTGTGAGGAGGGCCAGTGAGTGAGTGATGGAAGCTCCCTGCTTGCTGTAAGCAGTGACACACTTGAGGCAGTGATGCATCTTGTCCTGTCTGGTACCTTTCCCTGCCTGAATCACATGCAGCTGATGGACTGGGGACAGCCCTCTGTGGTTACTGATGTTCTGTGTCTGGAGTGTCAGAAAAATTTTCCTCTGCCACTCTTTCCCTGTCCCCCAGTAGTTAATGTAACTGTGGGTTTGGTTTCTTTTTTGTTTGCTTTATATTTTTCTTTTTCTAATTTTTCTCAATGTAAACTTTGTGGTGCCCATCACTGTTTCCCCTTTTCATGTTCAGGCTGACATCAGTCTGTGAAACAGTGTCATATCCTTTTATCTAAATACTTTCCTCTGTAATTATTACTTTGCTGCCTTTTCAGGTGGGAACTTGCCTTTGTTATATGATCTTTCTCTGATCATTTTTGTATCACTTGATAATATAAAGGTGTGTGTGTTCCTCTGAGGCCCTTTTATTTAAATGATTTCTTTATCTGTCTGTCAGTGTGAATAATAAAACAACTTCAAGATTGTTCATCTCTGTCCTAATGAATGATGGGGTGTCATCTCTTCTAACATCAATGATTAATTTACAAAAGTTACTTCAAACTTTAGGAAAATGGGATAATCAAAGAAAATATTGTGTCATCAGACTACACTGCTGTTGTCAAAAAGACTTTATCTGCCTATTAATCAGGCCCATTAAGGCAATTGGAGTTCCTGGATTGATACATCAGCTGGGAGTACAGTTTGTGTCTGTGAGTGTATCAAGGATGAACACTCACAACCCCATCAAATCAAATAACAGAGTTCAGGAATGAAAAGTGCTGGGTGAGTGTATGACCTTTCCTGATCCTTGGAGTCATGCATAGAAGGTTTTGCATGTCCAGATCAGATGCCTGCTCTCACTCCAGACAGGAAGGCATGGAAATCCCTTGATGTCATGGTTAAACTTCCAGAATTATCATTTAGGGCAGCCCACAAGGAGTTCCTGATGTGCAGGCTTGTGAAAATGACAAATTCATTTTGGGTTTAGTTTATTGCCCTGCTTTTGAAGCATCAGGTAGTGGCTCATGTTAAGGCTGAGGATTGCTGCTGTGGTGCTGGTTGCTTTCTCGGGTGGAGCAAGAGCTGTCTTTCCAGAAAACCTTTTGCAGAATGTTTTTAACATTTATATTTTTCTGTAAAATCAAACTTTGCATTCCTGTGTGAAAGAGACTGTGGGGAGGGACCTTAGGATAAGTCATTGTGGCCCAGTGGAATCCCACTGGCAGCATAAATAACACTGTCATGGTCACAGCACTTAAATGGTTCAATCCCACACGTTTGACAGTGTGAGCTTGCTCTGGGATAGGGACAGCAGGTACAAAGTCTACACTCCAGATTTACTTCTTAGGCAAAACCAGAACCAGAAGCTTGAGCCAGAGTACTTGAAACCCTTAAGTGGCAATTTTTTGAGGTGACCTGAATGGTGCACCACTAAAGATGGAGATGACTTAACTGAGGATCACTCTGCAGGTCGATTTCTTATTTTGTGAGTCAGCATTGTACTTGGAGACCCTTCTGGGATGAATTTCATACTGCATTTCATTCCTTTTCCCCTTAGGTCATGGAAACATTTTTGTGGAGGTAATAGAGAAATTGCAAGGTGGACAAGAGGATTGCTCAAGAGGGGACACTGAGCAGGATTGATAACACAGAAGCAAAAGTGGTTCAGATGTGCTTTTCTGGGCAGGCTGTAATGTTGCCTATTGCAAAGGCATCTGTTTCAACACCTCAGTATCTGGTTTGTCTTTCTGATCAGGCAGATCCTGAAATTTTAACCAATGAAATTTTAAGCATCTTGGCTCAAAGTACTTCCTTCTTTGCATGACTCAACACTTATAAATTCTTTGTTTTTTGCTGCAGTAGCAATGCTTTATAGCTTTCATAAAAAGAATGGTTTGCAAGTGTGTAGTCCTCCTAGAAATGGTCGTACAAATTATTTGTCTGCATCTTTGTGAAGTTTAATTTTCTTTATTCAGCATCTGCTTTTTGACTGTTGTTAAGTATATGTGTACTCTTTAACAATACTCCAACTTCTTTAAAATTCTCTTACAAGAAAGGAGGAATCACCTTTTCACCAGGAAGCTCTTCAGTGTGGCCTGCAGCCTTGAGGTTCAATTTCCCTTGCTTTGCACCAAGCTCTGCACAGAGATGGAGAACTGGGATGAGAGTTGTAATAACTTGGGGGGAAAAGGGAGAAGTTGGCAGGTTGGGAACAGCATTGCTTTTGGAGAGGAATGATAATTTCCCAAGGATGAAATAGTCAGAGGGAATGTTATAAAGTGAAGCAGGCAGAGCGGTCTGAAATGCTAATAAGGAGAGGACTTAAAAAGAAATTGGTGATTTTGGGCCTTGGAGCCATTTTTCTTTTTAATTTGTTACAGATAAATGCATGACTCTTGGGTTCCAGGGTTCTATTTTTGCTTTCCTATTTGTGACACATCGATTTGGCCTTATCACTGTTCTCTGGGTACTTGCCCTTTAGAATAGATGGCGTTTGTTACCAAAAGCAGGAGATTTTTTTGGAAACTGTTCTTTAATGGTGTGACAGCACAGGGAGGCAAGATTAGGGTTCTTGCTGCAGATAGGCTGGGTTCTTTTATTTCTGTACTGGTATGGAAGATAGATGCTGATTTTGCTTTTCCAATCAAGTAGGTGAAGAATAATGGGAATTTAGTGCTCCAATGTGAATAGTGATAGTTAATTGATAGTGACCAATTGTTATGTCAGCCTTGTGTTACACAGCTGTGTAGGGAATAATGTGATCACTGAAGACTTTTAAATATAATAATAATGTATTAATAAAGAAATGCTCAGTTGGAAGAAATATTCCATATGCAGGATAGAAAAACTTACCTTTTGGATTGTTCCTGAGAGTTGTAGGCAGTTCAGCATCACATTGTGCCTCTGTGCTAGGGATGGAATGGCTCAGCTTCCTGCTACCTGTTTGTGACAGATGCTCAACAAGAGGGTGTGGTTTGTTGTTGGTTCGTTGTTTTTTGCTTATTTCTTGTGGGTTTGGGGTGTTTTTTTGTTAGTTTATATGGCAAAGTAGTGGAAGTCTACACGAAAATCTGACTGATCTAGTCCTCAACCTCCCCTTACATTTTGCCACTGTGTCATAAAGCTGGTGTTAATAAAGCAAAACACTTAATCCGAAGTTTAGAAGTGCAGTGCTAATGGTTCTCAGGAAATTGAAGCTGCCACAAGGCTGGCAAAAGAAGGAACACAGTAAGTCATCTTTGGAAAGCTCCAGTTTTGTTTATTCACATTTAAGGGCTGTGGGGGATTCTGTAACCTAAGGAAGGAACATAACAAGCAACCTACAAACCCTATAAGATGGAAATGATCCTGCTCATGTAACAGTCTAAATTAACTCTGTCTATTGTAAGTGATACAAACTGGCAGAGCAGATCATCCCTCTGTTAAAAACTGGCTAAGCTACACCTAGGAAAGGGATTCACTCTGTTTATAGCTTAACTTTAAAATGCCTCATTTCTGAGCATTAGCAGATTCAGCCACTTAACTAGGTTAAGACTGAAATATCTTAATTTTTCAAAAATGAGCGTGAAGTTTTATTGGAACAGACATCTCCTGTGACATTACTTTCCAAAGCTGAAAATATATCAGCAGATTCTTTTTTTCTAGATATTTGGGCTAAAATTATTTGAATTCATAGCAAACCTAGAGGAGCAGAAGTGTTCTGAAGATTCAAGGAGAGCAGCTGAGACTAACTAAAATGGTAAAAATTCTGGCCTTATTGAAAAGAACCACTTATCTCAAACCCCAAGATACAGCAACAAATTTCATCTATTGCATTACCAGCCTGAGCTTGCAGCTGGTAAGGCAATTTTCCTAAGAAGTTGCTCCTTTCAATCTACAAGAAAAAGACAATTTACTTTTTTTTTAATAGTAGCATTATATAATTGATTGGAAGAGTTTTATATCTCATGAATGCTGGATGATTGTGGATTGAGCAGTTTTAAAAATAAAGTAACTGTTAGGGCTGAAATCCCAAGGATCTGGCAGTATAGAATGAAGTTAGTGGTCTGGCAGATTTCTTCAATTTTCTGAAGCCATGGTCAATAACTCTGCAGTAAAACTGAGCTATGAAGAGTGTTTTTGCCACTGACTGAAAGCTGCTGTTGATGATACTAGAGAAATAAAGACTGAAGATTTTTAGCCAGGCTGCAGTACAAAATTAATAGCTTAATGAGGAAAGCAGTATGACTTTCTGAAAGGCAAATATTGCAAATGCCATGTTGAGGGATAGATCATATTCACAAGCTTTGGCTGTTCAGGAGGAAACTGAATATGCTGCCTTTTCCTCAGACATTTTCCAATTCCCTGACCTACAAATTGTTTGCTTCTTCCATCAACAGCAAATATTTTTTCAGCAGTGTCAGTCAGGGGAAGCTTTACTAAGGAGAGAGGAGAGAAAACCATCCTATAACAGCATCTCTTCCCAGGTGGCCCCTGATTGGAATCCTCAACACACTCTTCACAACAGGAGGGGTCAGATACAGTCATAGTTGCAAGGGATTGAGAAATAATAGCTCCTGGCATAAGCACAGCATCAAAATGAGATTTTATTGGTTTCCTTCACACTGTTGGGGATCATGTCCTGAAACCAGACTGCTGTAAACACCCCTCAGCTGCAGTAGGTTGTCTTCAGCAGAGCTTGGTGAAGCAGCTCCCTCCAGCTGAGGCTCAGCCCCTCGCTTCAGCAGTGCTGTGAGCCATCCCTTGCTGTGCTCCTCTGCAAGAACCTGGGTTTTCCTCTGCAATATTTCAGCTTAAGGTAAACTGTTCTTAAAGGTTGCACAACTGATCAGCTCCAAGTTGAGTGGATCGCTGTGGATTACAGGCTAAACTCCTCAAAGTTGGTTTGACCTGGCCCCACTGTGTCCTGTGCATCCACCCAGAGGGTTGGCCAGGCTGGTTCGTGCCCTGCACTGCTGCTCTTGATTATTCTGGTACCAGGGTCTCTATGTGGAGAAGCCTTCAAATACAGTGGTACAGCAAAGATAAATTGCAGTTCTTGAGTTTAACTGTTTATTTTTTTGTCTGGATGTAGTTTCCTTAACAGCACTTAATTACCCATCATTTGATTTGTTTGATGCTTAAACTGAGAGTCACTGTGATTCTTGTCTGAATTATTCAGGTGGGTTATTCTAGTGGTATTTTGATTATGATGGTATAGATATAATGTAATATTTAGGATAGATTATATAACTTAAATCTTTAAAACACCATTTTTTATGCTGGGTCTCACTCAATAACACAAAAAATTGTAATCTTCTGCAATTCTGACTTTGTAAAAACATGCTTAATTTTTACAAAGATAGTCATGGTTGTAATTAAGGATGCTGATAGTTGTTTTTGTTTTTAATTTCCTATCCTTCAGAATCCTTAATAAACTTTCACGGTCAAAATCCAGATGGTACTGCAGAGCTCAGTGTTGTTTTTGAGACTTTTTTTTTTCTGTTTGTGCTGATTATAACTCTCCCCAGATAAAAGTTTAAAATTGTTTGAGTTTTTGGCCTTTGGCTGTTTGGAAAGCTGCTGTCAGCTTCCAGCAGAAGCCAGTTCACATTTGGTGCACATTCACAGCTTGAGGGTGGGGGAAGGACAACAGTGAAAGGACCAGTTTGCCACTGCCCAAAAATTTAAAAACCAATGAACCCTACTGTAGCTGGTGAGATTGTTTCCTCTTTATTAGGCAGTTCACCTTCTCTCTCTTTTTTTTCATTTTCCCATTGGTGTTACTCTCCTATTCTGAAGAGCCATTGATTTACAAAATCGCAGGAATATTGCCCTGTGGAAATGGGGAATACAGAGGGAAGGTTTGTAATCCCTCAGATAATTAAGCACTAAAATAAATGATTAAAAAATTATGAGGCGAAACACTCTGTTAATTTTAATATAAAAATAATGTACTTCTCCCTGTGGAACACAAGGGAGGGAGCTGCAATCAAAATAAGGGGAATAAAAATTTGAATACCCTGAGTTTTTTTCGTCTCTCTAAGTTGCTGCTTTGGCGCCTCACTGTGTTTAATGGTGCTTTGCCAAGACGTTGGGAGGAGTATGAAATGAGTGTGGAATTTATAAATGGGAACCTTAGATGGATGAAGGATGCTGTGGGCTGGGGATCTGAGGAGTACAACAGCACAACAGATTTTGCCTCAGGGCTGGATAGGAGAGCTCCAGCCCTGAAACTCTGAGTACGAGAAAAGCCATTTAGAGCTGGTAGAAATCCTTGTTGGGGGATTATCTAGGAAAAGGTCTCTAAAAACTTCATTTGCTCTCAATGAGTATCTAGAGAAAGTGGGAGCTGAATGCTGAAAAGACAAAGGGTAAAATGAAGGGTGCTTTTGTGTGCAAAGAAGTTCTGCAAGTTACTCTTTTAAAAAATTATAAGGGTGTGACTTTTCTGAATTCAAGCAAGATCTAGGATGAATTTGCCACTTCTAGGGGATCCCAGGACGTCAGGCTTTTAATGCTGTTGCAATTTACAGTCTCATATGTTGTGTGCTGGGGCCATTTTCTTGATTCCTCAGATGATGCTATTTCCATTTTTGGGGGGTTTGAGTAGACATTAAAATTTTAAATGTTTTATTGTAATTGTTTATTGGAAGAGGAATTTGACTTTTTTGGGATGGAGAGAGATTTCTGAAGGTGTGAAACTCTTCTGCAATTCTTTCTTCCTGTCCTCTTTCATTCTGAGATTGGTTCCTTCTGAGTGATGTCCACCCTTTTCTAGGGTTAGTTTGGTTTGGTTTGTTGCTGTTTTGTAGGTGTTTTTCATGGTTATTTTTTTTCTTATTTTTAGAAGCCAGCTAGTTTTTCTTTTACATCTAGAAAGATTTTTGCTCCATTATTTCTTTAACCTCCAGTTTATTGTTTTGCATTGTATTAGTTCCTGGAGAATTTAACCAAGGTCACAGCCTTGGGATTTTAGGTGATGCTCTTACATAAAAAGAAAGATAAGTCTGTTACCTTTGCAGCCTACACAGACAAAGGGTTAGGGGAAAAAAATAGTAATACCCTTACTTTTTGGACATCAGAATGGCAGCACAGGAAAAATGACTTGTCTGAGGTTGGACAAAGTGGATTGCAGTACCTAAATAGTAAATTCACGGTTAGGAATAACCGGCATCAGTTTAGGCCACCACAGTACTCGTGAGCAAATAAATATTTAGGTCAGATGCCAAATAAAAAAATAGACTACTAAAGCATTTGTGAATTAGAGCTTGAGAAACTGGGTTGTCTTTGAATGCCATCTGTGGTAAGCCTTTGTCCCTTTTCTGAATAAGGAGAAGGATTTGAATTTGCTGGAGGGGGGAAAAAGGCAATTTATTTCACAATTAGTGTGGAAGATGTGAGCACATATCAGGTCAGATGTTCAAACAGGAAAGGTGATATGGTATTTGCATCTGTATTTTTTAACAGCATGTCTTTGTGCTTTGGGACTGACAGTTCCTAGAAAGGATGCAGAGCTTATTCTTTAGCATGATAGCCTGCCTCAGGTAATTGCTGGATGGCACAGTTAAAATAGGTGTCCTGCAGCAGGACAGGCTCAGTGTCATTGAAAATGTTCTTTCAGTGTGCAGTGATGTACTGCCCACAGATAATGCAGTTGTATTAAGGGACAATGTAGGGTTAGGAAACAACAGTGGCATGAATCCTGATAGTGATTTACAGAAAAAACCCTCTATTCATAGATAAAGTGAAATAGAAGGGACTGTGAACTGGATGCAAATAAAGCTCCTTTTGAAATCCTCTAGTAGCAGAGTGATGTAAAGGAGCTCTTGTGTAAATGGTTATTGTGCTAACTGTTTTTAAAGTGAAATTCAGCCTTGTGCAGGAAACCACTTAGAGTCCATGTATTGCTTGGGAGTGCAGAAAAGAAGGTTGAAGCGAACTCTGAGTGGTCCATTCGCAGCATTTGATGTAAAATCATTGCATTGGTTTCTTGTGCAGGTGGAGCTTGCTGTGATGATCAGATTTTTTTAAAAATGCCTGTGCAGTGATCTGGTGTTGCAGATGCTGACTGGGTAGCTTTGTTCTCTGATAATAAATGTCTATTGCAAGTGAAGACATGACCTTTGGCATGTGTAAACCTACACAAGCTACTTCTTTTAATGTAGCTGTCATGCAGAGTGTATCATAAACCATTGTTTTCCAAGTTGACTAGATAAATCATCATCTACCTAGGCTCCTTCTGCATGGATTGATGATGCTTATTGCCACTCATGGCAGCTGCAGCTCTGTCAAGCCCCTCAGTAAAGTCAGCGAGGTTATATCACAGTATGACTTGAAGATCTGATCTTTTAAACTCTCCTTTCCTTTCAACAGTGACTGAGAGTCGAGGGATCCTGGAGAGTATTCAGAGATTTTCTTTACTGCCAACTTACTTGCCTGTGACCTATCGTATCCACAATGCAGATGTTTCCTTCTTTCTGAAGGAAGCCAACCAGGATATTATGAGGAACTCTAGCTTGCAGTCCCGGGTGGAATCCTTTCTGATCTACAAATCCAAGAGTCTACCCGTGTTAAATGCCAGCTATGGACCCTTTTCCATTGAACAAGTAGTGCCCCAGGACTTAATGTTGTCTTCGAATCCCTTTGGATCTACTAACAAGTTCTCCTTTAACTGGAAACTTAAGGCCTTCATCATGAGCAACAAGATCTACCCGAGCAAGCCCAAGGTGCAGGTGCTGTTCTACATCGTGGGCAGGGACTGGGATGACTACAGCACCACGGAGCGGCTGCCCTGCCTGCGCGTGTTCGCCTTCCGAGAGACGCGCGAGGTCCGGGGCAGCTGCCGGCTCCAGGGGGACCTGGGGCTGTGTGTGGCCGAGCTGGAGCTCCTGCCCAGCTGGTTCAACCCCCCCACGGTTGTTGCTGGCCGTAAGAAACAAATGGATAAGTCTGAAGGGAGCCCTGTGGAGCTTTACTACTCCATCCAACCAGGAGATGAGAAAGGGGAATGCACCAAGGAGGATGTGAGGAAAAGCAATGGGATCCGATCGGGGCGCAATGACATTGATGAGTCAGGACCTCCCTTGCAGAGGATTGGAAGTGTTTTCCTTTACCAGACACATGCTGCCCCTTCTTTAACTGAAATGAGATTGGATAATAATATTGTCATCCAGCATGCACCAAAGACTGTCAAGCAAGGTGACATTTTGACTTTCCATGTGTCTGTTGCTAAAAACTCAACAGAAGATCAGTTCACACTGAGGTAAGGCTGCTTTGTGTTTCTTTGGTACCTTATTTTTTGTTTCTCTACTCTTGGCGTAGGAATCACTTGCTCTATATAAATTGCCTAACAGTCCATCAAGTGCTGCTCTCCAGAAATTGTAATGCAGGTGGTTGACTCGACATTTCTCATGTTGTTCTGTCTAATATTGCATGAATTGTCTGAGATGTGGTCTCTTGGAGTGAGAAAGGCCTTTTGCTGAAGTTGTTCTTTGAGGAATGCTTACAAAAATTGAAATGGTAGAGCTGGGATATATCTATGTACTAAGGAGATAACATCTGAAGTCTCAGGAGCTGCAGTTTGCAGTTCTCCTAATCTCTCATTGGACTTATGTTGAGATTAATAAAGCTTAAATCCCCGGAGTTATTTATAGGAAATGAGCAAGAATTAGGCATCCAAGTAGGATTCACATACTTAGACATCTCTCCAACTTGTTGTAAGCCTGATTCTGTGTTACAGGATGTTTGAGGTACCTAAGTATTATTGATATACCAAAAACATTTCTGAAAATGAAAAAATACCCGAAGAGGTGGTGGTTGGTTTTTGAATGTAATGTCAAATGCCACACTGATTACCTCATTTTTGTCAAGCACTGGTGTTTTACCGAGGGAGGTTTCCTGTAACCACCAATAAAATACAAGAAAGACCAGCAAAGACTGGCCTGGGGCTCACTGAGAGCAGAGGTGTGCTGCCTGCAAGTGAGACTGTCTAGTTTTCTTTCCAAGTTTGCCCCTCTATTCCAGCACTGTAAACAAGGGTTGTGTGACTGATGTGTGGGAAATCCATGTGTGTAGAGATGATTTAGTCCTTTTATCCCTTACCAATGACTCACATCAACTCTTTTTGAGCTGAAGGTAAATGCCATGCTCTGGCTTCTGAGGATAAGACTGGTTTGTCTTAGATGTTTGTCCTAGAAATGATGCTTGTGCCAAAGCTCCCAAAACATATCTCGGGTGCATCACAGGAGGGAGCAGTGAACTCCCCACTTTTACAAATATCAAATGCACCACAGTCAACAGCTGTGCTGAGCACTAGAGGTGCTTGGAGCTGTCACCCAAGAAATCATACCCTGCCATGACTTGAGATGAAATATATTCTCCTTTCTTTGGTGGTTATACATCTCAAACTCCAGAAATCTCTGGGAAAGTCACCTAGATGAGTTTCAGGGCTTAAAATGGGGCAAAGCTGTAAATGGAAATTGCTGAACTTGGATGTCTTACCATGGACTAGAGTAAGGAGTAACTCAGCTTTAACTCCACTAACCTAAGTAGTAACAGCTCAAGCTATTAATTCTTTTTCTTTTTTTTTTTTTTTTTCCCCCCGGGGAGATTTGTGGGGGATTTCTGGGATAAATGGTTTGCCATAAAATCAGGTCATTTTTCCTCTGCAAGTGTGTGATATATAAACTGAATAACCACAGCACTTAATTGCTGACTCAAGGAAAATTATTTCCTTTGCATCTGGTAGAGGACAAACACCTTTCCTCACCATATCAGTTTCTCATTTTCTGAGTCAGTCTAAGATTCAAATTGTTTCCTGAGTGACTAATTTCAAGACAGACAATCCCAAGTTCCTCATTGCAAGTGTTCAGCGATGTCTTTATTCTCTATACTAATGACTTTAAAGGGATATCACATCAAGCATACATTAAATCTTCTACTACATATGAAAATTGGTTTAAATAAAAACACTAATAACATTTTCTTCTATCTACAAGGTTATTAAGGTAAAGAACGTTCCTTGCTTTTACTCTTAAATGGAGAGTCTTGAAAATCTCACTTCAAAGCATCTCTATTTCCATGAGTTGTAATCCATTAAAAGTGGAGCTATGATAATTATGTTACCATGTAGGTTTATAAAATTTTCAAAAACGTTGCTTTGTTTAAATTAGGATGAAAACACCTGAACTTTTAAAAGAATGCTTCTAAACTGAATTTTCTGGAACAAAAAAGAAATTATGTGTTTGCATTTTAGCTTTTTATTTTGAGATCTAAGGTAACATAAAACAAAAGAAAAAGCTAAAAATAAGTAGCAAATACTGGTTCAAAATGAAAAGTGTGGCATTCTTTACTTAAAACAGCATTTGCTGTTACCTCTTAAAAACAAATTTTTGTAACATCTTCTTGTTACTTGTGTTGCTTTCTTGAGTTTTGATTTCTCTTGACCTGCTTTTCTCACAGTACCTGGCTTTCAGACTATAATTTGCTGCAGTACCAGAACAGTTATAATATCTGTTTAACTGTGCTTCTAAAGAGCCCTGTCTTTGTTGTAGTTACAGCATGTCTAAGCTTTTTTTTGTTGATTTTTTAAATCAGAATTGCAGTATCTATGTTCTCCATTCATCCCTCCATGAGATATTCTACTTTTATCTGGTCTCTTCTCATTCTGATCTCTCTGACAAAAGCAACGATCCCATTTCCCCCTCCCCCAGTATAACTTTTATGAGAAAATTTGTATTAATTTTTATTTTGAAATGGTCCCTTATTTTTATAAGTTCCACCTTGAGTGGCAGCAAGATTTGGAACTGAATTCATAAAGTGAGGCCAAGGGCTGCAGGCAAAATGCTTTTACCATTGCTTTTGCTCCAGTGGACTAGAAATTATGGCTTGAACAGATGGAAAATATAGGATATACAAGTTGAAAAAGAAGAAACAGACATGCAAAACAACGAAAAGTAAAAAATTACTCATCACTATTGAATATCTTCTGTTTCAGAACTATTATGTTTAGAGTAAATGCTGACTCCTTTGTAACAGGAGCTTGTCTTCAAGGGGAGCCTTCTAGACACTGCTGAATACTAAAATGTATAGGAAAAGGTACCTTTGGTTTTTTATCTTGTACTGTTGTTCTGCACAAGGGAAGATTTAGAGGAGTGAATGTGAAACTGATGGACTGTTTTTAATTTTGTGAAAGAGTTGGACTGTAAGAGCCAAGGTCTAGGTTTTGTTTTTTAATGAACTGGGGAAATTAAAAATATTTGTCTTGACTCTCTGTGGGTGAGAGAGAGGAAAGGAAGGAGATAAAATGTAAATGATGGATAAATATGGAATACTGCTGTAGGTTGTAATCTTGGACTGGAGCACTGAGCCTTAGGAAACTGAGGGGTTTCTCAGCTTCATTCACACACTTGCTTCCCCTTTTTCACCTTTCTTTCACCTTTCCAAGTGCTGGTGGCCAGGGAAGGCTGAAGGTTCTTCTTCCTTCCCATCACAGCTGCTGAAAGTTTCCTGAAGTTCATAGAAAATATTCCAGTCTCTTTTGTTTTGCTGTTTTTTCTCCGATTTCATGATACACGTATTGGAAACCAAAACTAAAATGAGATCTTTATTTGAAGTGTTTTGCTGAGAAAGGAACACATGACGTATAATTTTAAGTCAGTCCTTCAAAATGTTTCAGTAATTAAAGGCTCAAAGCTCTGGTGTTAACACAATTACAATTTCAGTTTGCAGCAAGTCCAAATTACTGCTGATTATTAACTCTGTGCTGTGTTCCATACCTTGCAATCAATATGTGTAGGGATGCCATAGTTTCCCAAACTTAGGAACATGAGTTTTCTGGATCTACAATGTAGAGACGGTTCTTTTTTCATTAGCATTTTCTGCTGGACCTAGTAAATACAACCTTCTATTTTGTTTTAGGGTCAACAGGACCGATGTTTTCTGCTTGCAACCTTTTAAATTTGTTGTCCTATTTCTGGAGATGAATCAGCAAAGAAATTAAAGAGATAAGATTGCCTTAAGCTACTAAGTGTCAGGCCTAGATATATTCATGAGTGAAAAAAGAAGCAGCTTTTTTTTTACAGTTATTCAATTTATAATTATACTTAGTGAATCCTGTGTGAGGAAATAACAGAAGGTTATAATAGAAACTCATAAACCTCTGATATTGTGAGAAAAGTAAGATTTTGTATAAACTCTATGTATTATATTTCTGCATTTGTAAACCCAGGTTGGGGGTTGGACATCTGTAGGTACCAGTTTTATAAACTATTGAGAGGGTTTGTCGTCTCTCTCTGGTATTTTAAATGTCTTCTTTCTGTTGATAATTGTGGGAATACAGGGACTAGTGTGAAATTGTGGTAGTGAATAAGCAGTGCTTACTGATAATTGGGAAAAATTTTCCCAAAAGGCCCCTAGAGTTTGTTATATGAACTTCTCTTATTTGCTGTTTTATCTGACAATTGATCAATAATAATCCAGCACACATGAAAAGGGCTGCATAAATACATGAGGGGAGCAGAGTCCAGATCATTAGCTCTCAATTTATACAGCAAGAAAACTTGAACAAGACTGGCATTTTATCAAATTGCTTGGGTGTTCTCCTAGTGCTGGGCTAAATCAAATCTTATTCTTAGTGCTGAACTAAATCATATTTAAGTAGTAGAAACAATCGGGGAATAAGTGGTGATCAGGAAGGCTACCAGCCACATGAAACTCTAATGAGATGGGCTTTTCTCTAGGCCTTAGATTACATGGCTATTTCATGGTGCCCCAACCCTGAATTTGTTCCTCTTCTGACAAATTAAAAAGAATCCTGTTGCACATTTTTCACTTCCTCTTTCTATAGCTCTGGTTTTGACAGTTAAACATCTCCTTCCACATTCTGGTTTAAACAACTTCTAAAATCTTCTCATAACTGGCTTTTTTTTTTTCTCCCTCCCTTCTTCTCCTAACTGATCCTGTGGCCTACTTTGGCCAATTTAAAACTTATGAGAAAAGAAGAATTAAAAAAAAAAAACAACTCTCTGATTCTTTTGAAATATGACCTCTAAATTTCAGCTGTTTCACTGCTCAGTCCTGATGTGAAAATTAATTTAATATTTTTTCCATTAATTCTTTGTGCTTGCAAAGAGCAGAGTAGGGAATTTACAATTTTCAATTGTTGGTTATTTCTTCAGCTTTGGAAAGAATTTCCCAGATGACTGACTTGGTTGCCTGAGTGATGATAACAGGTGATCATTTTGTGCAGTAGTAATAGAAAAGGCTGGACTGAAGATCTACAGCCCCTTCACAAGCATTGGCTCACTAGGTTGTGTTGTTTCCCCTGCCTTGTTGCTTTTTTGGAGCCTTTGCTATAATCTCTTCACCAAGACATGGTACCATAGGCAAAAGGAAGGCTTTTTTTGGCAATATGACCTTAGCAGATCAGGAAGTCTATATCTGATTATAACAATTTTAAAATCCATGTATCTACTGTTAAAGCCTGGATACAACTCTGATTTTTAAAAGGCATAAAAATGTGCATATAAGGCACCTCGAGGAGATCTGATCTTTCTTCCCCCTTCTTGCCTCTCTCCCTGGTCAAAGTTTGGCAGAATGTCTTTGGCTAAATGTAAGGAATGACCAAAAGACAGCCTCTGGTGCTGAGGGAATCTTTAAGACCTTAGAAACTGCCCAGTCCTTCAGAGAGACTTTTTAATCAGACTAGAGGTAAAATGCCTGTTTAGGGAAGGTAACTATGCCTGAACCATTTAATGGCACCTTGAGATTTTAAATAGCAAAGCTTTCAGAATCCTCCAGGTTCCCAGACCTTGCAGCTCGGTTTGCCCTTTCTGTAAAGGTGGCCTTTAACAAGGTGATTCACTCTTGATGGTCTCCTGGGCTGACACTTCAGTCAGGTTGTGTTCAGTGCCATAAACTGGGTAAGTGGCACGTTGAAGTAAGTAGGAGTCACACACTGTAACCCAAGAAGATGAGAGTCTTGTGTCTTTATTGTTTCATCGTAATAAATGTTATTTCCTAATATAAGCTTGTACAGTGGTGGCCTTTCTGCAGCAGGGCTGAGGTGAAATCCCACCTGTGCTGCTGGCTGATGAAAGGCTTCACTAGCAGGCTGTTGGGGTTTTTCTGCTGTGTTCAGCACACTGTACAAGTAGGAATTAACTTTCATGGCCTGTTTATGAGGTAGTCAAGCAAATATAATTTTCTCCATCTTATGGATGGCAAAATAGCTTTCCTGCATTTCTAAGTGACTTGCTAATGGCCCAAAATTGTCTGTAGCAGTGTGGAGACAAGTGCTTAAGAACTATTGACTTTTAGGTCACTCTATTACCTCCTGTTGCACTGGCAGATTATATTAAGATGAAAATACTTCCTTCTGTTAAAATTATTTCAGTTAACATCCTCTGCCTTGAGAATCAAGTCACATTGACTGAGCAAGTGTCAGAAAACTGAGGGACAAATCAAGCAAACCATTACTCACATGAGCAGCCTTTGCAGCCCACTGTTATTTCTGGTTTCCTGCCTTGCAGCAGGACCAGGAGCTGCAGTTGTACTCCAAGGCCTCTTACCCTCCTGCCAGTACATTCCAGAGCCTGACTCCAGCCTGGGCAAGGAGTCGGTGGCTGGACCATCAATGTACATTAAAGCTGTGTGAGCAGTGCATGGATGCCCTGCTGACAAACACGAGGATAACAGGGCTGCCTGCACTCGGTGTCACTGGGCTGCAGGGTCACTGTCCCAGTCATGCAGCCCTAGACTGGGGAGGTTTATTTAGCTTGTCCTGCTGAAAGGGAGCTCTGTTTGCCTACCATCCGTCTCCTAATCACTTGGAAACTACAAGTATTACAGTAATGGGAGCTTTTTGACACTGAAACTGCCTTTTCCTAGGATTTCTTTTGATCATTCATAAAAAGCAGTAAATGAAACTCCAGTCACTTAGTCCATCCTTTGCATGCAACAACACATTATCTTCTTAACACCAGAGCTCTGTTTTATCCCAGAGAAAGTTGAAATGATGTAAAGCAGGTTCTTTATGTTAACACAGGTAAACCTAAGGAAAGGACACAGTGAATCCGGCCTCTGTTTTCTAGGGATTCTGTATTTTTCAGAGGGTATGTCCCAACCATCTGAGAGAATGGAATGTCCACATCACACAAGTATAAAATCTTCACCATAACAGAAAAAAAATGAAAAGTAGACTGACATTTGTATTGAGCTCGTGTTTTGTGATCCACAGCTGTGCTGTTTGGGACTGCACTACTGGGTTGCTGATCCAGTACTTCAGAAGTATTGTTCCTGCTGCTTTATGGAGACACTGTGAGATTTAGCTACGGAAAACTACTTTTTCAATATAACTCATTAATTTAGGGAGCTGAAGCACATTAGCAGAAATCACCTTAACTTGATTACAGCTGGGAAACGCAGGTTTGTTGCGTGCTTTGTTTTTGTTGGTGCTCTGTTTAGAAATGGGGAGATCTGGGGTGCTGCAGTATCCTGCAATTATGGGATCAATGCCTACAAGTTTTCTTTTCTCCCCGTGGAACTGCAGAGCTCTCAGTGGAAAGCACATTAGCTGCTCTCTTGTAGTAGGGAATGAAACGATCTGAGAGGAGCCCGCGCTGGGTAAATGCAGGAGCGATGGGGAGCGGGATTGGCACTGACAAGGTGCGAGGCGCCTTGTTTGCAGGTGCTGCTCCTGCCATCCATCACACTCCAGCTGCTGGCGGGAGATGTCAGGGGATGCGCTGAAATGCCCGGGCTGCCTGACAGAGCGGAGCCGGCGGCGAGGAGGGTTCGGTCAAGGGCGGCAGCGGCAGCGGGGGCGCTCCAAGGTGCGCTCGCAGATAACGCAGCATCAAACACCGCGGGTGGAGATAACAGAGGGGTTTGCTGTGCTCACACTCCCCCCCAGTGCTGCTTGAGCTGTGCAAGGATTTCTCATTGTTTATCAGGACCGGGGGATTGTACATCCAGCACACGATGAACATGTCCATTCCGGGTTCTTGTGCTTTCCTAGTTTATACTGATAAGTTTAGGAGCTCTCTTTTTTATCTATATTTTGAATATGTAGAACATTCTTGTAAAACTTTAGGTCAATGAACTTCCTTTCTCTTTCTCTGATAGTCTAGTAAAACATGAAATTTCATCCAGGTAAGGATTTTTTCTATTTCCACAGTACTTTCAAAAATACAGCTAAGTATATTGAAGAATAAGACATTTCATAGGGAAAAAGTAACCTTTGATTTGAAATTATTGAAATATTTTGACTTTTCAGTGTTGCTTTCACATTTTTTAAGGGTAACATTTATCTAGGATGAACATGCTCATATGAAATGCATCAGGCAATCTCAAAATGCATTTTTGATCACAAAAAAAAATGGAACATTAGTTTCCCACTTCTAATGGCAAACCTGAGCCCTTTCAGATTTTTAAAGTTATTACTTAAAGAAATGGATCTGACACATCCTTGTAACATCTGTGTAAAGCCATAGTAATAAACTGTCTTGTTATTTTATCAGGTGCAGATAGCACAGCATCAGTCACTTTTCAGAGTAGTTTTCTGTCCTGGCCCCTGGTCCTTCCTGGAGCCCATCCTGCCCTCATGTTTGCAGACTATTTAACCCCATCACAAAGAATAGCAATAGCCTAAGGTAGGTATTTCATGGCTCAAAATAATTGATCAGAAGTGTATTATAGTAGATAGAATCTGATCTAAATCTGTAACAATTTAAAATGATGAAACTAAACACTGGCTGTCAACACAGAAGTTTTGCCTTTAGGATATTAAAACTGCACAGCCTGAGATATCTGGCATCATTGACCAAATTGATAAAAGCTTTCAGCATTTAGTGCAGCATATAATCCATTGCAGATATCTTTAGAAGCTTCATTACCGAAATACAGTGTTAGTGATATATTTGTGTATATATTTAATAGCACCAAGTACAGTTATTGTCAGAAGAGAGTTAATGTTCAATGTTTTTGTAGAAGGCGACATATTTGGAGCCTCTGTCCAAATCTGAGTGTTATTTTATTTGCATTAGTTATTTTTTGAGTGGTCTTTGAGTAAAAATGTTTACATTCTCACGTTCTTCAGAAACAAAAGGGCAATTCTTCCCAATTCGAATGAGGACAGTGCAGTGGATTTGGTACCATGCAAGTTGTGCTGGGCAGAAACCCTCAGAAACCAGCTCAGATTCTGAGAATCAAGCTCACAAAATGTTATGTAGCTCCTTCAGTGGCTCTGACTTATCTATGTGATTGTGCATTTGGCTGATGTAAGCAGAAAAGACACCTGCTCTGAAGTCATGTAGAGAAACTTTATTTTCTTACTTTTTTTTTAATTGTGGTCTACCCATTCCTTTCTCAACGGTGTCTGGTGAACTCTGGTACAACATCCTTTGTAAAGGCTTATCAACAAAAAGATATCTCTTTACAAATCTGTAGATCTAATGCCTAAAAGCTTTAAGGTGTTTGGGTTTAAGGATTGTCATCTTTTTGAGGAATTGCCTATTGTAAGTATTCATTACTCAAGCTAACAGATACTGAAAATGGGTTTCAATCATCTGGTGGGTTTTTTCCTTGTTTGGTTGCTTTGTTTATGATTTTATTTAAGGGATAGGATTTCTTGAATCTAGGTCTTGAACTTCCAGAGTTCATCTATTAAGGCTTTTTTTTTCTCTGCAACTAGAAATGCTAATTGACTTTGAATTATCAAACAAAAATAAATTAATTCTATGTTGATATACCATTTCTAAAACATGTCTGTGCTCTAGATTTAGCAGAGACAGTAATTGCTTTGCCAATCTGTAGGTTGGAGCAATCTGTAAAACCTGAAAGAAAAATGTCAGTCATCACCAGCTGACGATATTGTTTGTGGACAAATTTGAACCCAGAAGGGGAAAGTCAGTTTTTAATGCAACCACTGTAGTTCAGAGAGGTGTTTAAATAACTATTCACAGCTTCCGTGGCAGGGGAGGGAAGGGAGCTGTGGGTGTGTGATTTGCTGGGAGAGAAAGGGGCCGAGAGAATAAACATCAAGGCTGCTGGAAGGAGTAATATAAACTTGTAACAGAGATTCAGCAAAAGCAACTATTGTATTTGCCTCTTTCATTTTCCTGGCTCTCTTTAACTAAAACACCTTCTTCTGATAATGCTGCCTCTCCTCCAGGATCATTTCCAGCTCTAACACAGGCACTGGAGAAGCAGAAAACAGCCCCTTTTTTCTGAGTGCTCAGACGTTCAGGGAAGTGCCACGTTCAGCACTCTAAGGGAGATATTCTCAAGGCCAAGGGGAGCTGGAGGGGAGGCACAGAGAAGAAGGAACAAAGATGGGCTGCTCACCCTCCAGACCAAGAGTGCCTGAAGGGGCTGGTCTGTAGTACAAGGCTGTAACCAATGCAATTTCTATAATTTTTCAGAAATAGAGTAATTTTCAAACAGCTTTCAAAAAGCAACTTGTTTGTGACCATACAGATGTTCAGCCCTCACTGAAATGTGATAAAGAAGCCACACTCAAGGACTGGGAGCTTGCTTTGGGACATGTAGGATCCTGTGCATGCTGGCAACTTACATGAATTTACTGTAAGTTTCCAATATCTATTAATAATGAAGGATCAGGTGGAATTTCCTTTATTGTATTATTCTAACTGCTTGACCCTTTTGTTAGAGGGAATGTATTATCTTTCATTCAAAAATTCCCAAAGCGAGATACCTGCAGAGAAAAGCTTTATGCATGGCTTTGAGATCTTGTAATAATTAGGTGGGTAAAACAATTTGGAATGCCTGAAAAATCTCATTATTTAGCTGAAGATGCTTAGGCTTTCTTAATCATCTAGAGCTGGTGATACTTTTTGGCTGTGAGGGAGGATAGGAAGTGCTTGGCTGCGCAGTTTTTGGAAAATAGACTTCAAATCTCAGTTTGGGAAGGTTTTAAAATAGTAAGCTGATCACCACAGGCCTGCAAATGGGTGAACTAGGACCTAACTGAATAAATAAGTTGGCTGCAGGGACAGAATTGAAACAGGAGGAGGAAAGAAAGAAGGGCATTCCCCAAGATAAATTAACATCTGTGAAATAAGACACTTCTAAATGTATGCTAATGGCCTAAATGTTTCCATATTCAATTAAGTAATAAGTCCCGAGTTGGCAATATCATCCCAAAACATTCATTTATGAAGTGAAGGCTCCACTGGGATGGCAGAGGCACCATAATGAACTGATGTGGGCAGTAAGACATGATAATGCCTACTTCAGAGGGAATTACCACTTTCATAATGCAATTTGCAACAAGAATTTAGTTGTTAGAAGAGTTTTTTTTTTCCTCTTCATTATGACAGTGTAATTATGACTCCTGTGGCTCAGAATAATTTTGAGAGGAGTGAGTTACCAAAGCTTTTGTACTGAATGTTCTCAGGCACTTTGAGTAAAGGACTAAGTGCTGTTCTCTGATAAATAATAATCAAATGGAAGTTGACATAGGATGGCAGCCTACTTGTAGCTGATCTCATCCTCCTTCACCGTGTTCCACCTACAATGGATTTAATGGATTTTCTTTTTTCCTGTGTAATATTATTTAGCAATTTGATTTTAAAATATCAGCCTAGTTCAACAGTAACTATAACAAAGTCTGATATAGTATTTACAGATTTTGATTTACAGAGGTTGGTGCACCTGCAGAGAACAATCAGTGTCACCAGCCTCATTTACAGATGGAGAACTGAAATTGTAGGGAGGCTGAACTGAGTTTTGTGGTGTCTGAGCCAGGTTTTCTGTGTACTGACACCTGGTATCTGTCCATAGTCAACCCTGTAGAGTGAGTGACTGCAGAGGTTTAAGCTGCAGAACCTGAAACTCTGTCATGAGTGTGTGGAACTGTCTGTGTAGCTGATGGGTGCTTGTCACTCTGAGTGGAGGAATCCTGGCCACTTTGAATAGACTGAATTTTCTATGGCCACTTATTCAGAACAGGTGTCTACAATCCCTCTGGATTTTCTTTCAAAACTTCATGTATATGCAGTGAAGGATGCTTCTAGTGGCTACTCAAAGCCACAAGCAATTTATTAAGTCATTGTCTAGCTGACAGTCTTTCACTTTAGCCTTTGAACCTGAACGAGTGCATTTGAGCATGGAAGTAATCCTTGATGTTCTGTGCCCCCTCTGGCTGTGTTCAGGTTTTTGTCAGTGTTTTCAGACCAGGCAGGCACTGCTGCATATTCAGTGTCATCAGTCTTTGGAATAACTGCTCCTGAATAGACTCAATGTTTGTTTGTTTGTTTTTCTTCCTGCATTGTCTTAGGAAAAGCTTGTAAGGACGGCACTGGGCAGAGGTTGCACTGGCCTTGCCAGACAGGAATTTTCTGGGTGCAATGTGCTTCTTTTATTTCTCTGAGAGGCACCAAGAGATTGACTGTATGTTTGTTTCTTAAAATACTGTTGGCAAAATCTTTTTCAATGATGACAAACTTCTCGTCTCCACAGTGTCGTAGATCTGGTTCATTCTAGAAGCTGAGCTGGATTTGCTGGAGCCTGGAAAGATGGCTCAGTTAAAACAAAAGCTCTCTGCTCTGGTAAGACACTTTGCTCAAGCCTGAAATCAACAGCTCAGATGGAATGGAAGTGCTTCCCTGCATCACCAGCACTGCCACAGTCTGGGGGTGACTGACATCTCCATGACGAGGGACAGGATTCAGGAAATCATTCATATCACAGTTTGCCACTGATGGGGGTTTTGTTTCCATAGGTGGCTGCAATACCACAGGAAAGTCAGGGACCAGTACCTTTGAAGCCATGCCAGGGGTGTCTGCTGATGGATCTGGATGTCACTTGGGGGGAAAAAAAAAAGGCAAAACAAATTGTGCATGTATGAAGCATATAATTCATTCATGGGGGTGCTGACAAGAACCTTTTAGGCCCTTGGCAGTCAAAGTAGAAGATGTTCTTTGGAGGACCCTATGAATACACTGCTAAACATGCCAGGAAGCTTTGGGAAAACTAGAAATGATTGGTGTGTGGTTATCAGACAATTTGTATTGCTTAAAACTGAATAAATGCTAAGGCAGAAAAAAAATAGATAAAAAGGTCTTCTGCATTTATAAGATTGATTTTTATCTTTGTTTTGTAGTCTTTTACAAAACTCTCTGACTGCATTTTGCAGTCAAGGGAGCTGAAGCAAGAAAGAAATGTGAGGCTAAATTGCCTGGTGTCAAGTCAACAGGAGAGTTGATCATTTCCCTTCAGCGTTGTACTAGGATGCCTCACAGCCTCCTGTTTGCTATATTAAACACACCAGCAGGTTTTGAAGATAGGTCAGACAATACAGGGGAACAGCAAGGAATTTTTTTCTCCTTTTGTGATTTAATAGACTCTTTTGCTCTGTTTGCCCTCTAAGGGAGCCAATAGATTTAATATCCAATTTCTCTCATCTGCTATCAGAATGCAAATGTGATGCCAGATGAATATACTTTCAAGCATACTTAACCTAATGGGCATGTAAAGCCTAGTAATTATCAGTTGTTTGTCTCCTCTTGTATAATTGTTTTCAGTAATAGGTATGTACCACACACTGAGACATCTTGGTGTGGGCCAGAGACAGATTCCAGTGTAGCTTCTTGTGCTCTTACTGTGGAATCAAAGAAATGCAACAGATTTGTTGCATTTGTTCCGTTTTTAGTACCTTGTGAATGCCAATGGGAATTCCAAGTTAATAACCAAAATTTAGCATTTAATCCACGTTTGATCCAACACATGTAGCAACAATGATAGGCTTTTTATATTATGTGTGTTATCCAGGCAAAAATGTTGACAGAGCAGACAGTGCTCTGTGGTTGATACAGAGAGGACACAGCCATCAGTTTCTGGCCCTCCCAAGCCCCTTGCTCATATTGAAAAGAAGCAGCATTTAAAACAAGAAAAATAACTCAGGTTAATTAATTTCAAATTTTATAACAATGATTAAAGATAAAAAAAAAAAATAATGGAACAGCAACAAAGTAGAAGTTGAGCCATCTTGCTCCAGAACTGCACTCTGTTAAAGCCATTTGGAACAGTAAACTGTAGTGGCCTGAGCTGGGACTGGGAATATGTGCAACAGGAGTATATGTTTTCATTAAGACTGTCACTGTTGTGCCACCATTTTTTGAGATTTTGTTTCTCTTCTGGGAGCTGAAATATTTCAGCAGAGCTCAGATGTGAACTGATCAGCTGCTGTTATCAATCACATGTATTCTTTCAAAGTGAGCCTGAATAATAAACTGCATTCCCCTTGGGTTGTGGTCCCAGGAGCAAGGATGGCATTGAGATGTGCAGAAAGTGGAGCTCAGAGATGCTCTGCAAGTGAAGGCTTCTCCCAAAGCAGCCCCATGCATGGGTTGTAGTGTAGGTGTGGGGCCAGGTGTGAGCGAGGCTCACGCTGGGCAGAGCTGGGTCCTTTACCCAGTCACAGTGTGGTCACCCGGTCCAACCTGCCTGCTTCAAAAGGGACTTCCTAGACCATATTGCACAGGGTTGAGTCTGGATTGACAGGTTTGCCTGCCCAAGGTCTCAGTGACAAGGCAGGTGCTGCTTTCCAGTCAGGGTTCCTCACTTGGAGTCTCCAGCCATGAGGGGTTTATGAACAGAAAGGTTGCATTTTGTTTTTTGTGGACATTGCTGGGGACTGCAGCGTTCTACCCGGGGCTGAGTGACAGCCGAAGAGGTGTGAAATTTCTCCCTAGCTTTGGAAACACAAAAGAAGTCACAGACATCACTTCGATTTGAACCTTGGAAGTGAAGGAGCGCTCCTTGGGAGGCGCGGCCGTGTCAGGCTGGGCACTGAAGGCTTTGGCAGCCGCTCGCTGCTGGTTGTGTAATCACTGCTGCAGAGGGAGGCTGAGGAGGTGTGGGGGGCTTCGTGTCAGGCTTTCTTTGCAATGTGAGAAGGATTCATTTTGTCTCACAGGAGCTAGAAAGTCTAATTGAGCCCATAAATGTAACTCCCCCATCGCTCTCTTAAAAGTTAGGTGCAGTAATCACGGATTTTTCAACTGAGCAATGTAAAGTTGAAAATGAGCTGCAAAATGTGTTTAAAAAGCTCTATTTTCTAAGTGATTAGCTCTCACTAAATCTGTGTGGCAGCATATGATCAGTAACAAGCGGAGCTCTATTAGAATACGCTCTTATTTATGACTGACCAATATAGACTCAGCTGTCATCACTTCGCTCTTACAATCTGTTTTCTAAATAAAATCACAACTTAACCATATGCTTGACAGAATTATGTAGCAGCTTTAGTGTGTTTATTTTTCACTCTGCTGTATACATCAGTCCACACTCAGTTTGAAAGTCTGTTCTTTATGACTGTTGTAAACTCAGCTGGGCCATTCATACCCTGTGGGTATTCCGAGAACAGGCATTTAGAGTCAGATTTGTCCAATGATGCTGTAGAGGAGAAGCATTCAAAGTCCTTAAGAGATGCATTGCCTTTGCTTCACAACAATTACAGTTTAAAGGTTTGAGATTTAGAGAAAATTGGTTGATGTACCTGTCTTTTTTTTCCCCCCCTCTTATTGGCAATCAATATTTTTACAGGATGAAACAGAAACAAGTTGTTCAGATGCTGGGCTTCTCTTTGGCTTAGCCAGCATAAAAGCCGAGGCTGGGTACCATGCTCCTGTGGCACAATGATTTAATCTTTGGAGGATATGTTATCAGCTGATTGGGGGAATTAAAACCTGGCCAGCTGCCATGCAGAACTCAGCAAGCTACCACTAAACCTTTGTGGTTCCTAGGGAAAGGCTGGCTTATAGTCAAAAAATAGACATAAACAGTGAGAGAAGACAAATATATATATTTCAATCCAAATAAATCAGACTTCAGTACATGTCTGAATTGCTCTGTATTCCTTTGAAACTGAAAACTGGAGTTATTAAGCCGAAAGAACTGATTGTCTCAAGTCTTAATATACACTCAGGAAGAGAAAAATGGTGCTGCACCAAGGTAGAAAATGACACCTCATTGTGTTGCAGTCACCTACGCACACTTTGCAAGTGAAAGCCAGTAGGGCAGACTGAGCTGAACCCAGGAAGGGATCTGATGGAGGTTTGACACCTGAGTGCATTTGGGATTTTTTTTTTTCTTTTTAATTCATGGGTAATGTTTTCAGAGTGTTTTCCAGCACCTCAGTGACTTTGCAGCCCAGATGCAGTTAATTGCTTATGGTGCTGAGAAATTCCTGAAATTGTGTTATGGAGAAGTTGCACCTCAGGGTGGAGACTGCATGGTTGGGAGTGGGATTTGCATGGGGACTTTCTGATTTTGAATGTTACCAATGAAGGGCTGAAATAGCCATAAGCCTGATGGCTCTGCTTCTCAGAGCCAGCATTTGTAGGACCGCATCCAGTGAATAACTCTATACATAAGGTTTTCTGTTCAATATGTCAATATATCTTTTGAAAATGAGAAATATTTTCCAAAATAATTTAGAAAAAATGTATCATGTGTACCCTACTATTTGAGAGGCAACTCAGAAGATGCACAATTGCACTCTTCTTCAGAATTACGGTCTGCAATATAAACCTCAATAACAAATCAGACTAAGTGGGGCTTGAGTTGATCAAATACATCATAGTAACACAAATAAACTGCATATCAGATATCCTTGGAATCCTAAAAGCCTTTACTTATGTGTCAGAATTAAATTAGTCATATAAATGCTGTTTGTATTCTGATATTAATACATAGTCTCTTTGAAGCAGAAGTCAAGTCTAGAGTTTTTCCACTTAGTGATAGGGAAATTAAAAATAGGTTTATAATGGAAAAGATGACTTTGGTGAAGTGACAATAATTTTAGAATAATAATGTGCTTATCCATAATATATATAGTGCCATCTCCTCTATATCCTTTGTGTACACTAAGTACGCGCTTCTTTTTATCTTATGTAAATTATGTACTACCTTGCATTGTCAAAAATTGTACTTATCTTTACTAAGCAGTAATTAGTAGCTACATAGCAAAGTCCTATTTTTAATGATCTGGTAACAATGCAGGAAAGATTGGACAATGGTACTAGAACAGGTCCTTTTCTCTGCAGTGCCAACTGGAGACAGCCCAGGGAATGTTTTCACTGAATATAAAGGCCTTAAAAACATCCTGTAGCTCTGAAGATACAGATCTGCCTGGGAAAAAGGAAACTGCAGGAGTGACAGGGAGAGCTTTGTGTGTGTAGTAGGTGAGCTCAGGTAAAGCAAATAAAAGTATAAAATTTTATTTAGTTGAGAGAACTTTGGGAACCCTGAGTTCCTTAAGAAATCTAATACATGTGGCTCCTCTCCGGGTTTAAAAAATTAAGGGTACATCCTGTTTCCATAGGAAATTTATAAGATCAATTATACACATCTTGCTTTGAGAAGATTTACTGAATTGTTCAGAAGTTTTATGAAAATGAAGTACGTTCTGGAAGCAATATGGCTTATTTTGAGATACATTATGGATGCTGAAAGCGTTCCCAATCTTGAATAAATGATTCCACATATTTTTAACTACGAGTCTACGAATTCTGAAATGAGAAATAGACAATAAATAATTTATTGTGTAGACCAGGAGCAAATATGTATATTACACCCTTTGATTTCCAAACACATCTTGCTGAGCAAAGCCATGTGGTTTAAGACAGCTTTGCAATCTATTTCCCTTCCCCAGTGTCTCAAAATAAACTTCTATGCAATGAACCTGAGTTATCCTCAGTGCCCAGTGAAATCAAGGGGGCACTTTCTAGAAATAATCATGTCAGCTTTGCAATGCAGTGCTCTCAAGTAGAAGCCTTTTTCTGTTCTTGCAGTCCTAGGGCTGGTTTTGGAAGGCGCTGCTTTCACATCACCAGCTCGCACGGTTTTGAAGAAGCTCCCATTTGTGTCAGTGGCAACAGCCAAAACTTCTGATAGGAATTCTAAGTAAGCCAGAAAGAAATTAATGGAGGGAGAAGTTCCTTGATTCTAAACAAATGTAATATTTTTATTGGGTGATGCTACAAGGGAAAGGCTAGAAAGGAGAGACAAATTATGAACACGGAATGGAGATAGTATGGAGAGATCTTCAGGGATAAAAATGAGAATAAGGTGTACAAATCTCTGGGCAGGCAAGATATTCAAAAGTGGGAGTTTTCTACATTTAGGGAAATGGGATTTGGATACTCCCTGAAAAACTACAAAGGAAGGCATTACTTAAGGATTGGTATAAAACTGAAGGAACTTTATAGGTGCAAGGGTTCCATCTAATCCATGTCGTTCTGTGTGACAGGAGGAGAGACCTGCTGGTAACCAATCTCTGTTTCTGTTGCATGGCCTCCCCCAAACCTTTTTGGTTTTCCAGGATGGTGCAGATAATTTTTTCTTTCTGTAAATATTTACTTCAGAGAAGCAGTACAGAAGTGCCCTTTTCCTTAGAGCCTTGCAGGCACCCTGTTTTGTGACACTGTAACAGCCACGTCCTTGGCATACCATGGGATATGGCAAAGTGATCCCAATTTCTCTATTTCTCTCCCAAAAATGAGTGATGGTCTGTGTTTAGGAACATGGCATTTTGAGGCTAGCAGAGCTCATTTTCTCTCCTCCTTCTGTTCCAGTTGAGGGGAAGTTCTTTGCTATGATGCCATTAAAAAAAAATAATGTTCTGAGTGCAGGGTAAAGTGGTTCCAGGGCAGAGCCAGTGTGTGGGAGTTGGCAGGAATTCCACCAGCTCTCAAATACTCACCCCAGGTTGATGAGTTTTCCTTCTGTTGCTGTTAATGAAACTTGATGAAACTTCATGTCTGACCTTTGGAACTACAAGATCCTGACAGGATGATCCTTGCAGTGTCTTTGCTTTCGAAGTGACTTCACAGAACATGAAACCCATAAGAAGAACATTTAAAGTTATCTTGCTTTAATTAATTCTGAGATGACTTATACCCAATTTCATTTAAATCAGACAGTGCAGATAAGAGCTGACAATTTGCATAGACATAGTAATTTGGAGAGGGTGTGCAGAAGAGCTTTTTAAAATCCACATGGAGTTTGTGTCCTCAGTGTCTGAGCGTGGGTAAAATCTAAGAAATTCTGAATTCTTAGTTCTTTTTATTCTCTGGCTCTCTTGTTTGCTCATGTCCAATTATTCAGAACCAAAATATCCTATTATATCATGGGGTAAATAGGCACATTTCACAGCTGTGTTGGGAAATTAATGAACATTTGAAAATGTGAATCTCCCATATTCCTGTATTATCATTAGTTTGAGTATGTATTGCAAATAGCATTTTGAAAACCAGGTTTCCTTTTAAGTTTGAAAGAGAAATATGAATTATTAAAATAATGAGCTAAAGTCTTATTTTAAATTGCATCCTGTTTCTTTAAATGGTATTTTGCTATAAATTTGTTTTGTCTAATGTTGCATTTAGCCATCCTCGTTTTTCACCAGGTAATAGTCTCTTCCTGCATCACCACTATCAGGAGCATTTAGCTTCAATTTTAACTAATTCATTATTCTGAGCAGAGCACATCTCAAGACAGTGCTATGGAAGTGATCAGTCAGTGCATAACCAAATATGATAATGCCTCTGATATGGAGCATCACACCGAGTGACCCAGTTTCCAAATTTCAGTCTGACTTTGCTCTGCTTCAAGGACAAACTTAATGAACATTTGACATCAGATAATTCATTTGAACGGTATCTACCAAAGCTTCTGCCTCTCTGCTAATACAGGTAGGATTTCCTGACAGCCCTGCCTGGTGTTTGATTCTCCAGTGCTGTGCATGGCTTTTCTTCCCTTCAGAGTGGTTTTCATGGCCAGGTAGAATGAAAATTAATTAGAGTAGTCCCTGTGCTGGTGCAGAACATACATATGTATAGTGGTAGCTCTGTCAGAAGCACAGCTTCCTAGAGGGAAGGTCTTCAAATTAGCCTTCAGGAGGGTCTGTCAGATTTAGTTTTTTTTATTTTTCTTTTTCAGTGTGTACCATTTCAGTAAATCTCCTCTAGCAGTCACTCCCAGACTACCAGGCAGATATTTTTGGAAGAGGAAACATTTCTTTATTTAGCAAAAAACCTTGGGGCTGATTTATTGCCCCTTGTACCTATGGCTCTGCTGCTGTTGGAGATGACTCTTTGTGGCTGTGTCCTGTGGAGTGAATTGTGCTGTGTGCCAGCTCTGGCACAGGTGACCCAGGGCAGCTGTTCCAGCCAATACCAGCCTCTGCTCTCAACACTAGAGCAAGGAACTTCCAAAACACAGAATGAGGGAATTTTGCTCAAGAAACAGCCTTTCCAAAGGAAGCTACTCACAGACTCCCCATCCCACAAGAATAGCATGATACATGTAGGGACTGGTGGGTTTAAGCTGTTTTTTTTCCAAACTAGCCCTGTTATAACAAGCAGCTCTCAATCATGTTTTCAATATTAGCAAATAGGGATTCCTAAAACACATTAGGAGGTTTTTGTCACTCAGATACAGCTGTATTACAAGCTTTGCCATGGATTTTATGCAATCCTAATGGACTGTAATCCTTGTAATATGACAGGTTTGTGACTGAGATTACTAAAATATTTATCCCTGGCATCTTTCTTTTCTAACACATTTGTTTTCTTTCTCTTAAGTGAAAGCAATACATCAACAGAAAACTAGAGATATTTCATCAGTCTCTTATCAGCAGCCAGCACTAAAGCCAACAGGGGTTTTGAATAACATATATTACACTGGTTTTTCCATATTTCCTGACAAAGGCAGTTCCAAGAGAACCGCTGTAGCCACACAGAGGAGACCGATACTTGCTTTCTTCTATTTATAACAGCTAAAACATCTTTGTTTCCCCAGCCCCATGCTGACCTTCTGCATTTCTGCATCATCACCTTGGGGGTCCCCACTCTTGGGGCTCTTTCTGCATTCCCCATCACAGCACGGTGATGAAGAAGAGATTTAAATACTTAAATCAGTTGTCACTGCCCCCCCCCCCCCCACCCCTTTGGCAGGGATGGTTGTTTTTGTGGCTCGTTTGTGCTCGTTGCTTGGAGCACGTGTGTCATGTCATCACCAGTTTGCTCGCAGTAGGGCCGGTGATGACAGGGGCTGTTGTTTAATTAGTGACTGTAAAGTGCCTCGAGTTGCAGAGGCAGTTGTTCAAAGGACTGTGTGACGCACGCAGAGCTACCTTTATTGTGGACTTGAAACGGGGCTTCAAAGAGCGCTGCCCGTGTACAGAATCAGCGTGCAAAACAGCTCGTAAAGTGCTGATTGCAGAGCAGTTGACTGAGCTGTGGGCTGAATTCTTCGTTGCCATGTTTGTTGATTCATCCTTTACCTCTCTGCAATTTGGGAATAAAACTGTGTGATTTTCAGAGCGATAGCGCTGTGTACACATTCTGTGCAGGAGAAATTCCAGCTACAGCTGGGAAAATGTTCTTTATGTTCTTTATGAAGCAGATGTCTGCCTTTCCCGTCTTAAACTCATTAAAAAACCCCAAACCCAGAAAAAACAGTGTAAAAGGTGAGAGTGCTGTTACTTTGCTTTTCACCAATTGCCTGGAGATATCTGCTGGTTCTTCTCAGTAGCTGGCAAGGGCTGTGTTTTGGATGTGTGCTGGACCAGTGCTGATGACACATGTTTCAGTTACTGCTGAGCAGCACTTCAGAGTCAGGGCCTTTTCTGCTCCTCATCCCAGCAGCCAGGAGGCTGGAGAGGGGCACAAGGAGTTGGGAGTGGACACAGCCAGGACATCTCTCCCCAGGTGACCCAAGGGATGTTCCAGACCATGTGGTGTCATAGTCAACATATGAGGCTGGGGGAAGAAAAAGGAAGATGGGGATGTTTGGAGTGATGGTGTTTGTGTTCCCAAGTCACTGTTACGTGTGATGGAGCCCTGCTTTCCTGGGAATGACTTAACACCAGTCTGCCTGTTGGAAGTGGGAGGGAATTCCTGGTATTGCTTTGATTGTATGTCCAGCTTTTGCTTTACCTGTCAAACTGTCTTTATCGCAGCCCACGAGTTTCTCACTTTTGCTCTTCCATTTCTCTTCCTGATCCTGCTGGTGGGGGAGTGAGGGAATGGCTGTGTGGGGCTGAGTTGCTGGCTGGGTTAAACCACAGAAAATCTAAGAGCTAAGTGGGGAGGGGTCAGCTCTGCTCTTGCATTAGACATCTTCAGAGAGCTGTGTTGGACCAGGGATCCCATGGACAAGCGTATTTTCCTTTCAAACCAGCTTGGTTCTGTTGCCCCATTGTCATCTGTGGGACTCTTATCCTCAGTCTCAAATAAATATAGATCTGGTGTTAGCTTTTTTCTGTTGTATTAGAAGGCTCATCTAGGTTTTGTAGGTTTTTCAATATTGGGAGTTTTAACCCAGTTATCAAAATACCAACATGGGTTGTATTCTGCCAAGCTGAATGGCCTGTGATGTGGCAGTGGGTCACAGAGGTGGCTTGGGGCTTCTACGGTGACCCTGATGAGACTAGAACATACTGAATGTCTCAAAACTCTTGCTGTGAAGACAAATCTTCAACCAAAAACCATGGTTCAGAAAGGGGGGTGTGGCTGTTCACAGAGGCATCTGCTACTAGTGGCATCTTATTTGGAAAAGTGGGGATTTTAATGGGTAATACTCAGCCACGTCCAGGTTTTGCTAGGAGATTTTTCTCTCTTAAGCACTCTATAATATGGCTTGGAATGTAAACATTAGCGCTCAGTCTGCAGCCTAAGCATACTGTCAGAGTGAGTCTCTTATTTGCCCTCACCTACTGTGCTTCAGTTCATGATACAGAGCAGTTGTGATGTCCGTGAGTGAGATTCCTTTCCAATTAATCTACACCAGATGTGGCCACCAAATGCACTCCACCAGCTAAAGGGACATCAAACCACAGAACTGGGCTAGGCCAACAGCAGGTAGAGCCACAGAACCTCCTGTGGCACAGGCAGGGTGTCCTCAGTGTCATTTCCTCCTTAGTCTCCCATTGTCCACAGCAGCTGTCCAAGACTCCCTCCCAGACTCTGGCACTAAAGGCAGTGCATGTGTTGAGGGAAAGCCCTGAAGCCTGGGAAGCTGCTGGGTCTGCTGTAACTTAACCAGGCAACGTGTGGTGTCTCAGTCTGTCCAGGGGCTGCAGCAGCCCCACCCCTGAAGGGCAGGTGGCTGAGTTTGGGTGCCAGAATCCCCAGCAGCACTGCAGGTGTTGCCATGTGCCCTCTGGGGTCTGTCACCAGTCACCTGGGGGGAGTTCCAGCTCCTGCTGGTCTCCAGAGCCAGGCACGGTGCATGGCCTTGCTTCAGTGCACAGTCAAGAGGGCACTGCTGTGGCTGGAACAGAATATCTTTTCTGAACATGGATTTTGGCCATGAGCCTATCAAACCCACACAAACAGGTCTGAGTTTGTGACTGCACATCCACTTGACAAGAGCATAGGAGTTAATTGATCAGAGAGGCAACTCTGAGCAAACAGGTGCTGGGATTTTACTGGGTCTGAGTTGTGCCTTAATCCCTGGGCAGACCCTTAAATTCCTTCTTCCTTAACCATATGGGTTTCCCAAGCTGAAGGGTAGTGTTATGCTGTGCTGTAAAATCCTTACTCTCTGATGGGAGCATGGGGTTCCTGAAACTATGGGTCACATTTCTTGTAGTTTAAAGAATGAGGGAAAAGTCAAGGTTTGATAAACTTATGATTTAAGTTATTTTCCTGGGCACCTTTTCTGCAATTTTTCTCTCTCCATCATGGTTTCTTCAGCCTCCACATGTTTCATCACTCTCAGTACTTTATCATCTGACCATTCTGTTGATGTTTTAGTTGCCTGATAAAACAGCTTGTATTCTGTAGTGGATTTTGTCCTACCAGCTGGCAGCCAGGGATACAACCTTTTTCCTTTCAAAAGCAACTGCTCAGTGGTCACTTCTTCCTAGAGAATTTTAAAAGTGGCAAGTGATTTCAGGCATTAACATTTTTGGCTCATTCCTACTGGGCTTTTGCTGCAAAAGTAAAAATTGTCAGTCCTTGCCACAAGTAACATTCCTGCATGTCTGCTCATTAAAACTTTTTAAAACCTCTATTTTCAAAAGACCAAATTGGTTCCTAAAATTTTGATGCATTAAACCTGATGTCTAAGGCTACAAAGTTTTAATACAAAAGAAAAGAAAAATGAATGAGCAGTATAATTCTTCCCCAGACTATGTTTTATGTTCCCATATTCTGTTTCATGATGTTTGACTTTGACCACTGATGAAGGACAGTGGGGGGCTCTCACACATGTGAATCCCACAGTAGAGCTGTTAGAACAATTGTGTGCTGTGACAAGAAGTCTCTCACTCCTCATCTTCCTTATATTGAAATGCACAGATAAGATAAAGCAGTCCAAGGATATGCATGAAGTTTGAGTCTGAAAGGAGATGTAATTATTATTTTTCAGGATTTATATGTGAAGAGGATTACCAGCTGCCTTTGTGTTCCTGCAAAGTGGCTCTGTCTTGGAGAGCAATCAACAGGGAGGTTTTTGTGTAATTCCAAGTGATCTCTTGTCCTTGCTTGGATCAGCCAAGCCTTTTTCTATGGCTTTCTATGGCTCTTCCAAGATTAAAATCATAACCGTAACTGTGCTCTGACATGCACTGGAGTTAACTGCTGCAGCTGGATGCTGACAACGCTGCATGTACCCTACATTAAGGGCACAGAATAATTTTGAGCAGTGTCATTTTTGTATTAATTGAACTCCCTTCTGCATCAGTGGCTTCACTGAGCTATTAGGCTTTGCCTGCAGCAGAACTCCTTGTTGATATTTAGCAAATGTTGCTTTGGTAGCCACTCGTGCAGATGACAGAAAGGTGGTTAAATGTGTCAGTATGGAGGTGTAGTGCTCAGCCTGGGTTTTATGTATATAACAAAAAATCTTATTTGAATTGCTTAGTGAATATCTATTTTATGCCGACAGCTACTCTTTGGAGCAATGCAGGCTTTTTCCCTCCATTAAAGGATCTGCACCCTTTATTTATACACTTACTTTATGTTTTCTTTACTGTAGACCTGATTCTGTAAACCTTAAGTAATGTCATCAGGAATCAGTGGAATTGCTCCCAGGAGTGAGGAAGCCTTTACAAAAAAGGCTTCGCAGGCTCAGGATTTCTGCAGCAAAGATTGTTACATGCTGGATTTCTGTCTCTCAGATGCTGTTCTTTGAACATCTGACATACATGTCATTGAATGAAGGACAAACACAGCACACATAGATCCATGGGTCTTTACAATTTCTGGCCAAGCTAATGTAATGGTCCAGCCTGCTGTAAATGGCTCCTGTGTCACCTCCTAGAGTGAGCTGCATAGAGGCAACGGATGAGAGAATTCCTGTGAAAGAGAACTAAGTATTCACAATTTCTGTGATGTCCAGAAAATGATTTTATCTGCAGCTGTGAGAAGTTGCTAGGGAACAGGGCTAACTCATTTCTGCTGATGGCTCTTCGTTAGCGCTGTCGAGTAATGTTCCCTTCCGCTGCTCAGTGATGCTGCCGCCTCATTTTGCATCAGGATGTGACTTGGAAATACCTCAGAACTGTCCTGCTGATGGAGTTTGAAATAAGCTTTTCAGTAAAGAACATTTTTCAGGTTGCCTTCGAGCTCCAACCCCTTCACCGGGAGTGCTGGGAGTTTCCAAGTGTCACCATGAAGGTCTGAAAGGGCAGGTTCAGTGGGGAGCCCTGGGAGCAGCATTAGGCTCACAAAGCATTTGTGTGGCTCAATCCCTCCAGGAGAGGACAGAACCATTTTTGGAGATTCATTAGGGATGAGTGTGCTGTCTGCATTTATGAGGTTATTTGTGGTTGCCAATACATTTTAGCCTCAGCCTTGAAGCATTTGGTTTAAGATGCACACTCCTTGTCACTGAGCATCAGACAGCTGGGGGGAATTTGCGTGGTGGTTGTTGACTGCTTGATGAGTCAAAATTCTTGTGGTTTTGATTGCCAACAACATCCCTCCATTCAAGTCTTGTAAAAAGGTCGTTGGCCAGGTCATGGCTCTGAAGTAGTATATGAATCCCTCAAAAAATTGTCTCTTATTGTGTGACTTCCAAACAAATGGCCCTGGACCAGACACTGCTTTGCAAATAAAGCCAAAGAATTAGTTTTACCAGCCACATTGCTTCTTGGTCTAGGTGTAGGGAATATGTAGGTCTTTCCCTGTTTCTGCAGATATTTGGTTTGGAAGACTGCACAGTTCACCGGTTTTTTCTTCTTTATTCTGTGCTCCATGTTCTCACCCAGTTTAAGTGAATCAGAAGAATTTCCCCACTTGTTGCTTTCTCACTCAGCATAAATGGATATATGTACACATACATAAACAAACATAAATGTCCTTACAGCTCTTTAACAATGTTTTGTTATTCTGTTCGCTTTCTTATTGCATCTGCGATGGATGACTGGCTAATCCATCACTGCGCTCATCCTGTGGGCTGGATGGTTCTCCAGGGTTGTCCACAACCACCTCCCCTCCCATGCTAGTTGTGCTATGGTAGCTGTTTCCCAACATATTTTTCACCTGTAAAATGGGGCAGATGGCATTTTGTTTTCACTGCACAGAGTGCCCAGTACTGTGCTTTGTTTTTCCTATCTTTTCTTAACTTTAAGTCTAATTTTAAAAAATTGCTGGTTGCACAGGCTGTGCTGTTAACAGCTTTGCTGATGTCTGGCCAGGAGCGAAAGGGATGTGGTGCATTGTTTGCTTTTTTACAAGCAATTTAGAGAGATTTCAGACCCTACATAATATTTTTTGCATTTATTTTGGAAACAGTAGTTTGGAACTGTCCACGGGGCTCCCAACCACTTTAAATCAGCAGGCAGCACTATTTATCTTTGCCTTTCATTTTTGTGAGCAAACACCTTCCTGCACACCCTTGAATACATAAATGTTTTGTTTTGCTCTCTCTCGTTGCTCGTTGTTGCCCAGTGGTCCATTCCTGTAGGGGAAAGTTCTGTACAGCTGGTGTGGTGATCTCCCTCTTTCTCACTGCCTTGTGCATCCTTGTACAGCCCCAAGATGAAGTGAGCGGGGGGGGACACCAGCCGTGGTGCTGCTCATGATGCAGCCACGAGGTTGATGAAAAACCTGTTTCTGACCTTTTTCTCATGTTGGGAGTCCCACGATAACTGCTGGGGTCCCTGGGGGGACACAGTGTGCTATTCTTAGCTTGTATATCTCTGGAGGTCTGCTTCCTGAGCTCTATCTAATTCAGGGTCTTTAAAAAAATTTTAAAAATCTAATTCTGCTTCCCACTGAGGATCAGGCCCTCTCATGGCTTGTTTGGTGACTAAATAGAGGTCAGAGCTGCAAACTCTGTATTTGTTTCTGCTTTAAATCTATTTGTATGCATCCTTTCCTTTTGGCTCTCCAGAGATTTGTGTGTTTTACATCTTGCCAAACATGTTTATAGCAAGGACTTTCTTTTTGAAAGCTACGGGAATAAAATCTGAATGTGTGTGTCATGTGTGCATGTATGCAGATATCTGCACCTGTGTGCATGCACACAAACTTTTAGCACAATAGGGAATTTTGGCAAGCCCATGAGATACATATCATAGAAAAATCTATTTTATTTAACTCCTGGTATGCACATTTCAACTTCTGAAGCCTGAATAGGTCTTGTGCCCTTTCACTAATTAAATTTTGTTATAAATCCACCTGGGCTGTGTTTTTGTAATATCTACATTTGAATGAGGGTGGCTTAGTGTCTGTGTGGAATGGCTTTTCCTCCTGAAATGTTAATTAGATGGAGAATATGTTATGCTTTGGAAAAGCTGCGTTGCAAACCCATAGATAAACAGATTGATTTAATTTTAATCTGCTTTCATGGTGATGCATAATGATAACTGGTTTCTGTCTCACAGGGCTGAAAACCACAGACCTTAATAAGAGTTTGTGGGTATATCATACAGCTTTAAATAGCTTATGTTGTGCTAGAGCGCTCTCCATAAATTATTCTAACTCCATCAGTATCTCAGGGACTCCCGATTCTCTTCTGCTGTGGATTTTCAATCAGTGAAACTATTAGTGTAATCTGAAGAAACTTCAAGGCATCTTCTCTGAAAACAACTGACAACACTGGTTTGTACATCAAGTATTCAGTGGGGAGAACAAAACAGAAAAAAAACAAACTTACAGAAGCCAGCTCTGCACATTAAATCACAGCATCCAAATCCTACCTTTTATAAGCCATGCCAAAGTTAATTATGGAATTATACCCAGGCATTCAGATGGTTGGTATGAAGTGTCTTATTACATGAGCTATTTTTTGTGATATGCCATTCCTGTTGAACTGAGGTGCAATTCCATTTAGTCACTTCTGAAACAGTTTGTTTAAACGGGCCCTTCTCAAATACTCTTTCTTCAGTTGAAAGAGTTTCAACTATAAAGGTTTGTTCCTTGTAATTTTTGGTTTTAAAGGTCTAAATTTCTTTGGGGATTCATGATAGATACAGATCCAGAAAGCCTTTGTATGCTTGGTTTTCATCTGGCCCCAGTAAATAATGACCAAAGTCTAACAAAAACGGGCTGAGTTCTGCCTGTTTTCTCAATGACAGACACATTTTATTTATGACTGATGTTCCAAGAGCCTCTTTCAGGCTCAAGTTCTGTCCTAGATTAGCTTCAGCCATAAAAAGCAATGAAACTGCAGAGGGAAGCAAAAGAAGAGTATGGACTTAAAGTGTATAAATTTAGCATCACCCTAATGTTGTACAAAAAATTTAAATGGAAATGCTCAAAACACCAACTCCAGCCAGTCCTCCTTGTGCTCTGGAAGGCTTAGTTTGATCTAATCTATTGAGGGTTTCTCAAATGGGTATAGATTTTGGCCCAAGTATGTTTTTTCAGGGAGAATGGAAAGACAAAGAGCTGGCTGTGCATTGAATTACCTCTGGTTTTTGTTTTCACTTGGAAGTTTGGCTTCATGCTTCACCCTGTTGCTGTAAAGTCTGGTGAGCTCTCTAACATACTTCATTCCGATTCCAGTGTTGTTCATTAGCTTACCAGCTTTTCTGGCACTCACAAACCTATCTTTCCTATGTTGTCTTCAATTTTGCTACCCCAAAATGTTATAAAAATTCTGTCCTGAAGGAAGGACAGAAAATTTGTTGCTGTTTTCAATTATTTTGTGATATTTTAGTGCACTTGAATAGGTTTCCTTGAGCACAGAAACCTCTGGGAGGGGAGGAGGTTGTGTGCAGGCGGTGAAACATCAGGATGTAAATGTCAGGCCGAAGTGTTGTGGTATCAAAATAGTCTCATTTAAGCAATGTACAGCACCAGAATGACCTCAGATCCTGCAGGGGATGACTGCATTTAATGTACTCTGGGCATTAACAGGGATCATTCTGCACTTACTTGCCAGCAAGAGACAGCTACCTGGGAATTCTTTGAATAGATCTACAGCTTAGTTATGCCAGAATTGCTGTCTTGATTTTGGATCCCGTGGTAGCATCTGGCCCCACACTGCCTGATTTGCAAGCTTGATATTTAATTCTGGTCTTCAGAAAGACCCTGAGGAGGTCTCCAGGTTGGTGTCTGGAGGGTGGCTATTTTTGCCCTTCAGCCCCTCCCAAGCTCAGTGGAGCTTCAGGAAATGCAGAGTAGATGTTTCCACCTGCAGGAGCAGCAATTTGTTATTGGATCAAGAGGTGGTGTCACTGGAAAGAGCCTGTGTGAGGAGCAACCCATGGCACAGTCATCAGCAAAAATGGGCTCTGGGCAGTGAGAGATGTTGGGCATTTACAGGGTAGGACTGTGAATACTTTCAGGGTTTTGTGCAGGGAATATTTTGCTGCTGACTTAGATCAGTGCATTTGACTTTCCAGTGAGTAAAAACTGACCTGATTTCTTTGTTTCATGACATGAAAAGCTGTAGTCAGGTTCTTTTCTGCTCATATTTTGCTTGTCTTTGGTTTAAAATGGGCTGGTGGGGGAAAAGCCTCTCCCCACCCCTCTTACTCCTGTCCCTGCTGTCCGGAGGAGATGGGTGGATATTGGCAAAGTGAAGGCTGCCATCCTGCACTGCCTTGGCCTCTCTCCCTTGCAGGGTCAAAATCAGGCTCTGGGCAGGAAAAACCACTAAAGACAAACAGAATTAGAAAGCCCTTCTAGTTATTTCTGGAATGCTTTGGGGAGATACAGTGACAAGGCAAATTCAGAGGCCACTGTGTTGTCTGCTAGGTGCCTAGGAGCTCTCAAAAATGCCCCCCTGCACAGAATTTATCTGCCACCTTCGAGTCGCCACTGGTGACAAGATGACAACCAGTGGTAGCAGCCCTGTTAACAGCCTCCCTTTTCTTTTTCTCCCTTTGATGTTGAAAGAAGCTCCCTCTCTCAGAAGGACCATGAAAGGTTCCCACAGATCTTTGCCCTGAGCACTTACAGTAATAAAAAGCTAAATTCAATGTCATGGGTCTGAAGCATCTTTATTTAGAGCTGTTTAGGGGTTAGACTCGCTGTTTATTCGCACTTTGTTTGGGGAAGGAGGGACGTGTGATATTTGTGCAGGACATGGCCAGGAGTGAGAGGCAGAGAGGGGAGCCCTGCACATCCTTGGCTTTGATCCCCGGCAGGTCCCCAGGGCCAGGCTGTGTGTGCCGTCCCTCCCCGCGGTGCCTCGCACCAGGGCTCGCTGGCATCGCACCGCGGCACCGAGCAGCACGCCCGCTGTAATGCTGTGATTTTTCACCAGCCAGCTGTTCCACTTTATACAACACTTAAGTAACAATTTCACAGCCATTACCAGCCCGCAGGAATGACATGGGCTGAAAGCTGAGCGCTAACTGGTTGTAAACTGCACAGACTGGGAGATGCTAAACCAGACACTTTGATAAATGAGAGAGGACATTGCCTGCATTTTGATTGGAGCTGCAGCCTCTTCTATCACTAGAGTAAACATAGTGTTTAGTGGGTCATGGGATAGAATTGGGAATCACTATCTTTATGCACTTAGGTAATATATTTCCTTGATTTCAGTTGTGATGTATTGATTCTGGGAGTTCCTTCGGTGGTTTTTTTTTTTTTTTTTTGCTTCTCCCTTCACTTGGTTCGTACCCTGTCAGCATTGACAGGTTTTCAGGGATTGTGGACTCCCAAGGGCTTTGTTTGCCATGATTGATTTGGTGCAAGGGGTGAGGTACTCACGAGCCTCAGTAAGTGATGTGCTGCACTGAGAGCAGTGATCCAGAGGTAAATAACAACCAGGAAGGTGTTTAGTTGGATAGGCTCCTTGTTTGGAAAGAAACAACAACCCCAAACCAGCCAGGACTGAAACGTTTACAGCCTTTTTTTCCTCCTCTTTACAAAACAGAACCTGGCCCAAAGCGAAGTGATGGGCACAAAATACTCCAAGAACTTAACTTGCTGCAGCCCAGCCACGGTGTTCTAAGCAAATGTACAATCTGTTGTACTTAGACTGTTAACTGTCAGCAGATGTATGGAAAAGCTTTGTCATACAGGTTTTTTGTGTGTTGGAAGTTGGGAAATCTCAGGCTGAACTGCGGCTGAACCCAGGGGCTGCCTCAGGAGCCCTGGAGAGCAGCTGAGGGGTCAAAAACCCAGTGCGCCCTGTGACAGCCAGGCAATTCAATAAAGCAAATTTGCAAGGAAGTAATTGAGCTCTGGCTGCAGTCATAGTGTTTTCACCTCAGGAGTCTTCAGTTTTATCTGTTGATAAGAAACACACCTTCAGTTATTATTAACCCTGTTTCATCCAGGTCATTCTTTGGTAATTGCAAAGGGTTGCTGCCACTGTAAATTGGGTGAATAATATTCTGCAATTGCCCAACAGTGGAAAACAGAGCACTGAGACATACTGGAGGAAAAAAACATTTCCTGGGACTTGAGGAATTGAAGCTTCTATGCTAATTATAGAAGTATATTAATCTGATTCCTCGAAAGGAGTTCCTAACCTCTAATTCTGTAGAAAACAATCTTGCATTACTGTTTTCAATAAAATTAAGGGATTGGGGCTTCTCATAGATTACTTAATTAGACCTTATCTCTTGTAAGAAATCCTGATCCATAGACTGCAATTACCCCAAGGAGTGTACACAAGCATCTGCATTTGTTTTGAAGCATTAGAAATCAGTACAGGATGGCAGTTTGTCATTGGATAAAGTGAATGTCAAGGATAAACAAGCTCAGTTTGTCCTACTGGTTTTGTGTCCATTTTTCCTGGTTTACCTCCTCATCCTGGCATTTAAAGGAACCCACAAAGAAAATAAGAGGATGGTATGAGTTATGTATCTGTGCTTGTACATTTGTTTTTTAAAAGCTTTTTAAGATACAAGTGAGAAACTGCCTCAATTTTCAATGTGTATCTGTTTCCTGAGCAGCACTTGAGACCCTGCACATCTTTTCAGTTGCAGTACAGCTATTACATGTGTGCCAGCTGAGCAAGGTAGACTATGCTATGGTCTAAGACGGCTTTTTTCTTGGTTTCATACCAGTTTTATTAATAAAACATATAAAAGCATAGCTGTTGTATAGCCAGTATAATCCATTGTTAAAAAGCTGAGGGGCCAGCATTGCAGCAGGAGCTCCAGGCTCTGTGAAAGGAAACCAACCCTCACTTGCCCCTTGCAGGCAGACTCTGGCTGGGAGGGACTCAGGGGCTGGGGATCAGCTCAGTGACTTGGCTCCATCGAGGTGCCTTTGCAAGTACATCAGCTCAGCTCAGTCACCCAAATCCTGCACTGATAACTTCAACTACAATTAGAGAGCTCCAAGGGTGGGGATGAGTGTCTTCATCACAGCCAGATTAACTTCACAAGACCTGAGCCACCCAAATTTCCCTGTGGAGCAGGGATAATTTTCCATCACTGGGCTTAGCTGGCACCCAGCAGTTTTCCTCCCTTGGGGTGGAGCAGAAAGGCAGGAGCAGATGCTGGTCACTAGGAATAGCTAAAGACATATGCTGAGAAAGGTTTCATCCAGATTGTGTGGCCTTTTTCTACTTCCCTCTCTGAGATGCCAGGAATGCAGTTTAATTTCCACTCTTCTCTGACCATTGATCTCTTGTCCTGAGGGATGTCTGTGGTCTAGCAGTAACTGCACCTGCTTAAAATTCATTTTGTGAAATTAGCATAGGAGAGCTTGAACAAAAATTGGCAGCCTTCATGTATTTATTCTTCCAGGTGTGCTAAAGAAATTGCAGCCACTGCTATTGAGTTAGTGGTAGAAGAAATGAGATATAACCCTCTTTGTTCAAGACAGTTGAAGGAATTCTTTGGATTTTTATTCTGAAAACATCTGTGTGGATCTTGTCCTTCAAAGATTTTTCATGAGTAATTTCATGTGGAGGCAGAGCTGACAGTGCTTGTTTTCCTGGTGTTAGCATCTCTGCGTGGCAGCAGCTGTTTATACAAAAAGATCACATACCTTTGTGGGTTTTTTTGACCAGAATTGAGAACTTGCCATAGCACTGAATGGATTTTGTGTATGAGATTTTAAGCAAATGTAATTAAACTGTCATTTCCTGACGCCTCATATTCGAGGCTGTTTGACCACAAAGGACTTCTTGTAAACACATTGAGGAACCAAAAGTTAACAACACCAGGAACTCTTAATTCAGTAAATTCGCCAACATTATGTATCTGTGGGTGAATTCAGTAGTGCCTTAAGATAGATATTTATTTAAAGAGAGAGACACAATTAAAGAATGCAACACCTGCTAAAAGGAATTAAAACAGATATATGAGAGTGTATCTCCATATGAAGTTCCTCTTCTTCACTTCTGGTTAATAACTTCTAGTTATTATTCTGCTTAGTCTTTTAACATACACACTCACAAGTATTATGCTAGAACAGGAAAACTAATAAGTACCTGTCAGTAGGAGCCAGTCCAGGTGTCATGATGGTAACAGTTTGCCATACAGCTTTTCCTACTGTTTAACCTCATACATAGGAGCAGACTTCCATAGAAATCAACTGCTTTAGGAAAAATAAGATTATTTCTAAGTATTTTTAAGTTCAGAGCTGACAGGACCATTAAACCAAACAGTATTAAAAGAAAGCTAAGAAATGTTTTGGTCTCAAAAAGATGTTGAAAATCAGAGCAAAGATAAGGAATGTCATCTTTGAGTAATCCAGAGAGGGGGAAGAAAAAGTATATTTTGCTTGTGATGAGGCCTAGCAATAGTTCCTCTCTCCAGACAGAAACCCTAGCACCAACCTGACTTGTTTTACAATAACAATGGTACCTTCTGCTCCAATACAATCACTTCTAGCCAGGGGAGAGCCTTTACATGTTCAGTGATGCCCACAGTGGATAATGGAAGAGCAGGAGTGAGGAGCTTGCTCCAGAACATACCTACCCTGCAATTTAGCTAAGACTAAAGCTGTAATTACCATTAGTTCAATCAGATTTCTGTCTTGATATCATTTCTTCAAAATATAAAATTCTTAATTAATTCTCTCATCTCCTTTCCTTGTCCTTCTGTTGAAGTCTAATGAGTGGTGGCATTTTCTGCGGGGCAGTAATGAGCACATAATGAAGAAATAAGTAAGAGATCGAGCTGACATTTCCTATCTAATTGGTGAAATATCTTCTTGCTCTCCTAGGGCAAAGGTGAAGAAAGGTGTGAACGTTTTCAGTGTCAGAGCCAGCAGCCCATATTTGTGGGACATCAGAGAGAGTATGGATTACACTGGGAAATATGCACCAGCTGTTATTGTTTGCCAGAGGAAATCTGCTGCCTCTGAAAACAGGTAGGTCATTTCCAGCAGTCTTTCTTTTAATAACTAAAAGTGGTTTTTCTTTTTCAAAACATTTTGCTATGCTTTTAATAAGTTTTATTATAGTGCATGAGGAATGCTTTTGGAAAAGCTGTGGTTGTCTTTATTTTTTAGTGCAGTGCTCATTCTAACACACAGACTTTGATGTTACCCAATCCTAACACTCAAAGGAAGTAAAAACTCACAGGAAATACAGTTTTCACAAATTCTTTAGAAGAACTTGTTTCTTATCTTAGGATTTGGTTGTGCCTAATTAAATTTTTTTCAAATTATTTTATGCCAGTCATTACAGCAGGGAGTCATTATAAGGCTGTTTGTTTTGGTTTCGTTTATTAATTTTACTTGTTTGGTTTGGGGTTTTTTGTTTATTTTGTTTTGGTTTTTGTTTTTTGGTGGGTTGGGTCCTTTTCCTTTGTTTGTGTTTTTTTTTTCTTGTTTTTGTTTTGGTCATTCATGATTTGTTGTTCTTGATGACGTTGGTGAGATTTATACAGATTTTTAATCTGCAGAAGGAAGTAGATTTTCCCTTTTCCATTCCTGTTATGCAACAACTTAGGACACTGACCAAATCTAATACATCTTCAGGATTTATTATGTACTTCAAAATTTTGAAACAAATACCCTCTGAACCTAATAAATTGGAAGTTTTGTGTCCTTGCAATTTGCATGTATGGAAAAAAAGAGGAAAGGAAGAAATCCCCTCTGTAATCATGGCAGCAATCACTTTCTCCTTCAGATTCTACACAGTTCCTGTGCTATAGTATCCTGAATTTTTCTCATCTAAAGCATATATTGTCTCATATCTGCCTGAATGTCATTGGTCAAAGAAGAAATGTGAGTGTATGCCAGGGTCAGAGCTCCCTACTGCTGAGCACAGTCTGCTGGACAAATTCTTTAAAAATCCCAGTTCAAAGCTATTTGAAGAAAGTATGAATATTTTCATTGACTGAAATGGGCATTGGATCAAAACCAAAGATTATTTCAATGATGACTTTCCCATCACACTTTATCTTGTTGGGCCCAGAGAGTGCATTTGCCTGATTTCTCTTCCTCAGCAGGAAAATGTAAAGTAACCTCATGGGGGAATTGAATCTTGGCAACTTGCTTCCCTTCACTATTCATCATTCAGTGGCAAGCCTTCAAAATGACCCCTCGTACACAGAAAAATAAATTATGATGTCATCTTTCATGCAGTGGTTGTGGGTTCTGTGTACTTGCAAATGCTGAGTATAAACATTGCTTCCTGTTTATTAAAAGAAATGTGAGCTCATAGACATATTAGATTTTACTGGAAAGAAAATCAAGTGAGGACAAGGTACATGTGTAACTCTCCTGTAACTTCTGGTTTGATTTGTTCCATCCCAGTTCCCAGCTGAGATTTTGTGGTTTTCTCACTTTTCAGAACCTCCTCCTCACTCTTTGTAAATGAGTGCAAAATATTTGCAATGCATTATTCAGTATATTGTTTTCCTCATTAAATTTCATTGTATCTGTTTAGCTGTTCATTTTAAGAAGTAGGATCAAGCGTTTTAGGGGGAAAGAGAGTGTGCTCAATATTTCTGGGGAAATAACTTTGTCCTTATCTAGACATGTTTGATGGCACCAAATAGACACAATGGATAACAGTTAAATATTGATGTCCCTTACCAATTTTTTTGCCTCCACAGTTTATTTAGAAATTAAACAAACTCTGTTTGCATATTCTTTAATTTCTCCTAAAAACCAGGGGTCTGATCACATGGATGCGAAGGTGGCAATGTTAATTAACTGAAGATTCAGTACCTTTGTGTTTCTGATAGTTTTACATGGATCAGAAAATAGTGTTAATAAAGCTAACTCACTGTGACAAGTGTAATTTCACGGATTAAGGAGGCACTTGTGCAAGTGACAAACTGAACCAGAATGGGGGAGCATTTCCTTATCAGGGTTGGAAATATATCCGTCATTTTGTTTGGAGAGGTTTTGGCACCCAGAGCTTATCGTAACAGGATTAACATATAAATATTATCACAGCCAGCAGGGTGTTTTTGGATGAATATTAACAGCAAATATTATGATTCTGTCTGAGAATAACTAATTAAGCCCATCTGTCAAATATGATTTGAAGTTCTCGTGCCTTGCTTATTATGGGCTTGCGACAGTGTTCCAGATTAATGGTGAAGCAATTATAAAGTTCTCCTCAATTCTTCTGGTTTCATTCTCAGGCAGTAATAATTTTGTAACACTCTAAATCCTGACCCATGAGATTATTAGATGGGTTTACTACTTGTAGCATCTGTACAGCACTTCTGTTCTTCCCTGTGAAGCATCGATCTTCCACCCCTCTCTTGTCAAGTAGGTGACCAAAAAATGCCAAGAGGAAATGGTGTGATGGGACTTGAACAGTGGATCAGAAATGTGACTTGGGAAACATTGAAAACACTCATAGAATCAGGGAGATGCACCCTAATGTGTGCCATCCTTTACTTGTGTCCTTCAGAAGTTGGCTGATTTTATTTTTCTTAATTTCTTAACTCTTAATTTATTTTTCTTAATTATATTTCTTAATTCTGACTGTTTTTCCTGTAACTTTGCTGTTGGACTGGAAGCATGCCAGGTGGGATGGGTTTGGAAAATCGTTGGGGTGGCTGAAGATGAAGGTTTATTGGGTTTTCCTCATCTGCAGAACACTATTGATAGCACTTCCCTGCATCCATAGCTGCTGTGGAGACACTAAGCAAGATGTTCTGATGTGATACTAATGGGTGTCATGCTCCTGTTAATATATTTTATTCATGTTTATATTTGGGGTATAAATGTTTGTTATTCCCATTACTTTACTATTTGGTGTTCTTATGGAAGAAATGAAGCCATTGATTCAACCAAATGCAAAATAATTATAGACAAAGCTTGGCTATCTCTGAATGAACCTTAGGGCCTAGATATGATCATTTATTACCTTATCTCCAAATATATTTCAGTTACATAATGGATAAGCTTTTCTCAGCATTTTTCTTTTCCCCGTACTTATTTCTGGAACTGTAACAAAGACAGCATTTGTTTTGCAACTTTTCCTCTTGCACTTTTGGGTTGCAGTTCTGTAGCACTGAAGGAGTTGCCAGCTTGTGTTGCCTAAATCCAGATGCTGCCATTGGAAAAACTTATTTTCAGTTTGAACTACAAGTGACTAAATCAGTCTGTGATAATATGGACACAGAGAGAGTATTTTCTAGGCTATATCCTTCATTTACTCCTGCAGGTCTTATTTATTCATGATCCTGTATTTCAGTGCTTAATTTTCTTAACACTTTTATAATTGAAGAAATTAACTTGATATTAGATAATAACCTGGGACAGGAAAATGTATGGCAGCATTGCCTTTGATTTTCCTACACAATATTTTCTTTCTGTTACATTTATGCCATTATCCTTAGTGCCCTGTTTTTCTCATTTTCAGATGTAGTTATTTAACATTTAAGTTTTCATGTTGTAAATGCAGTGAGCTATTGCCTCATTCTCTTACTTGTTGCATCTGCCAGTACATTTGATAGACTCTCAAGAGTGCTATAGTCCTAAAACACTTTTGAAGCCAACAAGAGTAACAAATTTAACATAAATAACAGCCTAATGGCCACAATAATTACACTATATCCCTTGCTGGTGTTCATCAAAATGCTTCATAAAAGTAGTTTAATGGTTTAGATCACCATTAATTTTTTTCCCCTCACTACCATGTGCTCACATGACTTTATCACCCCGAAGTGTATTAGGGCTTGGAGGGAAAAAAATTCTACTCAATTAGAGAGAAAAAAAAAAAAAAGCATGATGTAGCAACAGAAATTCTGGTTTGTTTTTTCATATCACATCACGTGGGAATCGCACAAGCTTCAGTGTATCATGAGGAAATAAAAGCAAGTAAGAGATTGCAGAAATCAGACTTTCAGAGAGGGTATATTCAAGAGTGATATTTAAAGAGCTGGACAGGGACAGTGGGTGAAGAGTTGGGTGAGGCTGTATGTTTGGGTGTTTTGGTGGCAAGCCAAAAAATTATTTGATTATGTGAATTCTGAGAAAAAAATATTTTTCCTGTTCATTTTTTAATGCCAGTTTTATTATTGGGGGAAACAGGAGGAAAGGGAAAAGGGTAATACCTTCTATGTGGTTCCAAAATTGCCTTCTGAGAATAATTATTCAGCCCTAAAAAAATTGGCTGTTCACTCAGCATCATTGATGCTGATGTAGTATGTCAAGATATCTATTATCAGGCAGATATTATAATATGTTAATTTAATTCTGAAATACTAGAGTTTAACTCCATTTATACTTCTGACACATATTGGTAATGATCAGCTGTAAACATATTTATCCTGTGTACCTTCAGAGTTTCGTAGTGTGTACATTTTAGGTTTTTCTTTTGTTTTCCTGTGTTATTTGAAACCTCCAGGCTTCCAAGAGTTTATATGTTGTGATGGTGTGAAAGCACTGAACATCTCAGAAGTCATGTTTACATTCCTCTGTTTGAAAGCAATTAGTCACAAACTTCTATTTCTCATATTAAAACTTAAATGTGCCCTCTGAGAGAGAACCCCTTGAGAGGCTGAGGCAAAATAAATTTGTATGAACCAGGCCTCAGTGCATTATTATTTTACATGCTGACCCACTTTTTTCATTTTTTTAAAAAAAGCAAACTATTTTATTTAGCAAGAAATGCAGAATCTTTCTTGCAATCATTCTACTCAATGCTGATGCACTAGAATAAACATTCATGGTTATCATCTTGAATCAAATCAAAAGGAAAGAGATGGAATACTAACCAATTACTAGATAAAGGCATTATTAGCCAACTTTTTCACCTGTTTGTTTGAGACTCATTCATTTAAAAACAAAAATTGCAGAAAGCACTTCAAAGACATGTATATGGCCTTCTGACACCTTAGAGGGGGACTCTTCCTGTACCTCTGACATTTATATGAGGGAGATAACACAGGGAATTTCAGCTGTCACTGCAAAGAAGATGATTTCCTTTAATCTCAGCTGAATTTTAGGTCTCCTTAGAGAGCAAGGCTATTTCTGTTCCTTTGGTTTTGAGCATAACTTGCCCACTTTTATTGAAAGTGGGAAAGGTGACAATTAGTATTGTCTTTTGAAGCAGTTAAAAAAAATAAATCCCCTCCTTCAGGGATTATCCTTTTGAAATACTAATGTATCACTTCAGTGGTGACCCAAAATCTGCAGATTTTCTGGGGCTGAGTTCCTGAAGCAGAGTTGGGATCCCTGTCACAGTTACACTGGCTCACTACACACCCCAGGGAGAGCTGGAGTTGCCAACTGTCAGCTCTCACTACATGTGTGGGAATAATGGTATAATGGATGAGGAAATACAGTAAACTGATGAAGACATCATGTTCATTTGAGAGGGTTTTGCACTAGCTCTAATTTATCTTAGAATCCGTGGTCACTATTATGTTTGGATTTGCTTTTTTGACCAGGTGGAAAATAAGTCCAGGGAATAATTACAGCTAGAGGTGACTGCAGACTGGTGTCCCAAGGGCCTAACTGGTCACTGGCTGTCCACCATCTCCGGTACAGCTGCCTCACCCAGCTCTTCAGTCCACCTCTGCATATCCAGAAACCCTGGGGAGAAATTCTGTATTCTCTGCAATGTTGCAGCAGAAGACAACTTGGATAAGTGTTTCTTCATTTGAGTTGCACCAGTTCCATGCTTACATATGCCAACATCAGGGTAACCTCTCCCAGCTCATCCAGCTGTGACCTCAGGGTACAGCTTTGAACAGAAGGAATTTTGGCTGCAGGAAGTGTGCTTGTAAGGAGGGATGAATTTAATTTCCTGTCCTAATTCGTCTGAAAGCATGTTATTCCATTTGTAGTTTTGGATTAAATCTTACTGGTTTTTGTTTTACATATAGAAGTAGTCATGGAAAGCAGGGATCCATAGGTAATTCATGTGTGAGGTTCCCTAATGATACAAACATTGAATGTATAACAGGTATTCAGTATTCCCTTGTTACCTAGCTTAGCCAAGAATTGGAGAAAAGATCTGATGTCTTCATCAACAGTTATTGTGACAGCTCAAAGGTGGAGGTTTTCTGGAGGAACCTGAGAAGTCCTGGGAGGAATTTTGATGATTCCTGTGCTCACATAACTAGAGACTATTTTCTAATGCTTACACAGGAGTAGTCAGAGTTTCATTTTTGGCATTTCAAGAGGTTCTCAAGACACAAAGCTGTCTATGATGTGCTGGTAATTAGGCTTGTTCTCTTTGAGGCATCTATACAGTACTTTGAATAAAATGAGGTTCTATAGCACAAGATTGAGCATGACTTTGCTAAGAGGAGTTGTCTAGAGAGAGTCTTCTGAAGATACTGTAGTTCTTCAATTAATTGATCTGCCTCTGTAAAATTTGCAAACAATAAATAATGTTAGGTGGTTAATCCCCTTTCATTGAGAGTTCTTGGCATGAAGAATTGGGAATCAAATAATTTGAGGGAAACAATCTAAGACTAAGTAGTTTGCTGACAGAAGTCAGTTACAGAAAAGGCAGATAATTCATGGATGCATTGGGTCTTTTGTCCTCTCTTCTTGGGTGATGTGCAGGTGTTCTCTGGGTATTTCTGCCACCTCCCTTGTAGAGGGAGCAGATGCCCTTATTTCTGTCTGGTGTTGAATTAGCTAAAGGACATCTCCAACAGTCTGAATAACCTCATGCATATTTAGGGTCTGTATTTTTACCCTGGTGTTATCCAGTGTAATAAATATAATTTTGAACTTGAGAAGGAATGATTTCCCTTAAGAACCTTCAGGATTCATCATCATTATGCTTGCTCTGTGTTTGTGGTACTTAGCACTGTAGTTCTTAAACCTTTAGTAGCCCAGAGGCTCAAAATAACAATTCCAGTGGGACAAAACCAGTTTGCTCTCTATTACAAAAGAGAAAGCAACTGAGTAATCTCCTGTCTATTAAAAATCTAATATTAAATGCAAAAATATGTCTTGTGAAAATATCTCTAATGGTGCTGTTGATTTTTTTTTCCCTTGGAGGAAATCTTGTAAGAAGTAATACTAATTACTGAGACAGTTGGAAAGTGAGTAGATGGCTTCAAATATGAGCTGAGGCTGAAAAGATGCCTGTTGCTGTTGAGACTTGGGGATTCCCATGTTTTGGATGGAAAAGTCATTAAATCTTCACATCTAAGTTAACATACAACAAAGGACCAGCAGGTTAACAGAATTACATAATATAGTCTAGCATCCTTATAAATTGTAAAACCAATCCTAAATAAATTCCAACTGCAAGTACAAGGCTGAAGTCCCCTGGACATTTGCATTATTTTATTGCTTCAACTCTTATTATATGGATTTATTAATGACACAGTTCTCTGGAATTGATAGTGTGCCTGAGATCTGTTTTTGAAGTTTCTGTGGACTTCCATGCCAGTAGAAGAAATGGGGAGCTGTTGGAATAATAGGATGCCTTGCCTTGGTGGACATCACTGATCCTGACATACCCACATATGGGTGTAGAAATCAGGCACAGGACAGAGATCCGAGGTGTAGGATTACATGGGCAGAGCTGTCTGTGTGTTCAGTGGATATTTTGGGTTACATGAAAGGAGTGTGTAATGTGATTCATTCCTCCCCCTGCCTGGTAATCTGCATTACCCAGCAGTGCCTCTACCTCTGCCAACACACTCCAGCTTCTGCAAATGTTTTCCAGCTAAGGTGTAGACTGGAGTATGAATATTTAGTGTTAGATAGAGCTGATGTAATATGCAATTTGTATTTGCATCTCTGTTAGAGCTGGAATGTCTCCATTTGAAATCCATCCTCACTGTGTTTGAGTCACGTGTTCTGCGTACGATAGTTGGACACCAAATTTGAGCATAGGAATGCACAGAAAAATGTTGCATAAGGAGTTAGACAAAAGTACATTTTGGAGTGTGTAGGAGTGGGGAATCAGGCTATATAGTCTGTGGCAAATGAGGGAGCCAGGAAGGGAGGGCTGGCTTGTTGCATGGTTCTTTGGGAAAGTATAGGAGTCATTACAGGGTGTGTTCCTCTTTGTTGCTCGGGAACCTTGAGAGTTTTTTCATGTAAGAAGTATTAAATATGATTTTGTGTTAGCTATGCTTGGAAATTTGAGTAAGTGAGAGCTCTGCTGTTGTGCCTTTGGTGTGATGCCAGCCTGGACTGGGCGTGATTTGAAGTCACAATGCACTGACACAGGCGAGGCCGCTGCTGGTTCCGCACTCTGGCTGTCGATACAAAGATGAAGGGATCCCTTGGCTGTGATGTCTCTGAGGCTGAAATTCATTGTCAGGGGGTACTTGAGGGACCTCCTGCACTTATGCAAATGTGTTAATATTATTTTTAGTTTCAGGGGTTACCTGAAGCTAATATCCAAATGTGCAATTAGCTGAATGGATGACTACTATTTCCAGTACGTCTTGAGATAAATTTTCCCTGGCGTATTGCAAGAATGGCTGTCTGTCTTTTTCTCAGCTTTAGCTGAAACACTTGAAAAATACCTTCAATGTTGACAAGTTACTATCTTTTCTAGGAGTCTTCATTTATCTGGAAGCTTTCTTAAATCCCAGTTTTGTGAACTTCAGCAGGGAGTCTGTGGAATGGGATAGCTGTTCAGTGCCTGCTGCTGGAAGTGAGACTCTGCTACTTTCATCTATTTCTTCAATGGCCTTTCTAAACCAACTGAAAAATCAATCCCAAAAACATCTATTTCTGGTATTTATATAATTCCTGTTTCAGCTATACCTTAATGCAACAGCATTGGCCAGATGAGTTCTTATCTCGTATTGAAGATAAAGGCTGTTACACCAAGAAGTACCTGTGTGGCACAGAGTGGTGCCATGTGGAGATAAATGGGCCTACTTAACTGTGACATGGAGCCCACAAGCTCCTTCAGCAAATCCTTGGTCACAGGATGAGCAGAGTCTTTGAAATTAGGACTGTCTGGTACAGGACACTTCACTGTGAGCTCAGGAGAAGGTGAAGTGCAGAGGGGAACTTCTTCATTTTCAGTTTATTCAACTCTCATTTACTCTCATATGAGAAAGAAAATAATTAGCTTGAATAATTTTCAATCCAATTAATCTGTTCCTAAGTGGCAAATATTGTACGTGGAAGCAGATCGATTATGAAGTGTTTCCTCTGAGAGGCATTTTCCTGTTAATTGTTGAAGCAATTAATTTTCTTACAGACACATGCAGATCGTTGTGTGAGGTAGTGAAGGCAAGGAAAACAAAAGGCGTAGAAGAGAACAAAAGATTACTAAAAAAATAAGCACAGAATTAATAAATATAATACATGTACAGTGTGTTATATATGTTGTCCATACGTTACGCATTTGTCAACATCCAGCACAGAGAAGCTTTCAAAACTTGCAGAAATCAGGACATCTTGGAATTAATCTTTCATGCATATTCATTAAAAACAGTCTTACATGAACACATGGTACTTTTTCCATAGAACTATGGGCACAGAAGAATTTGGCAGACAAGCTCTGGCAAGTCTTGATATGACGTGTGTTTCAAAATCACATCTCATTGCTGTCCTGAGACTCTCAGTTTTGAAAAATTTGGGTAGATTTTTATAGGGAAAACAAAGTGCAAACTCCAAAATTTATCCAAATAGCCAAACTGTATGTCCCTTGACAGTCTTTGAGTCCTTGTCTGAAAGCATAAGAAACTTTGTAATGTTCTATCTTTAAGTTTTGATTTCCAATTCTAAACATCTTTTAATATAAATAGACAGTGCTGTTCTAAACTCTACTGCACATGGCTAAATGGCTACAATTTAACTTGCTTCTCCCAAAAGCTAGATAACCTCCGACCTGAAAATTTATATCTTCATTTTATAGCTTCATTTTTTTTTTGCAAAATTGTCAGCTACTCAATGGAGGTTGGTACAACAAATAATTTTGAATGGTCTTAATTATTTTTGTAGCTTTCAAACCCCCAAATGTTATATTCCCATGTTCTCACCAATATCTCTGTTTTATATTAGAGATACATTTATATATTCAGTGCATAAATATCGTCTACACTGCAATTCTTTTTAAGTTCTGATAGATTGAATCAGGTTTGGTTTTGTGCACCTTCAATACCAAGAACTCTGAGGAAGAGAGGGGATTGTGGATGTATTCTGCATTTGGTTTGTATTTTTAGTGAGATAAACCTCTGACTTAGTCCTTAAGAGTCTCAAAGAGAATTACAATGTCTTTATGAAAAATTACTATTTATTCAAAAATCAAGACTTTGTTCTTATAAGTGATGTGAAAATAAATCTTGTTTGCAGTGGCTCTCAGCAGCAAATGATCAAGGATTTAGCTGTCTCTGGAGTTTTGGGATAAATGACAGTTTCAGAAATGCAGCCTTACGATCAAATCTTTGAGATGGTGGGAATCAGCAGTTGTTTTGTAAAAGCTGTATTTTTGCTCTTTACTTTAAGTTTCTAGTTTTGGCACTCATAATTCTTATGTAATTCTTTAGGAAAATATCTCTTGTTCAGTGGTTTAAGGGATTAATCTTGTTTATGAAAAGAAATGCTTCTTCTGCTTCTTGGATAAATCACAAATAAAGATTTTACTCTTCAGTTGTAATCATGACTTGTAAACACACCCAGAAAGTCTTAATGAACTGGTAATTATAATCCAGGTACTTCCATCAGAAACACAGAAACTGCAGAATTTAATTATAAGGAAATATACAATTATCAGACAGCTGAAAATAAGGCAGGAGAATTATTTACTGTTCAGTACAGCCCTGTGTATATAGATCTGCCGGCCAGCTGGGGTGAAAGATGATGCTCTCATGCCCCTTTTACTCGAGAGATTGAATATTTAATTTTCCATAACAAAAAAAAAAAAAAAAAAAGGCAATAAAATAAACTTTTCAAAGTGGAAGAGTTGTGCCGGGGCAGAGTAGAGAAAGCAAATATTTTGATGAAGTCTACAAGGAAAAGCAATATGTATTTTTATTAAGATCCTTACAATGCAAATATAGGAAGGGGTAAAGTACATCACTTCATTTGTAACCCCAACCTTGTTTTAATATTGTTTGAATAAATGCAATTGGTTTTTTTAGATTGCCAGTTAGGTTAGTCTGTAAATCCTGCTGGCAATCCTCATGGTAACAGGTGAAATACTTCACTGCTGGTTGTTAACACTGTGTTGGTTCATCAGGTTGCCAGTTCTGTAGCTCTGGAGGATTTGCCTGAAAACTCTTCAGGAGTTTTCCTTTAAGCTGAGGTGCAAAAGAGAAGGATTTTGGGAGCTAAAAGCTGTGGATGTTCAGGTGTGGGCAGAGCAGGGCTGTGTGTGTTGGAGCCATGGTGTATTGGAGTTTTTGGGCAACGTGCGCCGGGCGCCAGCACAGGACTGCCCACGGGGAGAGCTGGGCAGCAGCCGGGGGGAAGAAGGGAATTCTGCTTCCCCATGGCCCAGCACAGAGTTCAGGGTGCTGGGGCAGGTGGCAGCTCCAGTGGCACAGCAGGCAGGGAGCTCCTGGCCGGGCTGTGGGGCACAAATGCCCCTCTGAAGGCAGAAAGGCTGTTCAGATCTGCCTGCTGCCTTCCCCTAAAATCAGGGCCATCCCCAGCTCCAGCGAGGCGTGCCGTAGGGGAGGTTAGCCAGAGCTGTTTTGAACAGGCATCTCCCAAGGAACAAGCAATATCAGGATTGTTGTTTAAACATCTGGCTGTGGGGCAACATTCCTAAATACCATTTTTCATGGCAAGCTCGAAGTCCCTCAGGTACTATGGTTTTTCAGAAGCATAAATCTGTATTTAAATCCATCAGAAAAGCAGCATTTTTGATCTGTGCATGTGCAGAAGTCTCCTGTTCTAAAATTAGAAAGTCAATTTGTCTGTTAAGCCAGGGGAACAAGAAGCTCTACATGCCCTCTGAAATTAGCAATGAAACAAGCTGTATTGAACTCATCTATAGCTTTACACCTTCAGGGCAGTGGCTGCAACCAAGATAGACAATATTTCTCCAGGCTGTCACAGTAATTTTACAAGAAAAGGAGGAGGGGGAGGAGAGAGTTGCTTTAGTCTGATCTCTAAATGAAGTAGCCAGCTGAACTTTTAAAATCACCCAGAAGATTAAAGGACACTTCAAACAGTCTGTTGTGTCAATTTATTCTGCCGAATATCTGTTCCTTAATTGTCACAAAACTAAGACATTAAAGTTAACAGAGTCATGTGCTCTGTTAAAAGGTGCTGTTACTTTAGAAAAAGGTGTTGCTGGAGAAAAGAAATGCAGAAGGAGGTCTTTCATGTAGTACAAACCTGGAAAAAAATCGAAATAAGGCAAAAATTTAATGCATTTGATTTTCTATGGATAATACTTGGAAAGGATTTAACATTATTGTAGGTATGCAAGAATCTGCATTTTTTTGTTATAGTGGAGTGAGTGTCATTGCAAAGGGCTGCTCTGAGAGGTATAAAGTAGATGTGAAGGCACTGACCATAAGCAGCTTGAATCCCTTCAGTCTTCTACACAACTTGAGCCTAGAGATGTGAGGATTTGGAAAAGTCCAGAAGCTTTCAAGGAAAAAATGTGATGTAGTTGCAAAGAAGTGCACACAGTTTTGCTGCTTTTCCCCCCCCACAATGGCCTGGGTAGAAATATGAAAGAAATTAGTGCAGCAGCATATCAGGCCTTAAGAATTATACCCATGGCTAATAATTCAAATTAAGTTACATACGTGTATGCATTATTAAGCAATTGCAATTTCAATATACTGGAGATTAAATTCACCTGAAATTTGTGCTGTGCAAACCACAACTCAAAGAATGTGCATAAAGATGTCAAGTCAAATTTTCAAGATTTTTTTCTCCTGAAATATGAGATTTTTTTTTTCTGTAGCTGCATTAGGTCTTAATTTGCATATTGCTTCTGTGCTTTCTGGATATTACTTTCTTTTTTGTTTATATGTCAACAATATTCATACTTTCTATTTTTAACATTATAATATTCCTCCTATTTCAGAAAGGTGTCAGCAGGCAAGTGTATATATTCAACTACTGTAGTGTGTTGTGTAGATCTCTCACTAATAATAGGTGTAGGATGTTTTATTTCAAAGTAAAGAACTTATGCTTATTTATGTCATAAATACAGCCAGCAGTACTGTACATGTGCTAACTCGAGAATACATTTGTCATTTTTAATGAAGGAAATAAAGCAAGTAACTATAGCTAGGTCAATTTTTCATTAATTTCATTGGATTTTTTTTTTCTTTGGAGAAAAAGGGGGATTTTAGCCAGGTTTTCTGAGAAAATGAGTCTTTTGCTACCATTCTGCCTGTTCATGTCTCTTTTAGATTTGACAGCAGCATAGATGACTCAAAGATGGTTATTTCTTATATGTTTCATGAGAATACAAAGACAACAGAGGAAAAACATAATGGAGAGTCTCCAGACAGCTTGATTCTTATCAATAGCTAATTATGGAAAAATCTTAAATAAGAGCTTGTAGTTTCTTGGACATGAGAGTCAACCAACCATGAGACACAGCTCTGTAGCAAAGTGGCTTTTACCTGCTCCATCCTCATGGAGCTTCTTCTTTTCCATGTTTGAGTAATTGCCAGAAAATCTTGCCTCTGGCTTCAGTGCACAACTATCAGCACGTGGAAAAAGCTGACAACCACGGCTCTGGAAGGCAAATGTAAAGGTTCCCTTTCACTGGAATGCAGGGGAGGCATTTCCAGTGCTCTTGTCTCCTGTTCAGTGCCAGTACAGGTTTGTTTGGAGGGCTGTGTTCTTCACTCTATGAGAATGAGTGCTATATTCTAATGCTGCTAATTCCAAGGACTTGACCTACCTGGCTGCTTAACAGGAGCTACAGCTGCATTCTGAACTGAATAACATCTTTTCTACTCTGTGCAGCTGCCCTTTTTATCCTCTCTTCACTTTTCCATGACCTGGACTTATTTATAAACGTCTGTGTCCTTGTAGCACACTCAACCCTGAGAGCTGGCAAAACACAGCCCAGTTCAATTGTGCTGTGAAATGATTTGGCCCAGCCAAAGCATCTTGTTTTTTACAGACACTGCTCTTAATGAAAATGGGCCAAGTCACTCCAGAGACTCCTGGAGAGAAACCTCCTGAAGAGGTTCAGGGCAGAGGACTTGTACAGGGTTAGGATGAAGAGTGGTGATTTTTCTCTGAGGTGGGAAAGCTTCTTGCTTACAGCTCCAACCAGGAAATCTTTGCTCCTCCATCAGTTTCCCAGGAGGATGGGCAGTACAGCTGGCTCAGGCATGGGGCTGGGTCTGACAGCTGTGCTGGATTTTGCCTTACAGCAATAGAAAGAACTTGGCAAGGCAGCATGAGCCCTTCAGAGGTTAATTTTGTCTGAACCCCACAGTTCCACCTGAACTGAGATGAACTGAACAGCATTCACCGTGAACAGCACACAAACATTAGCTGTGGCACGGAGGCACGCCTTGCTACCCCTGTTTGACTCCAAAATCTAAAATACAAGCTTTCTCAAGAGGGAGGTGTCTTAGTAGGGAAAATGGAAGTCAAAGTTTTCAAGGTTAAAAAGTTCTGTCTAACCTTTCCTATTGTTGTTCAGAAGAATTATTTTTTAAAGTTAATAAACCACATGCATTCACCCCATACAGCTATTTCCCTCCCCAAACAAATTGCTCTTATTGTCAAAACTACAAATTTGGGCATTGTGATCAATACCATCGTTTTATGAGCTGTCAGTAAAGGGACTTGAAGATGCAGCTTTGCTTGATTGTGTAGGAATAAAGATTGATCAGCCCTGTTGCTGCTTCTGTATAGATCCTGGGCTGATTCACATACAGTATACAAAGCAAAGCACTATCACCTCATTCCTCTTCAAAATCACATAGTCAATAGCTTTTCCTCTGCCCTTTTCTGCCAGCACTTGAAAGCACAGCCCCAATTAATATGTTACGAAGGGCAGAGAGGAGGAACGTGTTTTGGTGTTGGGGGGGTTCTTTCCCAGATAGAAAAATGTGATTTTAATTCCAAACTTTTCTTGGTTCATTTCACAAAAGGTACTGAGCCAAGACTGTTTGCTTTTACTCTTTCGTGTTTTCTGTTATTGTTTTTTAAATGAAGGCAAGAAAGAGAGGAGTGCAAGATGATAACAATGGGCTGCTGGCCTGCAGCAGCTGCTGAACCCAGAGAGGCACCGTGGGACTGCAGTGTCACACACGGTGCCATTGCACCAGGCAGAGGGGCAGGCTGCTTTAAAGGAAAATGAAATCTTCTGTATACTGTTGTCAGAGTTTGCTGAACAGAATTATGGCCAGTGGAAAATATTGGCTGAGCCATTTTCATTGCATATATTCATTTACTGAATATAAATATTGTTGTATTTATAGCACAGGGGACTTAAGGGGACTTAGACTTGTTCATGGTGCAGTGTCCACAACTTGGTTAGACCCTACGTAAGTAAAGAATTACATGCCTGAATGCAGATTTGTAGGTATGAGACCTTTCCTATTCCATGTCTACCTTCAGCTGAGTTAATATCTGTGTCTGTTAAAGTGGGGAGCACTTTCCTTCCCCTCCTGGTTTTGCTTTGTGGCCTGATCTGGCTTTGTTGAAATACTGTGTTAATTCCCCAAAATGGCTTATTGAAAGCCCAGGTGAGAGCCAGAGAAGAAGGGAAGCAGCTGCAGTAGGCAGGAGGGTACAGGGATCACTGTGAATCCTGGGGTCTGTCAGCAGCATCACATTTGGTGACCATAGACAAGGGATGATACATCCATGGCTTGGTTTTTTCACATGAAGAGTGAAGACAATAATACTGTCTAGATCCTGAGACTGAGGTGATAACTTTAAGCATTATATGCTTAGTGTCTATAAAAGCTTTTGAAAATCTTGAATGGAAGGCTTACAAAAAACAAATAGAGAGATACAGTGGACATAATTTTGTAGCAAGTCTAATAGTCCTGCACTGAAGTGTTGGTTTTCACTGTATTTTTTCCTTATGTGTGTTAACTTTGCTTTTATAGTCTTATCAGGAGGCACTGTATTTAGTTATCCCTGTTAAAGGTTCACTGACCTATAATCCCACTGAAATGGAGTGGAAAGCCCATGAAAATTTCACTGCATTTGCACTCAAGTGACATATGGCCATGGTGTTAATTAAAAAAAAGAAAAAAAAAAGGGAAAAAAGTGATGATCCTGTAGTCTCCATGGAGACTAAGGATGCTGAAAGGGGTGGGAGTATAAAATATTTTCAATTTTATGTTGAAAGGCAGAGATCAGAAGTTGTTCTGGTTAAAATGCTGGTGGATGTAAACATGTCCAGTTGAATGATAAGGCATTTTGCAAAAATGCTTTGCAAAATGTTTTGAATATGAGATGTAAAGTAGGTTTCCTGTACCATTTTTTAGCAGGCTACTGGAATAGAGCTTGATGTTTATTGTCTGTGCCTTTGTCAAATTTCTACCAGAGTGCATGAGCCAGGAAGTGTAAACCCCATCCTGGCAACAAAAAATTCTTGTTTTACAAGTTAACATTCAAGTTCTTTTAGAGGATCATAAAAACTAAATGAAAGAAGACCCAGCAGAAATGGAGACATTCCCTGTGATTAAGATGTCTGGCTGTCAAAGAAGCCTATAAAATAAGCTTTCCCAAGCTTGCTTTGGGAAGGAAGGAGTAAGAAAACTACATGAAAAGTATTCACCAAAATGAAATAAACTCGTGTTTGTTGATAGCTGCTAAATTTGATTTAGTGCTATGCTTCAGTCATTTGGAGAACAGGAAAGCATTGCTGATGACGTCTTACTGGGAGGAAAAAATCAACTTACTGGTTAAATGCAAAATGAAAAGCAGGAAAGCATTAATTTTGCAACTTTTTGATCCCAGGTGACTATAGAAATAGAATATTGCTAACATCCAAAAACCATGCTTTGTGAGTTCTGTGATTGCAAAATGACTAATTTGATGTTTTCCATCTTAAATAATCATGTCCAGGGTGGGACTGGCAGGTAAATGAACAGACAAATTGCCTCTGTAACGTTATTTCCATGGGAAAAACAGCTAAAAAAGAGCAGAACTATCTGGCTGTTCTTGGTGCTTTTGCTGAGGAAAGTTTATTGAGTCCCCCATAGCCAATAGTGGAGGATACGAGTTTATTTTAATTTTTTACATGTATGGATCTGTTGCTAAAAGCCAAAGACGTGTATGGATTTAGTAGACTCAGAGGGAAAAGAAAGAGCAGCAGAATTGAGAGAGGAAGGTTGTTGGGAGGTTTGTGCAGACAATTCCTCCTGTTATTGCTGTGGATGCTCCTTTTCTGACTTTGGAGTCCTCATTTATTGAACAAACACAGGGGGCAGTCAGATATAAAGTCTGAAAGTCTGTTCTCTTGTGCTCTTTGGGGCTGATTGTGAGTTTGCTTGAACAAGGATTATGAGCTTGAATCTTATTACTTTGTGATGGAGTTTTGCCAAAGATATAACCATAAGAAGATTTCTTTATTAAAATACTTTTCTAGTATTATTCAAAAAAGTTAAAACCAAAAAAGACTCTGCCCTCTTGCTACTTTTAGATCATAGCTGAACAAATACATAATTTGAGGAAGACAAAAGAAAAAAACACACATGAAATGCAAAAATATATTCAGTTCATTGCCGCTGTCTGCCTTGAAATTGGTTTCGTCTGTCAATAAACAACTGAACAGATGGAAAAGGTCTGAAACAAAGGAAAAACATTACCTAACAAAAATGGCTAGTGCCTGTTATCTGAGAGAGGGTTTAAATAAAGACAATCTTAATCTAGGCAAAAACATGAGAGGAAGGCTTGCAACATAATGAAATATGACTTTTAAAAAGTTATGACTGTTGAATTTAGTTTTAGGAAATGTAGTAATCTTGAAAGGAGAGGGCATTTTATGCTATAGGTGCTGGCAACACCAAAAATACAAATAGTTTTGATATCTGTGAATGTGTCTCAGCAGTCAGTGAAGTTTTTTTCTTGTAGTGTTCTGTGTGGGAAATTTCACCAGTGCCCTGGTTTGCCCTGCTTGTTATTTTTGTTCCCTAGAGTCAAACCAACAAATGATTCCCTGAGTTTCTTCCTTTGCAGGAATAATTTAGCAACAAGTGGGTTTGCCTGTCATGGATCCTATTCTGTATTTCTTTGACCCTGTAATGGAGTGGCATCAAGTTGTGACATAAACTTTGAAGCCAAGTTTTGCAAGCAGTACTTTGGACAGTAATTTTTTATTCCTCAGAGGCTGAAAAATTACACCTACCTTCTTAATATCTTTTGATTTGTTAGCGTATTTATATTGCATCTGTTTATTCTTCCCTAACTCCCTTTAATAGAAATTAGACATTTAATCAATTTAAGAATGGCACCTGGGTCAAAGGAATGATTTCGTGACACCTCTCAGTTAATAGGAATTAAGATATTTAATTCTGAAGACTATTGTGTATGCAGAAATTTTCCATTTCAAACAGAATAATTAGTGGCATTGTTAAATTAACTGGGTTTATCTTTGGTCAGTTTTACATTCCAGAATGAAGAAACAGAATAGTTTAAATGTTTTCTTTACTCAGTTTCATCAGTGTGACTGTATTAATGGCTGTTCAGTTGTGGCATGGCACATGTAAAGTCCTTGGATCAATGGTAGTGCAGTCACTTTGATTTTTGTGCTTAGCCCAACTTGAAAATGAAAACTGCTTCTGGCATGCACCTGAAAAATTGTGCCCAGTTCCTTGAGTGGCTTTAATCATACAGCCAATTTTTACTAACTTCATTTAAATGTTAAATGTTGGTGCATGTGGGGCAGATTCAAATGGAATGTACTCTGACAGTTAAAAACCCCAGGAGAGCTTCCACTAGTCAATTTTTATTTTTATTTTTTTAATTCTGATTTCAGAATAGGACAAAGTTATCCTGTTCCCCTCCAAACCCAACCAAACCCCTTTTGTCTGTGTAGTTCAGACACACAGCTCTTAAAAAAATACTGCACTCTATTCACTTGTGACATTAATTTGTTTGCCAAGGCTCTGAGTGGATGTTTAATTCTATTTAAAGGACAGTGTGAATAGCCTCTGGTGCTTAATTTAGAATTTATACCATTTCCTACTTCCCTTAGATAAATCCTAGTGAGGGAAACATCTTTTATATGTAAAGAAAGTTGTGATTTCCTCCCCATTTATAGTCATGTTTTATTTAGAGCATTCTATTTCCTCGTCTCTTGGGGCAGTATCTGAATTCCTTGTCAGGTAATTAACTATATTAGATGCATTGGATTAAAACATTTGAACATTTTTTTTGTCAGACAAACAACATTTAATGAATTAATTCTGTGTACATATTCTCAGTGGGAACTTTGTGCTCATTTTCTGCCTGTCCAAATCTGCAGGAGCTTTTGCAAGGTCTTAATGGAAATGTGCAGCTGAAGTGGGCACTGTTGTGGTCACGTTCCTATGTGTGCTGGGAGCTCTTGAGGGGCTCTGATGGTATATTCTTCACGTTTTCCTACTCACTATCTGCTTTAGAAAGCTTAGCACTGAAGAGCCACAATGAAATGTCGTTTTGTAACACGATATGAAAAGCATGTTGTGACTTAATGTGATGCTACCTTATCCCCTGGGCAATGAGTTCCCTCCCAGCCCAGCCCTTTTCTGCAGGCCACCAATAGCAGCTCCTTTGCCTTAGGGCTGACAGAATTACATGGAAGGAATTAAACTGCTCCTGTGCTGTGGAAAATGGCTCAATGCATCTCAGGCAGCAGAGGCAAGCAGTGCTCTTGCATTTGAAGAGTTTGGTAACACGTTTATCCAGCTGCAGTGGAATCTGGGGGTTCTTTGGGGACAGAGTGAAAGAGGAGGAAACAGTGGAGGTGTTGCTGCTTTGGCTGCTTCAAACAAAGAGAGTAAGATTTTATAGGAATTGAGATGCTGCTTTATTATTCCTTCTTCCCCCGCTGTAAATGGCTGCCTGAAACATGGAGTGGTTCTCTGTAAAACCTAAATACAAAGAAAAGCCCAGTGCTCTGCCAGGGATTCAGGAACCCACACACCTCAGTTCCATGGGATGCTTTAGCTGGCAACAGGGAAAAGTTGTCATTACACCAATCAAAGAACCACACAATGAAAATGTGGGAGAGGAGTAACCAGCAGTGAATTGCTGATATGGAAAATGACAGCAGTGACCTCTTCTTGGAAATGGGCAATGTCTCATTGCTCACACCTGAGGAGAAATTTGAAACTTGCTTTAACTGGTTTGTTATATTGATTTTACAGTTTTCCTTACAATTAACAGATCAGGTGCTTTTCTACCTCCACTCAGCATGTTATTTATCCTTCCTAGACAAGGGTTATTACATGCTGTCTCTTTTTCAGGCAAAATCCAATAAATTTTCTGATCTCTGCTGTAAAACTGGGGTAAACGGATCGTGCAGAGGAGTCATCTGTCATGATTCCTTCTTAGTGTCTTGCAGGAAATGAGTAGCTAGGAAGAATATACCAAGGCTGAAAGAGGGCATTTACTTCTTTTAGCTCGACCTCAAAGAACCCAGCCTCAAACAATGGAGTTTATATGAAATTCTCAACTTACTTCTCTCTGCCCCTGTTGTTTTGTTTTGAAGAAATTGAAAGCCTCGCAAGCTGTTGAGGTTTCTGTTCTCTTTTGGAAATGTTTTATGGATCTTTGGCTTGAAAAACATATCCCTTCAGTTAGCACTGGCACCATTTGTTTAGTTGCATTTGTTAATATGCACATACTTAGTCTGCTCTTGATTGCTCTTGCTGCAACACAGGAGGAGGTGGGGGATCAGGCAGTGCAACCAATATCCATCTTTTGGCAATAGATAAAACTATGGTAAAGCTGAAAAAACAGTGAATGCTCTTTGTAGAGCATCACAGACTTGGTGTGGTTAGCCAAGGAGAGACTTCATTATGAGACAAGTCATACATGAGTTTTAGAAGTGTGGATTTTGCATAATTGTTATACTGCAGTCTTCACATCTTGGCACCCTACCTCTGTAAGGCTGACCTAGAGCACAAGTTATGTCCCTTCCCTTGCTCCTGAGCTCCCAAAGTATTGAAGTTTAATCTGAAATCTTAATGGCATCAGTAGGATTTGGACACGTTCTTGAACCCTTTATTGAAAATTAATCCATTGGATGGGCAACCTTGGAGCATGGGAATGATGTGGGCTGTTATAATAAACATGACAAAAATACTCTAAGGTGAGTAGTGATTTTGGATGTATCAAATTTGAATTTTTCAAATTAAAAGCTGTACTGAGATCTGATTTTCAAAAATGCTTGTATACTGTTGGGGTGGTGGTGAGGGGAGGAATGGCAAGCTCAGTCCAGTGTCCCCAGTCAAATATGTCCATTATTAATTTCATTAACAGTCTTGACCAAGTGCAATTGAAATCTTTTTCCCTTCTTCAGTTCCTCCTTTCACTGCAGTTCAGCAGTGGTGACACAGAACAAAGAGATGGGAGTTTTCTCACTATTCCTTATCTGGTTCCAGAGTGACCAATAGGAGATAAATCTGTCAAGTCTTAGCCCAGGCTATTGTGGCAGACTTTCTCACTGAGGAATTAATACTTCTGGGATCAGGGTGAGAAAGAGGATCAGTCAACTTCAAAGTTGTGAAGTGACAGCTTCCTCAGCTGTTTTCAGAGGTGGCAGCTTGGCAGGTTACCCAAGCTGGGCTTGAATTAGTGGGCACAGGAGCTTTAAATGTGGGAACGTAGAAGGGAGGGGAAAAAAGAGACCTTGCCCACAATTATTTAAAACTTGAGCAAAAAGAGAGTTTGAATGGTGAAGGTCACCAGCACTGGCTGAAGTCTTTGACAGCAGTGGTTCTCCATCTCTGGGGATTAACATATTTTAGATTCAAGCTGATAGCCAGATAATGCTGTATTCAGTGTTTTGGAGGTATTTGCAGTATTTTAATAGTAAGCTCAATACAGTAGGCATTTATTTCATAAAGAAAGTTTATGCCAGTCTGGTCTAGCAGCGGAGTGAGCTGATTAAAGTTTGGCAGACCCTATTGACATTTCTAATAAAGAAATCACTACCACAGCATTTTTCTCTACTTAAAGCAACAAGAGCAAGAATGGTGGAGAAATAAAACCTTTAGAGAGAAAGAAGCTGTTGACAGCACCTTTTAACTTCCTACATTTAATCACTAATGCTCAGCTTTTGCCACCACTATAACATATAAAACAGTAATACTGGTAATATATTCATTACTCATCATCTACTTGAGTGCCTGGAAATTAGGAGTGTGCAGGGGCTGACTCATTCATAGTGTTGTAAGAGGATGGAGAGTCTGTGGAGAGGGCCATGCCATGGTCACAATAAAATAATCCTGTGGCACATTTATTCTAGAGCTTCTAATTAGCTCATTGACTTAGATTTGCCAGTTTTATTCATGTTGCAAATTTCCCAGGGAGAGCTTCATAATTTGGGTCCTTGGTGTGTTACTTTCTGTAAAAACCACTGCTCAGTGTGTTTTGTGCACAGCCTAATCCACACTGACTCCACAAAAGGAGTCCCTGAACTCAGAGCCTGCTAGAGCTGGGAACAACCAGTGTCCATCAAGGTGAATATGGAAAGGCAAGATGTGAATACTGGAGCTGAATTTCACAATCCACAAATTACAGGATAGTTTATGTCCATACCTTTAGGCAAATTAGACACCAGGAATAATTTAGTTAATCCTTATCATATTACAGTGAAAACTAATAATTAATTACACAACAATATTAATGATATAATAATGGTAAGAGCTAAATCAGAGTTTTGAAAGATATTCCCACACCTGTGTTTACCCCTATGTACTTTGGGATAACCACTGCTGTATTTATTTAGCTGATGAGGCCATCTCATATTTAGGAGCTGGTTATTTTGGTTTTCTCTTCAATTATTCTTCAGACTTTAGACAAATTCCAGGGAATATTGCTAAATCATATCCTTGTCCTCCTTAAAGCCTCACTTTAAAAACTCCCCAGGCTCACCAACAGCTTATGTAACTTGTGTGTCTGTCCAGAGCTGTGCCTTTTGCCCTGCCCTGTGTCATTCCTGTGCTTCCCTAAACATCTGTGTGCAGTCCTGCTCTGGGCTTTTGTAACCACACTGCAAACTTGGGGGTCAGGAGCCGTCTGTTGTGCTGTGTTTGCCACCACATCTGCTACCCTCAGGTGCCTGTATCATGTTCTGCATGACCTCTGCTGAAAAAATGAATAATTAAGTATGTTTAGATGCAGTAGTGCAGAACTGAGTTCTGAACATGTCACTTGGGCATTGTTCTGGGAGCGTGTGTTGGTGAGAAAAATGTTATGAGAAGCATTCATCAGATGCTTTGCACTGCTTCTGATCTTTCTGGAGTGGATGACAGTATTTGGTGTTAATTTAGCTTTGGTTTTATCATATGTATCCATCACTTCATCATATTAATCCATCACTTACTAGCCCAGTATTTATCTTAGAATAAATAACACTGAAAAAAAGGATAAAGTAGATTTGTACATGATAGCAATATTTGCCATCCCATGTGTCCATCTTCCCTTTTCTCTGAAGCTGTACAGGAACCAAGAAAATATGGAAAGCAGCGTATGAATTCTCCAAAAGTCTGTCTCCCACATGATACTTATTGCTTTCCAGGCAAGCCCTTGGCTGCCACTGTTACTGCTGTGTATTTATGATCAAAGAGTACTTCAACCATTTCTAGATAACTTCATGATACACTTGTATTGTCCAAATAATCTGTAATGCACAAAGATTTATGTACCTCACGTGTGTGCAGCAGACAGACAGAAGTAACCTTGAAAATCTTACTATTCAAATAGATACCTTTTGGTAAATACATCAATAAAGCTTAAAGAACTGGCAGATCTTTTATTTGAAGTTATCTTTGCATCCCCAGGGAGACCAGTTTTCTGTGCTAATCACACCTTCCTTCAGATGAACTTTGGTCCACGTGCTGTGACAGCTCACATGAAAAAGGGATTCTTAATGTGCACGGTTTAGCACCCTCTAACACGTTCCTTGCTTGGAAATTGAGTTGTGTACAAAAGATGCAAAAATCAAATCTAAAAATATATCCAAGTGTCAGACTAGATTAAAATTCATGCTTCATTAAGTGGGCACAGTGCAAATAAAAGAAGTCTTGGTAGAAGCAAAACTTCTTCTGTTTAGCTTTTTAGCCAGCGGGGGCTAAATCTCCTTAGAAATGCCCACGGTATTGAGTTAATGGTGTTGAGCAGTATGTCTATTCCTTGTCTGCCAGAATACCTGATTTTTGCTTTTACAACCGTTGTTATGGCATATCTTCAAACTGAAATTGGGCTTTATACATGTTTGATCAACCATCTTATTGCTGTGAGTTAAAATACGTGCCAGCTGCTGTAGCACACCTGTGATTTGCAAACTGTGACTCGTATGTGATTTATAAAACACCCCTTTGGTCACTCAGTGTGTGCTGTGTGAGCACAGTGTGTGGAGCTGCTGTGGCTGCAAGGACTCAGTGTAAATGCGGAGCCTTCAGTGTATATGTCTAGACTGGTTTTTTCCTACCCCTTCAAGTTTAGTACTCAGCCTTGCTTTAAAGAGGGATTTCAGAGAAACAGCTTTTCTGTATCAAACACTGAGAGCTTTGCAGGCTGGGAATCTTTGCCGTGGTCCCAACAGGTTCCTGAGCCCCGGAGCAGAAGTGCTGTAGCTGAATGTTCCACATCGTCGATTTTGTGCTGTTTCAGCAGTGGAGATATCAGTAGATCTGAGTACATATCTAAGCAGGAGCCATGGCTTCTTTCAAAGCATAAAACCCAGCAGAGTGCTTTTTGAAATAGGCAAGTTGACTTTTGACACAGAGGCATCGATTTCCTCCCTCTCCTTTGAGTTCATGTTTTTACATTTCTTTGACTTCTGACATTTTGCAGATTTTTGCAAATGAATGTGATGATAGACAGGAACAAACTTAATTGTGAGAGTCAAAGATGAACTAGAGAGGAATGCAAAGTAGGTCAGGAAAGGGAAAGGTGATGGGAGCAGTGGCAGTGGCATAAGGGATCTCTCTGCCAGATAACATAGGAGAAGATTTCAGTCCTGCAAAGGAATTGTAAGTCATTGTCATCCCTGTCTTTATTGCTCGTTAACCTTCACAACCCTAAGGAGAATTCCACTGGTGTCTTTCCTTAGACCCAGGAGTTTGTATAAAACCTGGAATATGCTCCAACTGGAAAACAAATCCCAGGTCAGCAGTGCCAGTGGAATAGACTTTCCATCTGGGGACTTGGTCCTGACTCCTCAGGGCAGCTTTGAGTGGTGATGTGGGCTGGGATGCACTTCCTGCACACCCCTTTGTGGCATTTGAGTTGTGTAGGAATTCCCTGGGAGGAAAGCTGCAAGGAATAATCCTATAGTGATGCTCCATAAGAATTGACCTGGAAGATTGAGTGTAAGATGTGGGAAAAGTCACCACTCTTCAGTGGTGAAAGCAGATTTTACCCCAGTGCATAGAGAGTTCCCTGGTGAGCAGTACACTGAGGCTGGATAACATTCCTGTTTAAGAACAGCTGTAACACCTTATTTTATTGCCTTGGTGAATTCCAATATGCGTTGCCACTGTGCTCTCTGAAATATTGCGACCATCTGAGGCCAGGGCAAGTTTTCCATGGAAAATGATAATGTTCTCCTTCCTTTATTTTAATTAGTATGTCAGTGAAAGTGAGGAATCTGCTGATTTATGTAATTCTTTAAAACAGGGCAGGGCAGCAAACTTCAGAGTAATTTATTTTTTGACATATATATTGCAGGGGTTTTGAAGACTTTTTGCAGCACTTTGCAATCCTTTTCTGCAGAGCAAAACATTCACCTCAGACAGTGGAATTTCACCAAGTCATCACCAATTCATGCATTTCATGGATATTTGCTATTTTTGCAGCCTCATCTGTGTATTTTTATTCTGTGGCATCCTGCAGGCATGATCATTTCTATCTGCTGTGCCGAAGTATTTATGCAGTTTGTTTTAAGAATATGTTTTCAACCAGTTTAAGAAAAACAAACTATTTTGAGTAATTGTAGTTATCTATTATTTTTTTCTGTATGTGAAAATATTTAATGAACAAAAAAAATATTTAACTTCTCTTTTAGCAACCAGTAGCAACCAAATATGAATTTCATCTGGTTTAGAGCATTTCTAGAATTTATTAGTAATTTTTCTCTCACCCGTGTTTGTTTCCAGCCTGCAGTTGTAGCATGAAGAATCACAGAAATTCTCAAGAAAAGGGATAGTGACAGTGATAATTTCAGTGATCTGAGTTGCAAGGCAGCCCCAATATGGTGTGTCTCATAATGTCACCCTGAGATGAGGCAGGGAATTGCATTTAGGTTTTCCCAGTCTACAACACAATCATCAACCAGCGCCTCATCTCCCCTTCTGGGACAGCATCAGACAGAGCCCTGTGTTGCCAACAGAAATCCTGAGATGCAGGCAGTGCAGACAGCTCAGTAATTGCTGTATCTAATCATATAAGTCTGTTTTGACTTCAGTAGGCTCAGCCCAACTTCAGTGCAGTCACACTCTCAGGCTTGATACACACCACTGTAACATGAAAATGTGCTTAACCAGAGGCCTGTGTTTCTCCAGCTGCAGATAGGTTTAGGCATGTAATTTTAAACCACTTTGTACATTAACACCATCTTCAGTTGAAACTATTCACGTGGCTTAAATATTTGCTTAAAATCTTTGCTCTCTTGGGGCTTCCCTGTGTAGCTCTTGGGAGGGAATTTGGCATCAGGTGCCGTGATGGAGGCGACACAGGAGGTGCATGGCAGGGCCTGGAGCAGGACCCTTCTCTGCTGACTCACATTCCTCTACTGAGACATTGTTTCCCCTTCCTAAGGGAGACAAAAGCAAACTTGGCACCTTGTCACTGCAGAGCATTTTGCTTCTTCACTGGCACACAAACAACTCTAAGTAGTGAGTGCTTGACCTTCTTCCAGAGAGTGTTAATAATAAAACTTTTTCTATAGCAACAACAGCAATTGTGTTGGGCTTGGAGGCTCTTGGGCATCCCTCTGCTCAGAGAGGTGGTAAAGTCTTGCTGGGAAGTATCAAAATCTCCTCTATTTGCTGCTTTTTTTTGTCTTTTTGACTTCTCCTGACCTGAAGTGATCCTGGACATCAGCACCTGAGGCCCACTTTGCATTGCAAACATTTGTGTGGTGAGGTAGATGCAGGTTAAGCAGACAGTTTTGTCCCACATGAAGTCCCACAGTGAAGTCACTGTATTGAAAAAAAACCATATTTTTGGAAAGCTTCACTGTGCTCATGTAAAGACTTTGCTTGTATAAATGCCATAAAAATTTATTCCCAGCATCGTATTGCTGTGCTGAGCAAAGAGTGGTTTCTCTTGTAGATTTGGCATTTCTTGGTTGTTGTTCCTGTGTAAAGAAAAACCAAAACCAATTAAAAAAACCTTCCATGAACCCTAGTGTACTTCTTTGAGGGAAGTAATATAAATTAAAAAAACCTTTGCAACTTTAAGGCTCGTGGCTGGCAGCCAGTTAACCTTATTTGTAGCTCATGACAAAGAAGGAATCTCAGGTTGCAACTATCTGCCTTAATATTCCACTTGGTAGTAGGTATTAATGTGTAATCACATTTTGGACACAAAATGAGCATGTAATTGACAGGGCTGTGTCATTTACTAATTTCTTACTTAATGACTGCAGTCTGGGCTCCTTCAACAGGAGGTGCACGTGCTGCTGCCAGAGCTGCACTTTTGGCTGTGATCTGGTTGTGAGCGAACAGGGAGAGCCCAGCTGTGGAACAGGATTCACTGAGGGTTTGTTAAAACATTGTGTGTTATCTACTGCCATCCTGGATTTCTGCTGTCCCTTCCAGTGTCCTAGTGATTGTTTTATAATTTTCATTCTGTGGCTAACAGAGAGCAGAGTCTCTCTTGGGGATATTTTCCTCAGCAGTTAGGCACTGAGAATGTTGCCTCTGGGAAGTCTCAGCAGTGTGTTTGGGAGCATCACATTCCTGCTTTGCAGGGACACAGGAAAGAAAGTGGTTGCACAGCAGGGAATGTGCCTCATGTGCTGGTGTCATTTCAAAAGAGGCTTGAGGAAAATTCATCCCTAGTTTCACCCACAAGGGGAAAGTATTTCCTGTCATAAAGGAAGGACAACTCCTCAACAGGATTCCTTGTAAAAGAACGTGCATTCCTTCTGTGCTCGTGCTGCTTAACTGCCATTCAATATTGAGCCAGCCCTGCTCATATCTTTCACATAACATGTTTATGAACTTGGTTTATTAAGGAGACAGGGCAGAAAAAAAGTGTGTGTGCCCCATCCATTTACAAGCGAACCATCTGCAGGCTGGCATTGCTGCTGTGGTTCCCCCAGGAATTGATCCTGTCCTAGGGAGACCAACAGGACTAAGAGAAGGTTCTAATCCAGTCTATGTCAAATATCACACTTAATTTTTCAGGATATGGCAAAAAGCATCCTGGTGTGAGGCAAGTCATGGGACTTCTTACATGCCTGAATGTTATATTCCTCGTTGCTTTTACATGAATTCTTCTCTGTAATTTTCAAACTGTGAGACTATTTTTAAGATATCCCACTTGACATTGAATTTGTGTTTTTTCTTGCAAATAACTGACAACATTTACCATCAGGAACTTTAATTTCAGTCTGCCCGGAAAAGCTTGGAAAACAAGCCCCCACAGATCTGCTGTGCCTGCAATGATTAATTTAGATGCCCCTGGATCCTGATGGTCCCTGTGTGTACCAGGACTGCCTCACAAAAGGGGGGAGCTCAACAAAAGGACTTTGTCCTGTGTGGAGAGCTTCTGGTTGCTGTCTGTGCTCGATAGGGATGAGTGGCAGGACACACTGAAGGTTTTGGAGGGTAGATCCCTTCGTCCATTGAACCAGAACTTCTGTGACCCAGGCTGGGTATTCACTGGGGCCTCTGCAGGTGTCTGTGCCTCACCTCCCAACACTGGGGCAAATCTTGCAGGAGCTTGTAGCAAACCATGGAGCAGGTTCCCAACTGTGCCTGAGCCAACGCGCTCATTCCCTGCACTGATCCATCTCCAGCGTGCTCTTGTGCCCAGGGAGGGAAAGCAGAGCTCTCAGATTGTTTAGCTGCTGGCACAAAATGACTAGCAATTGTCAGAAAGCATTTATTTTTCTCTCTTGACATTTCCTTCCAGCAACACGTAGTATATACATTTCCGATAAATTATAAGGCTTATTTTTTTTAAACAGCAAAATGTTTTGTACAGGGAGGAGAACACACAAACATGGAGCAGGTGTGTGGCCTTCAAGGCCTGCAGCAGAATTCCTTCTGTGAAACCACAAGCAATATTTTGAAGGCATTCAGATTTAACTCTCAGCAGCTCAGAAGATTAAAAAGCCTCCAAGAGTTTTGCAGTAGCTCTTGAGAAGCTAAGGGCACACAAAAATCAAGCCTTGCAACCGAAACAAATAACATTTCTTATACCTGAATGGGTTTAGAATTGGTGTCATTTACAAGAGAAAAATAGAAAAGCGAAGGCAAGAATGTTAATAAATTCCACAGTATTTCTTAGCATTGAATTATATGAACGAGTGAAGTCAAAGGTGTGTGTATGCTGATGTATGAATGTGTGTAAGCCATAATTTCTTTGAACTTCAAGGTGCCACTGGTGCTCTCAGGAGCTGGATAACCAGATGATGATACTTCACCTTAAAGTCATAATTTAAAATAAATTCCAGATATAATAATTATTTACTTTTTGAGGTACCTATAATATCTTAGGCAATTTAAAAATATTCTATGAGGATGTCACAGACTGAAATTTAGACAGACAGCTGAATAGGGTTTAGTGGGAAAGGATAGGATTGGTAGAGAGTTTATATGTGCAAGGCAAGTCATATTGTTTCACACGGGGGAAGTCTCTGAAAAAGGTTTTGTTGAAGACAGGGAAGGTCAGTATAGGTTAGAGCTCTAGGATGAGCCTGCTTTTTGGTTTAGCTACACCAGGCCCCACAGCAGAAATAACTGGGGCAAGGGACAAGAAGATTTAAGATCCCAAATATATTCATATATCCTTGCTCTCAGTGTCATTAAAAATCTATGCTGCCCCTAAGCAGCTTTTCCATCATGAATACACTCTGTGCTGCTGCGCACTCAGTCCTGGAGGCCAAGAAACCACCTGAGTACATTGGTGCTGGCAGGAACACTTTCCTGGCCAGTTCTGGAATGTCTCTGTCTGTAGCAAGAACCTTCAGAGAGAGCAGTACAAGAACTCCTCTCCAAATCAAGTTTGCCTGTTCATGGCTTCATGTGCTGGGCAGCTCCTGGGCACCCTGTCTGCTGTAGTGGAGATGTCACTGAGAGCAGAGATTGGCATTGTCATTGCAGGGGTCCTGGGTTGTTCTCTGATCCTGTCATGTGCCTTATCACCAATCCCCAATTCAATATTCCTGTCTCCCACAGCCTTGCTACAGTTCAAAGTCTTGGTTGTGCTGCAAACTCTTTGGGCAGTAGCTGGCACTTTGCAGCAGTGTTGGGTCTGGTGGTGAGTGGCCCAAGAAGCAGGAAGGACACTGCCACTGGACACTGTGCCTCGGGCATCTGCCAGGCTGTGGCCTTCCTAAAGTAGGTCATATACCATGAGCTGCCTTTTCCCAGCTTACAGTCAGCCCTTCAGGCTCCAGTCTGGCTAGGACTACAGCAGAAAATGATTTTGGACACTGTAGATCTTATTCATCAGCACCCTGTGTGATCCAGTGCTTTAGGACGTGCCACCTGTGGCCAGAGCAGGCTCAGGGGACAGGAGGTGTGTGCTGTCCCTGGTGCCCTGAGCTCAGGAGGAACAAAAGCTCTCTGCAAAGGCTTGGTCTAAGCTTGCCCCAAGGTGCAATACAACAGGAGTTAAAGACAAAAGCATCTTGGAGGATGGAAGGATTTCCCAGATGGAATACTTACCCCCTAGACTCAGTAGAAATGTAGCCCTGGGTCCTGGATGAGACAGGATTGCTGAAGTCAGCTCCACTCCTCAGACATGAGAACTATCAAAGTTCTTACATATAATTTATCCTTCTTTCCAGATTAATTTCTTTTTTATCTGCACCTCCGAATGTGTTGTTCCTTTTGCTATCTTAGGCCAGGGCTAACATTTTACCATTCCAGTGGTATTTTTAGGGTTTTGAGCAATGGTTTACTACTTTGTGTGTTGTAAAAGGAACAAACAGAAAACTCAGCAATCATACCCCAGCCTGAGCTCTGAGGAAGGGTCACCCAGCTGGAAGACTTGGGGCAGGAGCTGCCTCTGGTGAACTGGGTCTCAAAACAAGTCCTAGGTTCATGCTCAAAATTAAAGACACAGATGCAAATTGAAAATACTGTAATAATTATGCTGACCCTTACTATATTTCACCCAAACATTTAAAAAATGTATCTTGATCTAAATGTTTGGATCTCCTAAGGCTATTTTATTTCCTTTTTTTCCACATATAAGTAAGTGATAGTTGCCTGACACTTGTTTAACAATTTCATTTCTCACTGCTGTAGACTCAAATTGAAGCAAGTTGCTCTTTCAAATTGAAAGTGTGAAAGGTTGTAAAATTGCCCTCTGAAGGTCAGCCAGCCACTCAGCTCAGGTATTGTATTTTAACCTCCTTTTTTTGTGTTTCTGGTGCTGAATACAGCAGCAGTTGAACCCTTCTGGAGCTGGTATCTTCTTTGGCTAAAATCTGTGACCAAATACAAACATTTTCTGCTGCATTATGGACTTTTCATCATCCCCATGTTTCTTTTTCTTCTGTTAATAACCCACTCTATCAACCTATCAAAGCAACATTTACTTAGCTAATGTAATTTACTTATGTTCATTTAAGATCAAGATTCTCTTTAGTGTTTTCACTAACTTTTCTACACCATACACTTGTAATTTGTGGAAGTTCCTGATGTCTTCAGCAGAGCAGGTAAAGGAAGTCAACTTCCCATCTGCCTGTCCTGTGCAGCATCACACAATCTCTCTGTGAAAGAGAATTTAATCCTCCCAAGTAGCAGTGCCACCTCAGCAGCTCAGCCTCACTCCTAATGTGCTGTTGACTCAGTGCTGACTGTGGTGTTTAGAACTGAGCAGAGTGGATACAGGAGATTTCCTTCCTCTTGCTTGGAGAAAAGGAATTTGCTCATTTTGTGAGCTGCCAGTACTTACACCACCAACTGCACCCTGGACAGGAGTGCAGATATTGCTCAGTAGCATGCTGATCTGCTATTTCCTATATACAACTTGTAGAAGTCCTTGCTGTTAGTGTATTTATAGGAGTACTTGTTTAAAATCTAAGCCTTTTAAAAAGAGTACTTGTCTGCTGTGGCAAGCACACTTGAATTGCAGCTTTCAAGGGAAATTAGGAGGCCTTGATAGATGCAAGATGCAGCCAAAAGCATAGAAAAATGAGCAGGCTCCCTGGGTCACCTAAGTTGTTCATAGAAATGGAGTGAAACTTGATTTTTCTTCTGTTTTGAGTCCAGATCTTATGTCAGCTATTCCAAGTAGGAATGAAGAACATGAGGGCTTTATGCATTCTACAGAAACCTATTGGAGCTAGAGACACTTCCCATTCTATGTTCACAGGGCATGAAGGGCATTTTTTGAAATGTTTGTGAGGAATTGGGAAGAAACATCATGATGTCAGTACATGAACCAAGAGATCAGGAGACATAACAGCTCAACAGCCAGCCTGTAGTATTAATTTATTTCTGTTTGTTTGTTTTCCCCTGTTCTTTCAAGCTGTATCTATTCTACTTTGAATAGAGGTGGCTCTTGTTTTATCAGAGATTGTCATGTTAATCCATCACTGAGTACTTTGATCATCCAGGCCTCCAGAAGGAAGAGTCCAGCTCGTAGTTTTGCCCTTCCCATTGTTGCCCAGCACCTGCAGAAAGCCCTGCAGCATTTGGAAGTGCTGCCTGGGTTTAGCACAGGAGCTCTAAGGAGGCTTCTGATTATCCATTCTTCCTCTTGGACAAAAACTTGCTATATAATTTTAGAAAAGCTTTTTGATAGAGAAGACAGTTGGAAAGAAGATTTAGTGGCAGGGGAAAGGATAATCTTAGGTATAAGTCACCTCAGTTTTATTCAGCTTTATGCCAGAGTATCTCTGCTGATCTCCAGTGGGTCCCTTCCTCACTTCAGACAGAGGTTAGTTGCAAAAATATATTTGCCTGTTTGAAGTGCTGGGTGCTTTTTGCAAATTAATAGTTAATTAACACTGGAGTATAAGGAGAGAAGGCAAAGAGAGGAGATGTATGAAATGGTGATGATGTGTGTTTCATGTCTGGAAATGACCCAAGAACATTGGGTCAGAACGTGAAGGACTGGGATGCAATCACAGTGCATGAGGTCTGTTTTTCTTTAGGGTGACAAGTGAGTACAAACTGCACCCTGAATGCCACTGCAGTGGGGGCTGATGGATATGACAGCAGTCCAGGGCCTCAGTGGAAGCTGCATCCTCATTGCAATAGTAAAACTCCCATTTATTTCAGCCAGGGACTGGGTTTAACCTCTTTTCCTGACTCTTGCAGTAGCTGCTGTGGCACATCTCTGCCATGGACTGGCTTGCTGTGCAGGCTGCCAGGGCAGTGCAGCTGATGGATCCCACAGCAGCACAGGGAGCTGCTGGCTCCTGTCTCCCTGTGCCAGTGAGGTGCCTGGCAGGGATGCTCTGTGCTGCTCCTGCCCCTGGAGACAGCCAGGCCATCAGCAGCAGCTCCTGGTGTAAGTGCTGCACCAGGCTCTGCTGCAGAGCTCCCCAAAATCAGCTTGTTCAAGTCTCTGTCTTGCTGCGTTTCCCAGATTTTTAATGAGTGAAGTGCCTGTTGCTGTACCTGCATCTCCATAAAGAGGTTTAAGATCTCTGCAGGAAGGAGACCAGAGAGACCTCAGTGTTATGGTTGTTATTACAACTATCAAAATGTATCCTCAAAAAAAAATCCAACTCATATGTCAAGGTCTCCAGACATATGGGTAGAATCTCAATTGACTGCTTCATGGCTAACTTGTTTTTTTCCCCCTCTTTCTCTCTCCCCGCTTCAGTGTTTGAAATAAGAATCGCCTCTGCAAAATTCAGGGATAAGGCTGCAGCTGGCATGTATGAAGGTTTCCTCTGCTCCCACAGTGGGGTGTATAATTGACAGTAATGGCTGTAAAATCCAGAGCTCAGGGGCTAGGGTTTTTTTTCCTTCCAAGCCATCCCTCTGGAATAGAGTTTGATCAATGACTGAGCATTCCAGACTGGTTTTAGTAAATGCAGAATGTTAAAGATCCTCTTTAAGAATAAATAATCTAATTCAGTTTATAATCCTAACTGTTGTTTAAAAAGAAATAAGAGTAATAATGACAACAAATTACCCTTTATTTAAATATTAATCTTTTATGGTAATTGTGCCTGAATAAATATTTCAGTTGCAAAGAGTGGGTTGTATTGTCAAACACTGAAAGCTGTGCTGTGACTGAATCCAGTGTCCTGTATTCGTGCCTCACAAGGAAGAGCTGCAATGCTTTGAAAGCTTTCTTCTGCTCTGCCTGTGCTGTGACTGTCACTGTGCATTACCAGGAGCCTCCCTGAGTGATGGATGTTTGCTGAAGGAGGGGAGGGATGTCAAATTGGCACAGACTCCTCGCTGGGGTTGCTTCAGTCAGATCAAAATGATGTATGTATTGTTTTTATTTTTTTCATAAAACCAGCCGCATTCATAGCACTGGGGGCTTTGTGTAGTCTAGGAGTGCAAAGCATAGCTAAAAATTCACTCTGTTGTAGTTTTAGGGGGAGCTGGTGTAGCTGATGCTCTAACTTAGTGCTTCTAACCTAATGTAGTTGTAAAATGATGCACCACTGAACTTTTTTTTCTTTAAAAAGACAATTTGGATCTCTGGTAATTTAAAAAACTGCATCACCAGCTACTGCTTTATTTTTCATAATTTTCTTTTCCCACTGAATCTTGTGGAATGCTACTGCCTTAGTGAGGGCCAGAATTACCACCCAAACAGCCCCAGATTTGAAGGGCGTCAAAACAACCTAATGGAAGACTTTATGCATTATTTTAAAGACTGTCAAGAAGGCAAATGTTGCAGTGGCCTATTACAAATTAAATGCAGTGGAGTGGAATAATCTAGCTAGAAAAGAACTCAGTTTCTGAAATCTAACTCTTCTATTATGGACTGCCATCAGCTTTGTAGCTCATGGAGACAAGGAATGTGTGGTACAGAAAACCTGAGAATCCTTCAGGGTGTTCCACTGTGATGGATGTACTGCAAACAAGTCTGATCCAGTCCTGTGAAAGGATGAGGTTCTGCATTTGTAGGATGTTGATAATCAGGATTTGTTTCTTTGTAAACCCTAATTTAGCCCTGCTCTTCTTTCTGGCCTTCCCTGACAAGTCTGAGAGCCCTGAATCATATTCAGAATGTCAGGGAACTGCAGTGATGAGTGGTGAAGTGGCTTGCACAGGGTCACTCACCAGAGGGGTGACAGAACCAGACGTCTCCTGTGTTCTCAGTTCAGTGTTTCATGTCAACAGCAGTATTTCATGATTGTGTGGCTGCTCCTGTTGCATTCCTGCTTGAAAATGGATCCAGTGCCAGGGTATCCACTTAACTTAGTCCACTTCTGATAGTGAATTTCACCTGGAACTTCAGGAGTGGAAGTTTCTCTTTCCATCACCTGTGAATTTGGCTGTATTTTATGAGATGGATGAGAAGAACAAAGGATCAGCATATTTTCAACGTAGGACTTTCTGAAAGTAGAAGCACACTTTAATTTACACTCATCAATACTGATGGAGATGTCACTTTTTTCCACCTAAAGGAGAAATATCTGCTCTGGAGCCACTAACTGCTCCAATCCTCTTCATTTCTCTTTCTTACAGAAGTGGCTTCCAAGTTGTTTCTACTTCATCTTTTCTTCACACAATTCATCTGCCCACTTCTCACATTTATGTAAAACTTTGGCACCACTCCTGGGCTGTTTCATATTTTAGATTATTTTGTTCCTTAGCATTGGCAAAGTCTGCACCAGAAATTTAGATATGATTTTGTTGCTTCTTGTTTTACATCTCCACAAATTTTGCAGAACACAATGTTTCTTTTATGAACAAAGAGGAAGAGTTCTAAATTATTAAACATAGAAATAAGAGATACAGACATATTTTGTAGCTCTTTTATTTTGGAATTGCCAAAGGAAAAATGGATTCATTCATGTTATTGCATGTTTTCATCATGAAAAAAGAGTTGATTCTTTTACCTTCCATAAGTTTTGGAGTTACTGCTATTCACTGTGTGTCCTAGGATGCTGTGATATAGAAAATAATCCTACTGCACTTTAAATTTGCATTGGCTGTGCTAACAGTCATAAACAGCCCACCAGATACCAAGTGACCTCTATGCTGAGAAGCTTAATAGTGAGAGAAAAACTCATTTGTTCATGATAACATTATGAACTTTGCTTTGCTGCTTTCCTTATGCAGTCAGGATGTCTGGGAACAAAAGTTAGGTCGTGCTCTTAATTATGTGGGAGACCTGGTTCAGGTTCCTGTGTCCCTGCAGGGGTCATTTTCATGCAGCACTGAACAAGGGTCAGGCATAATTCTCTCCACATATAATTTGGTGAATTTACTGAGTTGAACTGGAGATATTGCTGATAAATGACAGCCCAGCTCAGCAGACTATTTAGTTTTATTCCTATTTAGCACAGTACTTACACATATGCTTAACTTAGGAGATTGAGTCTCAGAAGACTGGAAGAGTTTGCTTCAGTGGTTTGCTGAGCAGGGGTCAGCAGTGGAGCTGGAACTTGAAAGAAAATCAGGAAGCCATAAAATGTAAGGAGTATTTCAGTCAGCAGCCTGGTTTCTATGCATTTACTGCTTAGGAATGAGAGCATACATGGATTCTTAGGGAGTGGACTGCATCTTTTCTCACAGAGGCATCACTTGCTTGTTCCCTTCTCTTCTGCTTCCAAAAATTTAATGATTCTTAACCTCCACCCTTCTGCCTAATTTTGTTGAAATTGGTCTAATGTACTGGAGGGAATGACAGAGACTCAGATGTGCTTATTGCATAATCCTTTCTTTATTAAGGAGCTTGGAAAAAAGAAAAGGAAAACCAAAACCAGCTTATTAATGCCACTGCAAAAATTATTTCTTTCTAAGCATTTTATCCTATTTAATTTTAAACCTCTCCACTTATTGTGTTTGCCATTTATTTTTGAGACTCTTCTACTGTCCTTTTGCTTTGAATTTGCTCTATATTTCCTGATGTTTCTAATTATACTCTCCTGCCTACCTGCTCTAGCAATTTTCTCTCCTTGACACTTAAATCCTTGAAATATTTGTGGAAAGTTAGCACTTTCTGTTTCTTCTGCCTTTTAAGCCTCACCTACCAGTTTTTTTTTCAGAAAATCACCAACCTACCTTCTGCTGTACTTGATGTAACTTCAAGTATAGCACATTCAGGCCCTCTGGAAATCTGGCAGATTATTTCTTCTACCATTTTTCTAAAAAAAAAATAGTCCATTTCCTTCAGTCGTTGTGGCTGTTATTTGTACCTTATCCTGCTGTGCAATGACAGCATAACTAAAGTCAAGCAGCTTGAGCAAAGCAAATGAAAGCCATGCCTAAAAACCTGTTTATATTCATAGACTGTAGTGATAATTTTGGCAGTGCTATGTTTTAATCCTTCATGTCGTTTGGTTGCTTTTAATACTCCTAACAGCTCTCTGTTGGGTTTCTCCACACAAATTCCAAGAACCATGCTAGTTATGAGGTTTGGAGTATGTTCCCCATCCAAATTTTCCATTTCGCTTGCTTGGAGGAGATGTTTTAAGCCTACATTTTTTGGTAATTTTGTGTCCCAGCTTGTACACCCTTGAGGAATTTTCCATTGCAGTGAAAGAGCAGTGTCTGTATTTGCAAAGGTTCCATGTTAGCTTTGCAAAGAAAGAGAGTTTGCATTCAATTAAGTCATTAAAGCCTCAAAATTGGACTATGAAACTATACTGCAGTATCAGTAGGAGTATAAAACCAAATAAGAGTTAGTAATTCAAGCAATCCAATGTTTAGGTGTCTGCCATGACAGGAAATGTTACTCGAGTACAAATTGATCTTCACTTACTGCTTTTCCCCATTATGTGAATGATTTATGAACCTGTTGAAGCTATTAATGATTACTAACATTACTGAATTCATAATTATAACAATTAGGGTGTCTCTTCCCCTGCCTCCAGTTCGATAAAATCAATATGTCTTTTTAAAGGGCTGGATGTGCATCTTTCCACTGTCAACTGCAAAGGTTTCTAAGTACAATCCTGAGATTCCTCCAAGTAGAAGCAGTGCTGTGCTGCTGCTCAGACCCCAGAGCTGGTGTTGTTTCCCACAGAATCCACTTTTAACGTCCAAGATTAGTACATGCAAAGTTAGCTGTAAAAGTGGCTTTGAAGCCCAAATTACATTAGATGGAAGTTTGCCACATAGTAAGGAAGCTTATGTGATGTGTTATGTCCCTCCCACAAGCTGATAGCATGAGATCCTTTCTCTGGGTAGATGATATTTCCTACTCACAATGATACATTTGCTTAGTATTTCATGGAGTGTTTCATGCCATGTCTGTTTTTCTCCCTCCTCCAGTTTTCTAGTTATTAGTTTGATAGTGTTTTTATTTTTACTGAAAGAGCACTTTGCTTTTGGAAATGGCAAACAACTGCAGTCACATTCTGACAGAGTGTATTGAGATAAGGTAGTGAGAACCTACCATTTCTCAGCCTGCCTGCTTAGATCAGTGAATATTTAAAGTCTATTTAAGTTTATCTGCAGTAATGGTTTTGTTTACAGCTATCCTGGGATGGGGAAGAAGCTGTTTGGCTGGGGGTGATTTGAGGACACAGAAACATGGAAGGAATAATTTTGGATGAGGGAGCTATTATCAGCCATTACATGTTTCCAGAAGGTCTGCAGTGTGAGTTAATGTTTTACTATGAGCATTTCTTGTAGGAAGAGGAGCTGCATTTGGCCATTATCCCTTGCTATGTCTGAAGTGGGATACGGTCTGGTTGCTCTGAGCAGTGGCTCTTAGAAGACTTCAGTTCCAGCCAGAGTGGCTCCTTTGGCTGCTTCAGCCTTTAGAATAATCAGCTTCTGGAAAAGTCTTTCAGGGAATAGGCATTTTAAATCCCTAAGTGCTTTTAAAATGGAGCTTGATAAGTTTATGAAGAGATTATATGATGTGGTGTTTGCAGTAGCTGGGAACTATCCATATGGCCCAAGATCTCTTCCTGTCCAGTTCAGCACAGAGATGCAGCTCTGTTTTTCTTCTTGTGCAGGTTTGTTTTTCCCCCTAGAGTGAATGATCTTGGCTTTCATAGGGGTAGTTGGTCTTTGTGTTTGCTGCAGCAGCTCCTGGACCATTTGCATAAATAAGATTGTGATTGCTGATGGTCAGGTAGCAAAGGGAGACCTCCCCAAAGGATGGGACTGAGTGAGCTCACGTGAATAAATCAGTGCTCATTGGTGCTGATACCTGCACTGTCACCTACCCTGGGGGTGGTTTGCTGGCTGAGTGCACCTTCCATTGGGTAATTCTCTGCAGCCACAATCATAACTTGCCCTTACCATTTTCTTCATTGTAATTCCTCAGAGAGTATCCAAGGATACTCAGAGAGTATGCCAGGATTTATGCATCCCCTTAAATCTCACAAATTCTTCTGAGCTCAGGTGCACGACAGCCCAGGGCTCAAAGGGGAAGAAGTCAGGTCCACCCACACTGGGTGCAATGAAACCCAAAATGATGGCACTGCTTGGCTTAAACAGTTCATGCTAATAAGAACATGAGTTCTGTGAGCTTTTGAACTCACACAGTTTTTAATGTCACAAGTACATCAGAAACTATGATTTGATTTGACAGGACCTAGGACTCAACTGCAGACCTGTATCATCATCCTGTCTGTGTGATTTCATCATGGCCATCAGATTTCCCAAGGTGTACAGAGGGGAAACATCTGCTCAAATAAAAATGTACCACAGCTGGAGCAGGGACGGGGATCCTATCTTGATTGTTACAGACAGAGTCATTTACTGAGGATGTCCCTTGGCCTGCCAGGTCAGGGTTGAAATATGTTGATAAAACAAATGTACATTCTGCAGTGAATGCCCAGAGATGCCAACTTTAACTTGTCTAATATACAGAACAGAGGTAAATATTTGCATATACACTTATTATCATATTCAATTGCTGAAAATTGGTAAAGAGCAACCTGGCTCTCTGTATGTCTATATAATTCCCCAAATAGTTATACTTTACTAAATTTTTAATTTTTATGTTCTCAGTCAGGTCTTTAGGCCCTTCCCTGTGCTATATGCTTTTCTTTCATGAGGCTCTTGTTTCCCCTTGTACCACAGCAGCTATTGGTGCAATAGATGCAGCATTTTAAGCAGCTCAGCTGTGCTGAAGCTCCCAAGTGCTGTGCAGTTGGCAGGGGGGAGTGGGGAGGTGAATGGGTGAAAAGCAGTGGTGGCAGTTTTCCATTTAGTGCTGCTGATCAGCTACTCCTGTGTGCTGCTGGACAGACAGCCTTGGAAATAGCCTGGCAGAGCATGGTGTTACTTAATTTTCAGGTTTTAGTGAACATAGTGTTTCAATATTACCTCTCTTCACATGCCACCGCATCCATTTTTTTCACCAGAAGAATTTCCTTGTGAAAGGAGCTTTCTTATCCTTGTATTCTTATCATTAACACTGTATTTCAACTAAACTTGGACAAAATAGATTGTAAAATAATTTGTGGTGGAAGAGAACAGAAGCCTCACAGACAACCAGATGGCTTCCAGTTGCTTGGTCGTGGCCAAGTGATGGAAGAGAAAACTGTTCTTATGGCTGTCAGTGTGTGGAGTGCAGGTCTAAGTCCTCAGGCCATAATTTCCATAAGGTCCCAAAAAGGATGGTAAATAATAAACCTTTTTGGAAAGCCATGTGAGAGAATTTAAAACGTTCAAACTTACTCAGACACTGAAATTTGCTCTGCTTTGAAAAGGTGTTAGAACATATGGCTTTCAAAGGTCTCTCCTAACCAAAATTCCCCTATAATTCTGTGATTTAAAATATATTTCAGCCTACAGGTCTTGCAAAAAGCTCAGTGTGGAAGGAGGCCATGCGTATCTTCATTTTTAAGTTTATTTTTCATATTATTGCTTAAAAATAAGATTCAAACGATTCTGGAAGCTTCTTCTGTTTTAATATTAAGAAAGCTGGAAGGTGTTTCCTTTTTTAATTCTAGGCTTGGCAAACACTGAACATTTGTGTAAAGAAAACATTTTTTTTTTATTTTAATTGAAAAGAACTTTGCAGTTTTGCAAGATGTATGAGTTCAGCAGAAATACTTGCTGAATAGTTCACAGCAGAGGAAATTCCTGTAGTTGAGAATACTAATCTCCTATATTGGATGTGCCTTGGCAGGTATCTCCAAATAAGCAACTAATTTTGAAGTATATTGAGGGCTTGAGTCTTGTGGAATGTAATGCTGCTTTTATATATAATTGCATTTGTTGAACCAGTGTGGACATTAGTAAGCAAGGCATAAAAAAAGTGTGTTATAGATCTCACCTTGGAGACATGATTGGAACTAAATGCTAAGATACCAGATCTTCCACTCTGGATTTAAGACCACAATGAAATTTTTAAAAAATTAGTAGGGGGCATAATTTAAAAATCACTCTGAATTCCGAAGTTGAACACTCAAGATGGGCATCAAGAAGAGCAGTTGATATCTGAAGCATGGATCATAAAGCAGCAAAATGCTGCATTTTTTTATGTGAATGCTAAAAGAGTAGCTTAGCCTGGTAATGTATCATTTTTCAAGAAGACCCACTTTAGGAGTAACTTCTAGACTAGTTTCTCAAAGTTTTCAGTCTGGTGATTCCTTGCTTGAGCCTTTTCAATGTATTAAATTTGCTAGAAAAATGAAAAATAAGCACTCTATCGGTGGTAGCCATGCTAAGCTTATATAAGAGGTTTATCTGGTGTGTATTTCAGAAGAACAGTAGGAACAAGGAATCATGAAAGGAAATCCCAAATGGAGTTAGGGGAGTAAGATTTTTAGTTCTCAGCACCTCCAAGCCCCTTTGACTGCCTCTACCCAGGACTGTGTCCACTGACTGGAAATTGTTGTAGACCCTGGGAGGGGGACTCTGAGCAAGGCAGAATTAAGGCTGTTTATACTCATTCTGCTTGTTCCCTTCTGCAGAGGGGTGGATCTCACACAACCAGAGTCAATGACTGCATCCTCTCTTGGTTGAACTCAGTTTTACCAAACCATAACTGGGACAGTTTGAAAATAAACTATTAATTCTCAGACTCAGCAGGTGCCTCCTGCACGGGCACATCCCCATGACCCAAGGGCTTTCCTTGGGCTTTTGTGTGGAGCAAAGCCCTACTGCCTTTGTTAACCAGAATTCTTGAACTCCAGGGCAGATTTCTTGTAAAGCACCTATGCAGATAATTCATCTATATGGTTGCCTTTCCAGGTTAAATAATTACTAAAAACACTTAACCTGAATTCATCAAGTCTAATCCACAGTACATTTATGCACAAATGTAAATTTGCTGGTCATGTATATGAGGGTTTTTTAGGTGGATAAATATTTGTAGGATGAGGAATGAATTTTGCTTCAGGGTTGTGTACTGAGCACAGTCCTTGATCTCATGATTTTGCGTGCTGGGATTGCTCAATAGCAAATATTTGCAGCACTGGCTCTGTAATTTTTCAGTATGAAAATCCTGGGTCTCATTCCCTCAGATCAGTGCTGTGTTTGTGAGACTCCTGCCATTCAGAAAAAGGTTTCTTTCATTTTCAGAGACTGTGACAGTGTTAGCAGTCTGTGAAATTGTAATATGAATGAAATACCTAAAGCTTTTTTTAGGGATGCTCAAAAGTGGTATTGATCTAAAGGCCTGGGGGTTATGGTGTAAGAGCCAAATTCCCATAGCACTGCCAGTGCTGGGCGAACCCAGGGAGTGGAGTCAACACCTCACTTCCATGGGCACTGAACTGTTACTTGATTGAAGCCTTTATACTTGGTTTTCCTACACATAAAATAACTATTGTGTTATATTTTTCCTGTTTTTTCCCCTTTTCAGTTAAGACAATCATCAGCACGTTCTGTGGTTGTCTTGTATGGTCAGAGCTTTGGCTAGATCCTGTAAAAACTTCACCACTTAATAATGAACACTTGTGGCTCTGTGCCTGTTTTCCTCTCTTGCAGTTTTATCACACTTACATGGGAGTTATCTTACATTTATTGTTATTTTTGTGCTGAGGACAATAAAAACTGCAGGTAGAGAAAGCCAGACTGACAATGTGTTTGCAGGGTTTTATTAGACTTTGTACTGTCAGTAAAACCATTTTTGTAGCCCTTCAACTCTCTCCCACCCACACAGGAACTGTGGCTTTTCTGCTCTTGTCTCATGATTGGGCTGCTTCAAAAGTATTTGATGTTTACTGACTGCTGTGGTGAATAATTTATTGAATGATTATTAGACTGGATGTAATAAAGTCAATGTTGATTTACCACTCCCTTGGCATAATGTGGTAAATGATCACTGGGTTTACTATGTCAAGAGATGTTCAGAATCATGGTTCTGGACTGAAATGCTGAGTCGCTGGGAAATTAGATTTTAAATTTATATTATATTAAGAGGTTTGCTAATTTTTGCTCACTTTTGAATTGAGTTATTTGGGAAAAGTGCTATCAACAGCTGGAAAATCACACAGTGAATAATTCATTTGACAATAGCAAAAAAAAGTCAAATAAATAATTCAGCAAATATTTCTCAACCAACACTACTGATGTCAAGCTCCAGAGAGATGGATCAATTTTTTAAAATAACTTTATTACATGTTTAGCAGACTCATTTTTTGGTGATTTTTCTTGCTAGTTGGTTCACTTCATACAATGATTCCTGAAGAAAAATGACTTTTCAGCCTACCTATCCTGAATTTTTAATAGTAAGATGACAATGAATAAAATTAAATTTTAATGTATCCCCTTGTCTTGATATATCAAGGGTGAATCATGATCTTTGCTGTAACACGGTGCTCTAGGTTCTGCAGATATTAGTTTTTAGAATGCCCTCTCTGACCTTGGGACAGTCTGAGCCCCAAGTCTCACTTTCTTGTCTAAAATATTTCTTAGTTTTTGTTATTTGTGTGGATTGGAACCAGGGACTGATGTGTAGAGTATGATAGGTCAGTGTGCTGACAACACATGGTGCAGGTATTGCACCATATTCTTGGCTGTGGTTTAATAAAATTCTGACTTTTTGGGTAAACTCAGACATTTTATTTTAAAAGAAAATGCAAAGGAGGGGTGGGAATCCTGCTAGCCTTGCCAGACAGATTCACACCCACTGGATGGATTTGGGAGATCAGGCGTTGGATATGATGAGCTCACATTCTGGAGGTGAGCCAGCTCCTCAGATGGTGACAGGCAATATCCTGTTGTTATGCTTGTTTAAACTTATGTTTAATGCCAATTCTTGCAATATTTGATTTTTTTTTACCTTAAATCCCAGTTGTAGGGATAAAATAGTCCACAGACATTTTGCAATTGTTATCCAGTATAATTTTTTTTTGCAAAAATAGCTGGAAAATATTCATGGATTGCACTCTAGCTCAGAAACCAGGTGGGAAAGTCAATCAGATTCATTAAAATAAAAAAAGGTCTCTTTACCTGTAAGATTATTTTGCGGGATTTTATCTTGTGGGCCATGTGAGACTGGGAAAAGAACTGTGGCCCAGAGACAAAAAGCTTCCAAAGATTGCACATCCACAGTGGAATGCTTTCCTCAGCCTTGTCTTCCCATGTTGTAGCAAACAATTCAGATCTTTCCCAATGGAAGCAGACAAGTTTGGGTGCTCTCTTTTAGAGGGGACCTGCAGGAAATCTGAAGGCAGCACATTTTGATTGCTGCAGTTAAAAAAAAATGCGCAAGAAAACACACCAAAAAAAAAGAGATTAAATGTGCATGTGAAGTTGACACCATCACATCTCTTGCACGGGGATTTTCAAATCAACTCTGGCTGAACTGGGAGAAGTTTTCAGCACTTGAAAAGCTCTGGCTTGTTGTGAGGTGATGAGCACCACAGAAAAGCCCAAGTGAATCAGCTTTCCAGAACACACAGTGTTCGTTCCTCACTCCCTGCTTTTTATGCCTCAGCATTATGGTCTGCTTGTCAGAGATCCCACATCTTTTACTTACACACCCTGTGCACGTAATTTCGAGGGTGCTCTCAAACATGCCAAACAGAAGAAGTTTATTGCATTGCAAGTACCTATTTATTCAGAAGAGATGTGATCTCTGTCTCCCTGGCAAATGTGGAGAAGAATGCAAATGACCCCCCCTGTCACAACAGTTTGACTCGTATGTAAAGGCTTCTTAAAACAAACAAAAACCCCTCACAAATAAGATACTATCTTTCCTGAAACCAGAATTGTGGATATTTTTCTAAGAATTCAGCAAAGACTAGACAGACAGTCTTTTCTTGGTGAAGATAAACTAAAAGATTATTGGGATTCTCTCCTGACTACTTTAAATATAGATGGATGTACATAAATATGTTCCTTCTGGTACAGGAAATTTTTCTTTTTCGCTCAGTGATTTCTTTTCACTTAATATCTTCTAGTTTCCTCTTTCTCTTTTCCCCACCCAAAATCTGTTCAGGTGTGAAGGCAGTATGTTACTGGGTTGCACACTCCCAGGAGCACTGCAAAATGGATGAAGTCCACTTCATTTAAAGACTTCTGGGGATCTGCTACCACAGGGGAGTGTAAGTGTAATGCCATGTACTATAGGGGAGCTCTGGAGTTGGGGAGAGATTATTAAGCAGAAAGGAAGGAGGTACCCAGAAACAAATATTCTGAAGGAAAAGCTGATTCTCTCGTGGTTCTTTGGTTTCCTTTTCACCTCCTCATTTTCCTTAGGAAATAAGTACTGTTTAGTGATAATATCAGGAGTAATGGCTTACAATCCCAAAAGGGAGGAGCAGAAAAGGTTTGTAAATTTTTTTTTTTGTGAAATTGTTTACAGTTCAGAGAAAATACCATAAGAAAACATTTATTTTTTCATTTTAAAAAGAATATCAGAAATGAAAATATAAAAAATACATAGACCTTTGCTACAGCATGGCAATGCTTTGGGGTTTTTTGCATTTATTCTGCATCTCATATTGGTTTATGCTATTTCCTTACACACAAGGAAGGAGGACTGTTGAACACCCATTGCCACAGCTGACTGTGCAGGGGCAGGACAGATGACAGCAGGTCTTCAACCCCTGCTGCAGCACAGCTGAGAGAACTGCCAGTAGCTCACTTGGTGGTTTTCTCTGTAGGACAACATAGCACGTGATCTTACTTTTACCCAAAAAATTACTTTCTTTCTGAAATGCCACCTTATTCCACGTTGTGATGTATAAATCATCTCATCCCCTCATTTTATGGGAAAGTAATTTTCAGTTTAATTTTCTCTCCTGTAAAACGGGAGTAATGGTTTTGACAAACTCCTTCAGGTCTCGTGGGGTCAGCTGTGCTGCTGCCTCCCTTCCCTAGTGCTAGAAAGTTTCTCCAGTTACCCCTGGAATAATTTCTTCCTTTTCTGAGCTCTGCTGTCCCACCTCTTGCCCTGGCCTGTGCAGTGTTTAGGGCACAGACTCTTCTGTACCCTGCAGGATGTGCTGGTGACCTGGGCACGTTTGTGGAGCTAGAAGAGAATAAAATTACCTTTTTTCACTCTTCTCCCAAAGGCTCTTTCATTAACTTTCCTATGGTACATCTTATTTTGCATATTCATGGCTTGAGGCTCCCTGTGTCCAGTACAGCCTTCTGGAGACAGCAATGGAACTTTATACATTTTATTATGAGAACATTACATGGGGGTGATTTTGGGAGGCTCAGAACAAATCTTGTGTTGTGAGCATTATACAGAGCTGGAAGCACAGCTAGTGAAATCAGGAGTGGGATACCTGATTTGAGCAGCACTGCCAACATTCAGTATCTGTTTCTGGATTTACAAGGTCTGTTCTTGAAAACTGTGACTTGCAGGGCATGACATCCCTAGGGAGGAGTGGTTGGTTCTTTCTCTAAAGAAATGTGATGTAAAACAGAGGTGTCAGCACTTGGCCAAGGGCCTTGGGACCAACCTCTTTGTGTTAGAGGTATTCCCAACCTGAAAGGGAAAAAAGATACTTTTTTAAAAACATTTTTCCTGAGACAGGGATGTGACAGAAGCAGCAGGTGCAGGATGGGCCTGTGGAAATAGGAAATATTCCCCTAGAGACAGGACAGAGTTTCCCATTGTTCTTAATTTGTAAGAGCTGCTTGATCTCTTGTTAGGAAATAAAAGGCAGATAAAGAAATACAGCAGAAACCTGTCTGTGCTGTCCTGGCTGACAGAAGGAAAGACTTGACTACTCAATTCCCATCAGGTTTTGAGGGGTTTTTTAATCTTCCTTGTTTTCAGATTGGGCTGAGACCCTTTAAAACTGTGTCTGCATGGCACCCAGCTCAGCAGGGCTCTGCTCATGAGGAGAGTTCATTGGCACCACAGTGAACTCTATTACAGTTAAACTCTCAGCTATAAACAGCAACACCCTCGGTGAGGGATTTGACTTTAAGTTAGCACCAAGAACTGTTTTACTTCGACCACTCTTCAACTCAGCCTGAATTGCTGTTGTGAACCCTCGGGTTTGTCCATCATAAACTTTCTAACCATGCAGCCTCCCATGTTGTACCTAACAGTGTTGCTGCACTCCTGGCAGCAATAATGGGTTTAGCATTAGCAAAGACAACTGCCAACGAGCTGTTGCATTCTGGTGACCATAAAGTGTATGTCCACCTTGAGGAGGATCAGGCACTGCATCATTTCAAGGAGCAGTGGCTGAATACCCAATAGAAATATCCTTGTTGTACTAAGCAGCCTTGATTTTAACAGAAAAGCCACAAATATTTTTATGTGACTGAACTCCACTGGTGAATATTATTTGTTCAAATTTCTCCACTTATGGTTTTTAACTGTATTATTAAAGTTACTGAAAGAGGTAACTTTCATTTATTTCTTTAGTAAATGTTTCCAGTTGCTGAATACTGCTTAGGAAGGCTATAGATTTGAGAAAACAGAGGGAGAACTGTCATAGTTAGTGATAAGTGAAATAATTGAACCAAAGTTCCTGACCTAATGCTGACAGCCTGTGTCTGATCATAGGTCATGCAATACTTGCACATTTTTTAATACATCTTTAGTAGCAGTAATGAGATTCTTACTGATTTTTATGGTGCTTTCCAATCTTTTAGAGGTGTTAAGCATTTCTAAGAGGAATTAGTTCAAATAATTTCTGTCAAAATTGCATTTGTTTGCAAGGTGTGGGGTTTTGCTTTCAGAAATCCTTCATTAAAACACCTGCATTGAAGGAAAAACTAAACTAAATATTTCTGTGCCTTTGAGGTTCCTGTAGTTGTGCCATGTGGGGGCTGTAGTTCATGAATATAAGGACTGTGCTCCACTTCTTTTTCCCCATCTTTTCCCCTGCTCGTGACCCCCTCCTTTGTTTTACTCTGTCCTAATCACTTCTTTTCTCCTAATCTCCAACATACCTGGAAAAGATTCAGCTGTTTGCCTTTTTTGGCAGTGATTTGGTGGTTCCAAAGTTTGGCACTGTGCCCCCGGTGCCTCCCTGTGCAGGACACATCCTGCGACAGCACAATTCTGCAGAGCCAGGCTCAGGGAGCATCAGACACCAAGGCAATAATGCAGAAAGGCACCCTGAATAGAATCACAAACCCAAGGTTCATTGTCTGAAGATTCAATTAGCTCTTTAAACACAGGAACTGTGATAGAACATACTGTACAAACCAGGCTGGCTGCCAGGGATTTATAGGCAATGCATTGCCCGTTCCTGCTCATACAATCAAGGTAACTGAGATTCAATAGTCACAGCTGCATAAAGCATCTTCTGATCCTACCTAGGTCAGCATGAAATAAGACTGCATTCAGTGCTAGTTTAGAAATTATGCTCTTTTTTTTTTTTTTTTTTTTTTTTTTTTTTTTTGGGTGACATGAAGAAATGAGAAATTGAACACAATGTGTTCCATTTTGGAAACACGGAGTCTCCTTTTAAATTCCATCCAGGAGAAAAAGAACACAGTGCATCCATTGAAATCCAAGCCTTAAAGATGATCAGATTAACCTCTTCAAGAAGTAGAAGTAGCAGCTTTGGAATAAAGCATTGGATTTAGCCAGCACAGTAGAAATCTCTGAGTGTTTTGGGAAGAATTCCAAACTGGGGCTGTTGTCATAATTTGTTTTCATAAAAGTGTATCCTTAGTTTTAGCTGTTTTTCCACATCAGCTGGGAAACCTGCTGGGGTTTGGGTGCATTTTGGGATTCTCTAATCAGTTGCAGAAATGTTCCCTCTTTTTTCTAATTGCACTTTTCAACATAAATGTCTTGTGACACTTCAGTGCTGTGCCAGTCTTTCTCTCCTTGAGGATTATCCCACAGAAAGAAATTCTGCTCTTTCCTTTCCCCTCCACACAAGCACTGAAAATGGTTCAGCACCCAGTGCTTCAGGACTAAAAGCATTGTCCTTCTTGGTGTCCCCTGGATTTGTGCACTGCTAAGAAATTCTGCATTCCTCTACAGCTTTCCAGTAAATTGTTTTCTTGTCTTTCTCAATGCCACTGGCCTAAGGAGCTCACCTTGGCAAGATACACAACAGAGTCTTCACTACATTTCCATGCAGTAGCTGGTTTTATATCAAACTTTGTGGGAATTGCATCAGTGAGCCCCTTTCTTGTCTTCCCTCTTTACATTTCTGCTTTATGGTATCCACTTCCATGAGCCATGTAACCTCAGGAAGGACAGCACATAAAGCCAAGGTGGCATTGAGCAGGTGTCGGTACCCCCAGTGTTGCCACAATCTCACACCCAGTAAGGCTTTGCTCTTCTCCAGTATTTTTCCCTCAAGGATCCTGGCAGGACTGGCCAATATTAAACAATCCAGTTTTGTAACTCTCCTCTCTCTCAAAACAAGCTCAATTATCTATAATTCCTAGTTTAGCAAAGGACAAAAGGAGCTTCACACAGACACTCACAGCAAGGTAGCAGTATAGCCAAAAATTAATTCCAAGTTTTCCAGTCCTGTGCTCCCTGCTGCCCTTGTTCTCGGACCCCATCCTGAGCTTTGACCTTTCCTCCATGCCTCTCCTTTTAAACAACAGAAAATACTTTTGAAGAAGTGCTTTCCCATTTCAGGGAAGTGATTCCCTTTAGATTTGTTCACGTGCTGCTTTACCAGGGAGGAGATGCAATGTGCTCATTAAAGGGGGAGTCTGGGAGTCAGTTTAGGCTGTAGTTTTAGCCTTGGTTTTTTGCCTTTGATCTGGTTTTGTTTCTGCACCTGTGAAATGGAGCAGTGCACAGTGATCCATATCACAAAGTGTTACTAAGCCACTTGAATTTGTGGGAAATACCCTGAAATCTTAAGACAAGTGCAAATGATTAATTCATTATTAAATCCATCATCCCACCAAATCCTCTCTTTGAAAGAGCCTTAATCCAAGGTTTTATTAATATAAAAGCAATTATATTCCTGGCTTATAAGTCGTGTAACTGGAACATTTCTTTCCCTTTCTTTCCTGCAGTGCTGATGGGCCTTCCTCTGAAATAATGCAGATTGATTTTCAAATTGAAGACCTAACTGACCTACCTGAGACCCAGCTCATCACATGGCAGGTGGAATATCCTGGAGACACAACATCTGATCTGGGAATCTCCAAGATCTACGTAAGCCAGAAGGATCTGGTAGGAGTTCTCCCTTTGGCTATGGTAAGGAATTGTTTGGCATTCTGCAAGTTTTAATGTTGCTTTACAGCTCTGGTGGCTGACAGAGGCAAAGGAAAGGGGAGGGAGGGACAGAAAGTTCCAGCACATTGAGAAACAGATATTGACTTCTGAGGGGAGAGCACAGCTTCCCGTGGGAGGCTGAGTCCTGCTCTTTCACCAATACATTGATTTTTTTGGGGGGCAGAAGCTGAGTTCACAGCATTTCCATGGCTCAGAATTCCCTCTGGATGCAGGAAGAGGTGTACTTGGACACTCAGTTCATTGTGGTACATGTCTGACTTGAATCATGAGTACTCTTTTATTTGGTCCAGACTTCCTGAATGACAGTTTTTCCCGTTTCTGAATTCTGACTCCATATCCATTTGAGAGTGAGGAAAGAAATAAAAGGAATGGCATGAATTCAGGGTAATTTTTAATTACATGGGGAGCACAAAATACAGTACTTAGCCAACTGTCTGTTCTACATAAATGCATTCAAACAGGTTGCCCCATGGTCACAGTGAAAACTATAGGGCTTGAAAATTACCTGAACCTTTAATCTTGTTCCTGTCTGAAAAAAACTGTGTACAAACAGAAATTTGTGTTTCCTTTTCTCTCCCCTTCACATTTCTTCATTGTTAGGGATGAAGCATATTTTGTGTAAGGTCTGGCTGTGCCTCATTTTTGTTCTTAGGCAATCTTTTAGAAAATTGTCACAATAACGACACGAAAGAAGGAGCGGACACCTGCTGAGAGTAAAGGAACAACTGCCGGGCAGACCCTGCCCATCTTTATTTTATGTGTGTCTCAGAAATCACAGTGGATTGGAGGAACAGCTTTGCCGCCCCTCAATCACACTGGTCAAAGGAAATGTCCATCAAACTTCTGTGCCCGGGAGAAAGGAATGTAAATAATAAGTTATCATTACAATAACATGGCTATGTTTACAGAGAATGTGTGAGAGACAGTTACAAAAGAATGAAAACATCAGAACTGCAAAACTCAGGGCAACAGAAAATATTGACACATTATTATTTAGTGCTGAAAGAAGAACAAAAATCAATCTCAGAGCATGTTAAAAAATGTAACCTGGATGTTTGCCTAGTGATAGCACATTAATTATGCCATTATTGAAGACCAAAGGTGTTTTCTGCACTTACAGACTCACAGAACTGGCTATTCTTGTTATTTATATTTACCAACTTCTGAACTACTCAGATGCCTAAGATTCTTTATTTCACCAACAACATTTCTTTCCTCTTGTGGTGGCTCATGCTTCCAAGGTGTGTGCCACAGTTGAAATACTTCACTCCAGCTGGTGTTGTGACCACCTAACAAATGAGAGTTTTGTATTTAACCATTTTGCATGGCTGTTTTCATGGGCTTCTTCCCACTGCTGAGCACTGGGTGGTCTCTGCTGGTTGTTGATAAGAGATTCACAGAATTACAGAATGTTCTGAGTTGGGAGGGACCCCCAAGGAGCATGGGGTCCAACTCTGAACAGCCCAGGTCGGATGGGACCCTGGTGTGCAGCACACGAGTTCTGGAGGGCTGAGGGTTAAGGCTGTAGAGATGATCTCATTTATGTGATCTGAGATGTTGGGGGTTTCTATTCTCTCCATACTTAATTGAAAAGATAAAAGGTTCCTTTCCCAGTGGTTCCAGTGGTGGCAGAAAACCACAGTTCTCCTCATGCATGCTCATGATCCATGATTGCTTTATTATCAAGTGATATAGTGGCAAAATGTAGTTCATAAGAACAAAAATAGATTATCCTGGCACTTGCTACAAATCAACTCACTCTCTTAATTTCCATTAAAGATGAAAAAAAAGCCCATTTTCCAGCAGCACAAAATTCTGTGCTCAAAGGTCACATGCAGTCTATAAAGTTATCAGGAGGTGGCATTTTGCAAGGCAACAGGTGTTGGGATAATGGGTATGAGAGAAAGCAAAGATAAATGGCAGCAGTCCCTGGATTACTGGCAGCCTGGGAATAGATTTAACCTTCTTTGCATTAACTGGAGTGTCAGGGAAGAAACTCTGGGGTATTACAAACTTCCAGATCTTTGTCATACTTCACTTTGTGCTTAGGAAATGATGATTCAGGTGTAGACCTTTCAAGGTATCTAACTTTGATTAGTTTGATGCTTCAGTTTTCCCTGTGGTCGTTGCAAAGCTAGCTTGTAATTTGAAAATTTAGAATAAAATAAAAAACATTTATTGTCTTCCCTTTAGAAAGAACTACAGTAAGAATTTTTATGTATTATATTATTTCTCTGTTTTTGGAGACTGGGGATAATTTGGGTTAGTTCTTTGCTGGTCTTCTTAGCAGAACATGTAATTTCATGTATAGAAGCACCAAACAGAAAGGCTCTTGAACATTTCAATTATAGGTTAATCTTTCAAAAGCACAATTTTAATGCTTTCACATTAGGCAGAGCTTTGTTTAATAGACTTGCACGTGCCACCTCTAAACCATCTTTCTATTCCGTAGTCTTTTCTGCTGATTTTCAAGGATCTGTAAATTGTAGCAGCAGATTGATCAGCTTAGAGGTTCCTGATTTCTTGAGTTACAAAATGCTGCAATTAAAAGGTTTGAATGTATGTATTGACATCAGGACACACTGGCAATTCCTACCTGCTGCTGAAGTTAGTAGGACACTTGCTGTACTCACTTTACCTGTCTCCAATGCTTTTTTTTTTTTTTCCTATTCCTGTGGCATATTAGCATTCCCTGCAGGGTCCCACACCAATAATGGCAACACAGGATGAGATGTTGGTCCCAGGGTTGATAAATTCATTATTAGAGTAGTATGTTAACTTTAATTTCTCCTATAATACAGGAAAGACTATATGCAATATGCTCGGTGTCCCTTCAGAAATTTCTTGAAAAGGTTGCAGCTTCATGACCTTCAGTTTTTGATAAATTGTTGTCTACATGCATCTTTTAGATTTCTAAATTCGTAAGTTAATACTAGAGTTATATATATTAGGTATACTAGATGGGATTTCAGACTTAATTAATGGCCCAGTGGTGAGGTTGCAGTCTGCTTGGCAGAGGCAAGAACTCCAAAGACAACCTTCCATCCCTCCCAGCCATATTTTAGCAGGCAAAGGTGGATGGTGAACAGTGAATTACAACTTTTATCAGCAGCTGAGCTTCCATTGTCTCTCTGGTTTTGGCCCATTATTTATTATCCTCCAGCAGTGCAACATTGGCCTCCAAGACAGTCAAGTTGAGGCAAAGAGAGATTTAAATCAAATGTAGAAGAAGGCCTCTGAGAAGAGACTCCTGATTTATAACAGGTTTAAACAGGGTCAGTGACCAACATCCAGCTCATTACTTTGCAACAAACAGGTTTCAGCCAAGGCACAGAATTATTCCCTCTCATCTGGGTGTTCCAAGGAGCCCCAGCATGGGCAGCTGCTCTCAGCTCCTGCAGGGAAAAGGTGCTGGGATGCAGGTCCAACTGACCTGTTTTTTAAGCTGCAAAAAAAAGGTGGTTTAAACAAAATTGGGTGAGCTGTTAGGAAGAAAGATCCCCTTATCCTTCAACTCATGGAGGTCAGTGACCTCCAGGAAAGGATGGTGTTGGAGCAAAATAAACTCTTAAACCAGTGCAACCATTTTCGCAATGTCACCACAGGTGATACTGTGTGAAACCCAAGTGGAACATTTATTTCACAAGGTCAGGTTCACAAACTAGCTGTAAAGAGTAAATGTCTTTATTTGTTGAACAGAAATAATTTATAATGCGTAGCATGTAACAAACTCCATATTTAAGAAGATATTTGGTTAAAAGCTCTGTTTTGGTATATCCTAGCCGTTCTCAAAGCAAGGTTGACTCTAAACCCATTCTCCTCTTGCCAATGAACATCCTCTTGTCCTCAGACCCATCAGACACATTTTGGCTTGTGAGTAGTCATATTTATGGCAGTCAAATAAATTGTATCCAAAACCTCAACACCAATTTAACATTATACCTTTTAGATAATTTATTGCTTCAACTTGCTCCTGATGTTCTTTATAAAACTTTAACGAAGGTGTTGACGAGAAGTAAACTGTTCTACATACCATCAGCATAAGAAGCTGCAAAAGTAGACCAGGTAAATAAATAAAATCAATTGTGGCAGCAAAGAGGCTATGTATTATAAAGGAAACTTTTTTGTATTAAAATTATTTCTAATAATTACAGGGATCAGCTGTCATGGTCGTGGCAGTCACTGCTGGATTTTAATAATGCTTAGGAAATTAATGCCCTTATAAATACATGCATCTGAAACATTTTGATTTTTAAATAGAGCTGTTTATGTTTTGTTAGAGACTGCATATGTAGCTCAGACTTAGCTAGCAGAGTTCTCTGTGGGGTGGTGGAATAAAATATGGGAGGCTGTTTCAGCCTCCTCTCTGCTATCCAGCATCTAACCTAATAATTAGGGTGCTTTTGGATTAAATCAGTGCTTTTCTGTGGGAGAGCTGAAAGGTGACTCTCCACCCATGTGTATGATGTAGATAAACAAATTGATTACAGGGGGGATCTGCTTTTGGCTGGGACTGGCCTGAGTTCTGCCTGACAGCTGAGAAGTGCAGGCTCACGTCAGCCAGAACCCACTGTCCTGCTCAGCTTCATTGAGTGAATATTTCTAAGGACTTCCTTTGACAGCTTTATGAAAAAGAAAAAAGATGTCTAGAGAGTAGATAAAAGCTTTTACCTTCCTAATTCATAGCTTTTAAATTGCAATTACAGTATTCGGCAAGTTTTCAAATATTTAATTAAAATGTTACCTAAGTCTGAAAAGGAGCCTTTTAAAATCAAAATGATTAGTGAATCATACATGAAATCTACTCATAAGAAAGGGAGAAACTTTGGATCATTGTGATATTGCCAGCAACCATTTTCTTTTCAGAAATATATCCTATTGCTTCCTGAAATTAGACAGCTCAAGGGCTTACAATTTGGTATCATAAAATAGACTTGCCATTCTCCCAGGAATGTGTCTCAGCCCCTACCAGTTCTGATTTTGATTCACCTTTCTTGACAACACTCAGGCAAGATGATGACAGAGTACCAGATAATGTCTCTTGCCATTGTTGTCTAAGTGTTTATGCCCTGGAAATGCTTTGTTCTCCATATCAAAAGATACAGGCAAGGGTTTGGCTCTGGTTACTGGGGATTTTTCTTTAGTTGGTCAGGGGTTGTTCTGTACAATGGCATATATTTATCATATGTCTCAATATTATACCCAGATCTTTCTGCTGCTCCATTGTTTCAGACTGAAGATCTCTTACCTGATGGCTGAAATTCCTCCTGTCAGTCCCCAAGATTAAATTTTTCACTGTGTGACTGCATTTGATTCCACCTCTTTTTTTCTGAATCCTTAGGTTTATCTGCTACTTCTTCTTTCATAGTTCAAACTTCTGTATTGACAGTGCCTTCCCAACTGATATTGTTGGCAAATTTTAGTAGTAGTCTATTCCAAGGTCATTATTGACAGCGATAAAAACCCCTCAGATTGTCCTTGATTTCTTTCTGGAATATTGTATCAGTCTAATTCTGGAATATTGCTCTATCAGTTCAGAGGAACAGATTGTCTTACTGGGGATCTCACAGCTTTGCCTGGATCGAGAAACCTGCTTTATGGATTGGTTCTCTGTGCTCAGGCAACTTCCACTGGAAGGACTTTGTATTCCAAAGCTTGTTAATCTGTCAATATGCAACATAGGAGTCAGATTAGATTGTTTCACATCCTGACAACTTTAGTGAGACTGACCAGATAATAGAAGAAAATGTTTCATTGAGTTAACACGTAAGAATCTGCTGTGCTTCAGGAACTAATTGAATCACAGGTATCTGAAAGTACAAGACATTTTTCCCATATGTTAATTATTTAGGCCTTTTCAGAGCTTGTGGTATTGGCACCTATCTGTAGCTAAATGATGGACCAGGCACCTGAGCAGTCCCCTAGGGTGTGACAGTTCTGGTATTCTGTGTTCAAGTGAATATCATCAGTTGCAATGGGGCTGAGCTTTAGGGTTCATTTCCCAATTAAAATTGTCTGGAAATATGACTTGGTTTGGTCTTCAACTCCCTGTTATTATTGATGTTCCACCAAACACTGGCCTTGCTCTGGCAGGCTCCTGTTGTGCCACTGCTGACAGCTGTGTGAGTCACCAGCACATGGCATTTGGGGTTGTATACAGAGGATGAAATGAGATGGTAATACAAGCACTTGGCACTCGAGCACGCCTTATCTCCAGAATCCAACAAATGCCATATTCTTTGGAGTTTTCCTTCTAGAATTAATGACGACCCTGGGGTCCTTAACATTTGAAATAACAAGCAATAGCTCTTTCCCTGCACAATTAGACATTTTGTTGACATGTGGAGCATGCAATGAAAGAATAACTGTGTTCATTGCAACATCACACAGAGGTTTGGCTGCTTAAATTCCCAAGCAGTGAAAACCATCAGGCAGGTCTTACTGTTTAATCCAATTCTTTTTCTGCCACAAGTTACCACAGGCTGATGGCAAAAGATCCTGATGATGTTGTTGCTGAAGACAAGAGGTTAGAAATGTCGGGTCTGTCTCTGGAGCTGCAGTTGTGGCTGACTAATGCTGTAATCACCTGTAACAATAGAAACCAGCAGCCACCCAGTTTGTGTGTGAGTGGGGCAATGAGTAATGAGGGCTGGGACTGGCTGCCGGCAAAGCTGCTGACAGCCACACAATTTGATGTGGAACATTGGAAATTGGGTTCCCCAGAGAGGCAGCAACAAATACAAGGATATTTTTCTTACGAATTAAAGCCTAAGAAAAATGGCTTTGCATAACAGCTGCTGTTCTGTCTTAAGTGTGAGTTACATGTGCTTTTTTTGATTAGACATGTGCAGTTGAGCTGGGTTTGAAACAAGCCCAATCCTTCACCCTGACAATCTTTCTATGTTGCTTTGAAGCTACAAAATGTAGAAGGACCAGGAAAACATGGCAGACCTGAATTTAAAGCAGGTTTCACCACAACTTGTCCCTTTTCCATGTCAATGGACACAAAATTTAGAGGTCCTGGCCTGTTTTCACACTGCTGTAAAACCATTGGTTTTTAAAATGTTCTGAGTTTAAAACAGAAATAATTTGGTGATGAACTGAGTTTTCAGAATAATGGTCTCATAATTATTTTATCATTTGATAAATTTTGTGGAGCCAATTCCAGCCAGCAGAAAGGGACCTCATTTTCAGTAGAAAAGCTTTAAATGATTTTCAAGTCAGGATATCTTAAGAAGTCTCACACTTAGTGTCCAGAATGAGTAGTATTCACTGAAAATATTGTGCTACCTAATTTGGATTGCTTTTCCAACACCCTTATGTCTTTATGTTAATCAGACTTAATCAATACTAAAGAAATTTCAAAAGGGTTTTTTTTTTCCTTTGTTGAAAAAAAGCCAAACTGGGGATGGTGTTTACTTACTTTTATTGAAATGAAGTCAGGCTGGGTTTATAAAAAGCAAATTAATGCCCTCTGTTCCTCTTTTGTTTCATGTCTGGTTTTACTCACAGGATTTCATAACACAGCACTGCCATACAGTGCAGCAGCAAATACTGCAAAATAGCCTGTAAAGCTGACTGCTGTATTGTTTTCACTAAAATACAAAAGATCATAGAAGGTTTCCTTCTGTGCTCACATTTGGCACATCAGGATCCAGAATTTACATTGATTTTAAAATATTCCCTCAAATAGATATTAATTGAGATGTTATTGTGCCCCCTCCCTCTTGCTGAGTTTTTCTAAAGAGTTGTTGGAGCAACAGAGCAGCTGAGGCTGAAGAGAGCTCCAGCTCCAGCTGGTCCAGTGCCCTGCTCAGAGAGACTTTGGGCCCATCCCCTTGAGACTTGTGTACTTCCAAAGGTGGAGGTCCACAATCCCTCTGGGAAAACTGTCTCAGTATTTGACCATCTGCATGGTAATGTTGTTTCCTATGTGTCTCAATGGAATTTCCCATGTTCTCACTTGCGTCCTGTGCCTCTCATCCTATGGCCGTACAAGTCTGGAACATTCTGGCTTCATCTCTGCTGGGTTCTCTGAGCAGGCAGCTGTAGAAAGCAGAAAGGGCTCCCATTTCCATCTCTTCAGGAGGCTGGGCAGGTCCAGCTCGCTCTGGCTCTCTGTGTGCTCTGTCTGCTCCAGCCTGGACCAGCTCAGCTTGGTGGCCCTGCTCTGGCCTCCTGCCACAGCATCATTATCCTTGGCTTGGGCTGTGGTCTCCTTTGGCTTCCCACCTCTTAACTGATATGCTTATGAAAAGATTTTTCCCTTTTGCCGTAATGAAGGGGATGCTGCCTTAATTGCTTCCCTTCCGATTAGTGATTTGAATAAAACATTGCTGAAAAAGAAGCTGAGTATTTCTCCCTACTGGAATAGATCATCACCACTGTGGTGCTGCTGGAGCAGAGCAGGCTGGGATCACTCTTTTCAGCTTCTTGACATTATTTTTAGACGTGTTTTGTGATTTTGAGGTACCATTTGGGGGTTGGGGCTTCCTTTCTTTTTTCCTCTTTTTTTTTCTTCTGGGGATTTAAAATTTTGAAATTATTTATTTACGAGCCATGAAAATCTCCCCAAAATGGATTTTAACAAGTGTGTAATTGGATAATTTGACAACTGGTAAGCTGAAGCCCCAGAGATCAGGAATTACATTTCACCACAGAATAGTCATTCTTCATGTAGAATTAATTAGATTTCCTCTAGATTACAAGTAGTAAGAAGAGTAGTCGATTAAGAGAATTATTCCCTGACTTTTCCATCCTTCTTCCAGCCAGTGGTATTAAAAATTCCTTTTGCTATCCTCAGAGACAGGATGCTGGAAAGAGGACGAGGAACAATGGATTAAACAGTGGATTCAGGAGAAATGACAGTTCTTGTGTGCAACTTTGACTCACCTTCTGAGGGACTGATTATCCACTGAGCTCGAGAGCTGCTGGGTCCACAGAAGGCCAGCAGCCAAAGGAGGCTGGGATCCTGAGCAGTTGAGGGTGATGTTTTCCAGCAGCACTGCAGAGCCAAGCACAGTCCCTCCTCCCCAGCTGGGTTAGTACAAATGCTTATGGAGCTGCTGCAGAGCTGGGCTGAAAATAACAGTAATAACTCCTTTTTTCTGGGGTCATTCTGAACCCAGCTCAGTTTCCCAGGTCACTTCATCACCTCTCCATGCTAAAGGAACAGCGTGACCAAAGAAGGGGTTGAAAAAGTGGAGGCAGAAGCTACTTGAGGCACAATGGCTCCAGCAGAGACAGCTCTGAGGGCAAACAGTGGCAGTAGCCTAAAAGGTCTGTAGGGAGCTTAAAGTGCATGGACAGGGCAAGAACAGTATGGAAAACAGGATGGGAAAGTGGGAAAGCATCTGCTCTGGCCAGTGCTCCCCAGGAGCAGGGCCTCAGGCACAGGCAGTGGGGGGTCACCCTGGTGGTTTTGTGTTGCCTTAGGATGTGTAAAATGAATTTGACAAACTGAATTGATGTGCAGGATGTTCCAGAACCTGGAAGCAAATGTACAAGGAGATCTTTGATCTCGTGCCTCCTCTTTCTCCTTTCTCTCACCCTGGCTGCCAGCCTGGCTTTCTGTGTGGGGTAGCAAAAAGCAAAGAAGGGCTTGGAGGGGGACATAATTGTGTTTAGACAGGGAGGGATAAAGCAGAGCAGCCGACTGTGATTCAGATGGATGTCTGAGTCATACATCAGACTCCTGAGGCTGTCTCTGATATCAGGCACCTTACACTGTGCCTGGGGAGAAATTCAGTCTGTGCACTGTGCAGAGCTGTAATTTTAGGTGTTGTCAGGAGGAGTAACACAAACACAGGGCCTCCAGAAGAGTGGTCCTGTTCACCTTGGGAGAAGGGCAGTAAGGACTTGCCTAAAGGTAGACAACATGGACCCAAATCACCCAGAATGAAGATCTCAGAATTTAATGTTTACTGAATGCAGAGAAAATAAATGTTGTAACATTTGTTTCTTTTCTGTTGTGACCTTCAAAGGAGGGATGAGGAAAAAGTAAAACAGGAAATCTGCACAGCTGAGATTTTGGAATACCTAATGTTGTTTTATAATCACTGATGTCATTTCTAATTGTGAGGAGAATACAAAACCCCAACAACATCAAAATGTGGAAAGTATTCATTTAAAAAAGCTTGACATTTAAAGAGACTAAATTATAGGCATATAAGAAATGTAAATGTGAAACAAAAAAAGTCTGGTTCTTTTTCATACCACTTACTAGTAGTTCTATCATAAAATAACAGAATCACTACCCTGGAGTGGGATTCTGCAAAATTACTACCCTGGAGATAGAGCAGTTACAGTTCAAAGTGACTTTTTTTTGCAATGCTAAACTTCTATTTCCTAAACCCATCAGTTCCAAACAGAGTGAAAGTCAGTATTTAAACCACTCTACACCTGGCATGAAAATTAGTTCTGACAATTTGAAAATAAGTTGCTGGACTTTCAAACATTCAAACCAGCAATAAAACCCAATAATTATTAACTTATATAGAAAAGTAGTTCAGTTTCATAAAGAAAGGCAATGCACTACAGTGATAAGACTTTTCATTGTAATTCATACCAAAAATTCCAAATTCTGCTTGTAATATTTGTGAGGCAAACTAGATTTGAATTTAAAAATAATTCTCCCTGTTTCAGTGGAACGAAGGTGTGTTGTTTTCACACATGTATTTTCTCTTTGATCTTAAAAAGATGTCAGAAAATGAAGTTAAGTTTCCTTGTCATAACTGGGTACAATCTAATATATGTATATAGCTCTTTGCTGATAAGGTGATAACAGGAACCACCAAAAAAAGTAGAAAGCTTAGACATGAGGGGGAAAACAAAGCATTTCAACATTTAAAACAGAGAGGAAAAAAAGTGAACATATGTAAAAATATGTAAAAGTATACATCTAATTTTGTCATAAACAGGACCAGAAAAGAACAGATCTGTATTGCAGCTGGCATCCAAGAAAACCAAAGCTCTCCCTCTTTGGGGACTTGGTTGAGCAGATGCACTAAAAGCCAGTGTCAAATTTTATAGTTTGTGGATGTGTTTTTTGTTCTATGGCCTGCTAAATGATTTATTAATTTCTTATTGTAAAAAACTTAAATTTTTTAGACTTGGCTTTCTGAAGCAATTCTCAGCTTTCTCTCTGTCCCTCAGCTTCTATAGTATGCGTGGAAAATCTTAAGGGGGAAGAAAAAGTACAGTCCTGGTTATCTTCATTTCTAAAGTACCTTTTCCATATTAAACTGGGAAGATGTCTATAAAGATTGAGAGAGTGTAGTGTTGTTATTCAGCCATAAATGGACTGTTCTGTGAGTTTGAAGATCGTCCTTTTCTTGTTTCTGTTTTCCTTTCCATGTGTCTCCACAGCCTTATTAAATAATATTTTTTCTGAGGCAGAGGCTGCTTTAAATATATTATTCATGTACAGTGTCCATAACAGCATGGCTCTGATTTCAGCTGGATGTGCTGGGTTACAATTATAATGCTAAGAATAATATATGAGCAGGCTCAAGTAATGGAGATTGTCTGCTCAGTTTTGCAAGGGGGCTTGACGAAGCAATTTAGGACACTGTAATTATGAGACCTGGTGAAGAGAACACACCATGAAGATTCTGAGAAATAAACTTACATGTGGTGGTGGGTGGGGGAAGGCAAAACCTTCAGTCCTTCAAAATTGTTCAGCTTTTCCTCACTGTCTGACATGGAAATGTGGTAATATCTAGGTTGGGAATTTTTTGTGTTTTGCTTTTAAAAAGCCCCTGTGCTCAGATGACTCTGATGGCCCCAATCCTGGCCCACCACATGGCTGCTTGGTGCTCTCTTCTACCGTCCTTGCTGTGAGGGGAAAACTTAACATGATCATTTGTTGGCAAAGAATTTCACCTTTTGGTTTTAGGAGGGAGATCTGCCAAGTTAGCCTGGTTTTGTGATGTTTCTATTTAAAAGTAAGATATGAGAAGAGAAAGGGTTTTCAGGTGGAAGAAGTGTTTCTTTTTCCAGGATAAACTCAGCCCAATTACCAGAGGCAGACGAAGGCAGTGGTTCTGCAGTGCAGATCAAAATGCCCATTTCAGGCATCCCAGCAGCTGAGAATGAGGTTTAGTCTTGGAGAAACTGAAGTTTTGTTCATATTTGGGACTGTGAAATTCCTGCATGAAATATTTTCCTTTCACTTCCATTCTTCCCAATAGTCCAGATTAATAATCTGGGAGGGAGTATCATCAGGGATCTCTTAGGAGATTGAGGAGGCAGATTTTACTGCCTTGTGTATGTCTCTAATGGTTTCTTATAATCCAGAATACTTCAAAGATTGAGGTAAGAGGATATGATTTTCTGTTTCTCCTGATGAAATTTCCCAGGGATATTAATGAAGAACACAATCTGTGGAGAAACTCGGAAAATTCTAGAGTAAAGAAGAACTGAAATTGTTTTCCTTGCATTTGCCATTTATCAGGGGCACTGAGGTTTCTCTCGAGCTCTCTCACCTTTCCTTGCCCTGTCACAAGCAGAGTCTGAATGAAAAAGAAGGCAGAACCCTTCTGGAGACCTTGAGAGCTGACCTGATTTCATCACTGTAGTAAATTCCCTCTGGGCTTTGTGCAACCTCATAGCAAGGCTTTGTGTGCCTTTGCATGGCCAGCAAACCTCCCTTTTGGATGTTTGCTACACTGAAGGGTCCTGTGTGACCACATAAACAGCTGGGCAGTGCCACCTCTGCAACATCTGGCTGCCCTTGTCCCCGGGGAGCTGGGTGGGAGCCAGTGCCCTCAAGGACAGGATCACCCACTTGGCCATCTCTGCTGCAGAGCAGGTGGTGGTGCTCTGATCATGTGTTTGTTCTCTATTTTTATCCTTTCCAGATTTATAGAATTTCTTGTTACTTTCTGGACTGTCTGGCATGGAGGCACTTTGAACTTCAGTGAGTTTATAACAGTGTTTTGGTTCTCCTCCCTGGAAGAACTTGGTTGAGAGATCTTAATTGCAATAATCCTATCTGCTGGTGCCTGAAAGCAGTTAGTGAACATGGACCTTCTGAAAACAAAAGACTTAAGGAGCCAGACTATGAGTAAGCCAGTATCACACTGTGGTGGGATGTCTGGGGTTATTTGTAGATTGGCAAGGTGAAGGTTCCTTGTGCTGTTCCCCCAGGTGAGGAGGCAGCTTTGTCACTAAAAAGCAGTGTGGCTGTACAATCACAGACAAAGCTCTGCTGGGAAAACTCTGCTAGGATCTTCTTGCTACTTTTCATACTGTTGAGCAGCATACCTGGCAGAACATTGGACAGTCTTAGAGAAAATAACAACAAATTTATTCTTAAAATACCCTGGGTATTTGTATGTAGTCACAACAATGTAATGACATTTCAAACTCAAATTAGAAGTGGGGATTTAATTGTTTAAAAAGAGCAGTCTCCTGTCTCTGAGAAACCATTTCACATTTTTGATTGGCACAGGTTTTAGACAAGACCAATTAGATAACTTAAAGCATGGGAGAGGAAAGCTCTGATATGGAAACACATCTTGGTAACATTAGGTACAGAGTCAGGAGAAGGGGGTTTTAATTCCACCTTTAACACTGTCTGTCTACATGTGCCTGAGTAATACTGGCACAAATCAGTCATTTCTAAACCCAGCTGACCCTTCTGTACATCCCCTTCCTCACTTGTGTAAGGACACTCTGGGGCCTTGTTCTTCTCTTTTGAACCAATACAGGTTTTAATCAAAAAACAGTTTGAATTCCTCCAGTAGAAATTTTCACAAAGGCTGAAAAAAGGAGATGATCTTGGATGCTCTGATAAACTGAATACACTAATTGTCTTCACTTCATACCTGTCTTCCCACTGCCCTCTGCTGGGAAGCTTATCCAGCCTTCCTGGGGATGGAATTTCATCACACTTCAGTGTGTGCCCTACACCTGTGAACATCTTATTGGGAACTTTTATTCCACTTGTCTGTTTTGCAGCATCCCTGATAGGGGAAAGGGTGCCCAGTCATGCCCTTTCAAAAATCACTACTTCCACTGGAAAATGTGTATTTGCAAAATTCTTTTAGTAATGATAATTAATGCACAGAAATAATATGGGGTGGTAGCAAGGAAAAGGAAGGGTAGGAATGCAACAGTAGCTGCAGTATGTTATGTGAGCAGACTGACATTTAGAAATATCTGCCACTGGGCTCTTATCTCCTCTGGTATTTTTTATTTTTTTTTTAAATATTAAATGGATTCAGTCAAGGGCTGCTTCATGGACAAACAGGCTCAAAGAAAGCATTTCACTTATTTCCTGTTTTTAAAAGTCTTAATGCTAAGAAACATTGAAGAATGATTGCATAAGTGCTTAGAGCTTTAGTGCTTAGAATTTAATGTTTACTTCCTAACTGTGCAGTAGAGCACCAGCCTGGCACGGGTCATGCCCCTCCCCTGCAAATCCCCACCCAGTCTGAAGTGAGTTTCACATTCCTCTTTCCCATTAAGATCAAAAATCACATTAGAAACCTGTCCCCGTTGTGCTGGGTGCAGGTAGAAGCAGCTTTCTGTGATTTTTGGGGAACATCTGGTCATTGGTTGAATACAGGCTGATGCCACCCAAACCCATGGAAGGTGTTAGAGCAGCAGCCTTGGCTTGGGCTGTAGTTTCATGTTTCACTTCAGGGGTTTGACAAATAACTTCACATGTCAGCCTATGAAAAACTGCTGTGGAAAACAAGTGTTGGTCCAGCTGCGTGTGAAGTGAGCACTTTACCTGTCACCGTGTCTTTGAAGGCAGTGAAAGAAAACCCTGTTAATGGGCTCTGATTGGTTTTATTTAAAGAAACACAGATTTCTCTGTGGCCAAAGAGCACCTTTTGTTTTGTTGCTTCTTTTTATGTCCGCCTGATTCTCATTCCACATCCACTCTCTGCCTTTTGGTCAAAACTCAGGAGAGAAAGGTGAAGTGAACCTTTCACACCTTGCTTGCACAAACAGTTCCTATTTATTGGAAAAATCCCCATCATTGAGCAAATGTAATTATTTATGTAAAAAGAGAAACACAGGACTATGTGACTACAATTCTTTATGATTGCAGAAATGACTTGCAGCTGCCCTCCTGTAAGCTGTTCACAAGGCATTGGACAAAAGGATTGATTTTGAGAATTCACTGGAAGGACATGAAAATGAGCTTATTAATAAAGGTATCAGTACCAGAGCTCTGAGCCACAGGCCTATTGACTTGTTCTCCCACCTGAACATGCTCACAGCCAGAGCATCAGCTTGCTTTTGGCACCACTCATACTTGAAGCAAAATAATTCCCTTTTCAGAAGTGTTTATGTGAAGAGATTGATGTCCTACTTCTGCCCTGGATATCAGTGTAGAAGTGGATGTAAAGAACATCAGGTGATCTTCAAAATTATTAAAAAATATTGAAGGTGGTTATTTTTCTTCTTGTGGGAGGGTCATTTATATTGTTTCTTGCTAGAGGCCTTCCATAGGAAAACATGAATTGAGCTTCAAATGTCTCTGTATATCTGCTGCATTTTAATTACTATTTCTAGGACAAAACCAGTAGTATTTAATATTTTCCTGAACATGTCTGCAAAGCACAAAACCTCAGCTTGTGGAAGGTTTTCTTCTGAGTCACAACTAAAGGAGAAAGGGAATATGAGGATGGGAAGGGGAAGGCCAAGGAAACAAAGGCATTTGTCACCTATTAGTTTAATCCAGGTATATTTAGAGAGTGCTAGAGAAAAGGGAATAAAAAGAAACTCACCCATCTGTATATATATGGGTTATATCTGGTCGTTCTGGCTGCAGTTGCTCACCAGAGGCAGAACTCTTGCTGGTACATTGTTAGTGAAATGCAGATGCACTGTTCACCAGTGCAGTGTTTGATACAGCCTCACATGAGATTGAGTTTTACTGCTTTTGCCTGCTAAATACCTCAGCATGTGAATATTATTATTGATTTGTAGACCATTTCTTCTCATTTTCTTAAAAATGTGGACTGTCATATGTGTTTTCAGCTATAAAATAAATCCTACTTGCATGTGTTATTTTTATAATCAGCCTTATTATATTCTCAGGTACTTGCAGTCAGCACTGGCAACAGATTATCTGGGATCAGTGTTGTGTGGATGAGGTGCCTCTAACAATCCTTGTGGGATGTCGTTAAAGGGTTACAGTTTGGCTGCAAAGATTTTGATTAGCAGAGCAATGCAGGGCTCAGCCCAGACAATCAGGGATGTTTGGCACATAGAGAAGTGAGTGCACACACTGAAGACCCCAGAGGGCATGAACTGTGACCTGAAAACATCCTTATTGTTTAAATATAGACCCCTCTGCATCTTTATTTTATAAAGCAGAAATGAACGTGTGGCATGTTTCTCTTGAGCATAGCTGGAGAATAGATTGGAGGAGTCAGAGCATGTGAAATCCATTTGCAGAGTGTATCAATAAATGCCCTATTCTGTCTCAGTGTTCTCCAATGCACCATAGTGAAAGACTGCACCAACAAAATGCTTCGTTTATGCAGGCAGAGTAGGAAATTCCACCCTGCAATGGCTGGGTAAGGGCACAGGTACCCATTTCACAAATACTAATGAGCCTATGCAAATGCTGGGTGCGAGGAAAAGAACCAGCATCCTTTGAAAATGTTTCCCTTTGGACCAAATTCTGTCCTTGAATATGCACACTGAATTTCCATTGTCATTGATAGGCTGTGCATGAATATGTTTGATAGAAGAATTTCATCCTTAGATTTCCCTTTCTTTGTTGTAGCTTCCTGCAGGTTTTTGTTTTCTCTTGGTTTAACTAATCAAAGCATTCCTGCGTTGCTGTGTTAAAAGGAATTTTCTTGTGACCGTTTACTGCTTAGTTTAAAATTATTATTCTTGCAAATCAATTAAATGAGTTGTTTACCATAATAAATAAAAATAAAATTAATTAATAAAATAAATTAATAAAACAAATTAATAAAACAATAAATAAATAAAAAATAAACAAAACAAAACGTTTTACTTTATTCACTGTGTTTTTTGGCAGATAGCTGGTATAATGGCTTTAGAAACTGTGCCTTGTGTAGTTAGAACTGAATGGTACCTTTTCAGAACATAGACATGACCATAGATAATCTGTCTAAAATCTCTAACAATAAATAGGAGTTCCAGATGTTCATTTGGGTATCAGCCTTTTATCTTTGATGACCAGAGGCTCTGTATATTAAATAGTGATCAGCTAATGAGAAATAGTCTTGTACTTGAGTGAAACCAATCAGCTGGAGCCAGGGTAGGGTAAAAGAGATTGATTTTGTGGTGTTTTTCTAAAGCCACTGACTCCCACTGGTGTGATTTGATGCTACACCACCTCCAGCAAGGCTTGAGAACTTGTTAGACTCGTTCAGTTTGGTGAACATTTCAGTCAACAGCTGCTGCCCTCCCACTGCCAGTCCCAGTGCCCACCTCAAACCATCTCTTGCTCTGTAGGGTGGCCAAGGGAGCTGGCCCGTCCCTCTCATCTCTGAAGGGCACACTGGGGTCAGCAGAGGCCTTCCCTAGGACAGATTAGGCTGTGGAGGAGTTGTCTTGCATTAATGTTGATCTCCCTGTGTGAGATAAACTAACCTTACCGGGCAAAGATGATAATTTCTAATCACCGATCTCTAAGGTGCAGCATTTAAACTCAGAAAATTAGAGGACCATCAATGCAAACACCATTTTGTCTTCAGTCCTGCCTTTCATTTTAATGTGAGGAGGGCAGAAAGGAGATCCTTTCCATCCCAGTTTTGGCTAATATTTTAATACTTCTATTGAACTTATATCTCTGTCCATCCAGGCTGACTCATAAAAGCAGCATTTGCTTTGCTTTCTTATTTTCTGCTCACTGGTAAACGTTTTTTTAACCTCAACTTTTCCTGCTTCTCTTCTTGCTTTTCCTTCTGACACTTACCTCTGCTCTCAGCTCTCAGCTTAGGCAATGATGGGAATTTCAGATGACATTGCCAAGTCCTTGCCTTTTTCAGTACCTGTTAGTGGCTAACATAAATTTTGCCTGTAGCCTGTGAAAGGAGGCAGGTCTGTGGTCTGCTTTGGCCCTAAATCCAAATGTCACTTGGCATGGGATTTAATGCAGGAGGGAAGTCCTGCACCATGACATCTTCCTTCCCATTTAAGAAAATGGTAAATTTCCTACACGTCAGTGGTGCAGTGTTGGGTATTCTGCCTTTTTTCCTTAATATAATATAATATAATATCTTTGGCATTGGAATGAATATTTATGTGTCCAGATGCTTTCCAGAGTGTTCATGTTGGAATAGCATGTAAGCTGTATAAGTTTCATTGATACAAGCCTGTTTCTGTTGGAATATTAAGAAAGAAGATTGTCTAAGTGTGGCAATTAGGATAAGTCAATCCAAGAAAATCCATGCTGTACACCAAGTATGGAAAGACCTCATTTATTTGCTGAAGTCAGGTATTTAGAGGATGCCAATACTGTATTGTTGCCATCATTACAAAGCCTCAACTGGGAGTAATCAGAGTATCTCACTCTCCATGACAATTTTTTGGAAAGCAGCTTGTGACAGACTATTTAATGAAGCAGAAAGTGGAGTTAGGTTTGCATTATAGAATACTGAAATGAAATCTCATTCTCAAAAGAAAAAAACCCCCTAACTTTCTAGCTCCTCTTCTTCAGATGTCTTCATTTAAATGCAAATAGCAGCTTCATCCACAATGAAATAAAAAAAGCCTATTTTTTTTCCCTGGGAAACAATAATGAGGGTAAATTTAAGTAATTTCATTTTTGTAATAAGATAATCCTTTTCAATGCTCATAGTAATATTATGATAAAGGTTGATTTAAAAATTATTATTTTTGAATAGGGGAATGTATTTTTGGCTTTTGTAGAGACAGGAAGTCTGAATTCACTGTAACTCTGCCCAGATGCTGCTCCTGGGGTCAGTAAGTTCAAGGGTCTGATCTGGATTCTCTTGAGCCCAGTGGGCAGATAATCCATAATATTATCTGCAACTAAATCTTGTTCCACCTACACTTTATTTGGCTGATGACAATGATGGTATGGTACTTGTGGGATTTCTTTGTGGCATTTGTGCACAAGCAGCTTTCAGCAGCCCAAAGTCTGGGTGCACTTATCTAATTTATTGACTTTAGTGACAGGAGAGGGAGCTGACAAGATGATTATGATCTTCTTGAATGAGGGTTCTGATCTATCACATATTTTCACTCAGCATCTCAGTGATTCTGGCCCAAACTGTACAAAGGGTATCCAGTTGCTGCTGGAAGTAGAGAAAACTGGTTTGTCTGCTGACACTAAAATTCTGTATCTTGTAATGTATGTTCTTTGATACCCTGATAGGCAGTGTGCATGTGATTACAGACCTGATAAACTGCAGAAGCATCACCTGTTAGCATGAGCATTTGATAACTTTATCTGCCAGCTCTCCTTGAAACATGTTCCTCTGATCTTACTGCATCTTTCCAAACTCTGCAGCTTCAAAGTACTTCTTTAAGAAAATCCAAGACAGAAATGTTTCTCTAGTATCTCAATGGAGTTGAAAAGAAATTAGAGCTTGTAGATAAGAGGAATAAGAATTTTATATAACAGCTTAATATTTGGAACTGAAAATCTTGCTGTTTAGCTATGGGAAGTCCAAAGGCAGTAGGATATAGTGGAATATAGGTAAAACAGCAAGGTATTTCCAGCAGTCCAGAAAGACAACAATACTTCTATTAATGTAGCCTGTGTTCATCAAAACTCACATTATTAATGTAACTACTAATAGATATCAGAGTACTTTTTGATACAGGTACTGAAAAGGAAAATGTTCCCTACTGATTTCAAGTGATTGCTCAGATTTACCCATGTGCCTTCAGTTATCTGGGGGGATTTTTCATCTAAGAATAAGCAAATGCCAGTTTTTAAACCTTGTACAGATCTAAGATAAATAAGTGGGAAGATTTTAAAACTGGCAAAGACTGTTTTCTCTAAATGATATTTATAAGTATTAGTAGTATTCTAACAGCACTATCAGCAATATATATAGTGTTTACTTGGTTAAATCAAGTCTTTCAGGATATTTCCTATTCATCTCAGTAATGCTTGACTGCTTCTTCAGACGACTGTTCTCTTCATGTGTTTTGAAGTCTCTCTCAGCTCAGCAAGAGGGCAATAACATGTATTATGTCCAAGGTGGTCATTGCAATATAATATAGATATATATTACCTGCATTTTGGTTTTCTTTCTATTGCAAATTTTTACATTGTTAGACTTTAATTTGCACATTAAACACATAGTTTCCCTTTATGAAGCCAGAAGGGTTTTCTTTGCAGTGAAAATGAGTGGTTCAATTACCCTCCTACTAATGGATAAAATGTAATTAACATTGTCTTGAGGCTAATTTTCATTTATGCTGCCATTCTGCGTAAGCTGAACATCATTCTCTGGAAAAAGTCAATGTGTCACTTTTATTAGCCCAGTTTGCACTTTAACACCAAGAAAATTAATTCAAGATATATTAACATACTTAACTTCAAATACTATGAAATGATCTGATGACAGAAGATAACTCCACCATGTCCTTTATGAAGTCATGCAGTTTGGTTGGGGGGGTGCTTGATAAATGGGATCCTATTTATGTGTGTGCACTTTGTGAAAAGGACAGAATGTAAAAAGCAGTTCCCAGCCAGCTGCTGTTCCTAAACTTGCCAAGGTTTACATCCTTTCACATGTGAACAGACAGAAAAGCTTTTTTAGGTGGACTTTCTTCCCATCAGCTTCTCTTCAAAGGCTACAGCTGTGCCATTGTCTAGGTTTCCAGACCTGAGGAATATTGACAATACCTGTTTCATCCTTGTAGCACAATTGCAGAATCTTTTGCAATACATTTTGGGCATATTTTAGTGTCTTAGAAGCCTGTAAGGGAAACCATTTCAGAAATACAGGCAGTGGAGCAGAGCCTGGAACAACTTTTCCTGCTCTGCATGTTTTTAAATATCTGGTCCATGCTGATATGAGTGAGACAACTGGGACATTTCTGCTTTCACAGTCAGGTGTTTGTTAGGAAACATTTCCCCACACTTGGTTTGTATTTTCCTTTGCCCACTTTCATCCTAAAACTCCTGCTTGTAGTCCTCTCTGGGCCCCTAAGCACTACATCTTTTCCTCCCCTAAATTTGGACAAGACTAATTCCCTGCTATGGGAAGTGCTGTAATGTAAATATAAATTTCATCTCTATTGAATCACTGTTACAAATTCTTTCTGGTGATTACTCTGCTGCTGCTGCTGACAGTGGTTCACCACATCCTGAGCCAGCTGTTGGACGTGTTCACCATCAGTGATGCTACAGTGACATCATGAATCTGTCTTTACCTTCAATGAGCACACTCCCAAACCAGAATGACACAGCAGACCTCTAAAGTTTCCATCTCTTCCAAAGTGGCTCCTTGATGCCTAATTTTTCTGTTCTGATTGCAAAAGTAATTTACTTTTGCACACTTAAGCATGTGTGTGGAAGTCAAGTGCTTTGCTATTGTTTTTCAGTTCCTATATATCCCCCATGGACAGGCATTCACCACCTGCAAAATTGAAAAAATAATAACCCCAGTGATGAAGAGAGGCTGTGTTGTGATTATAGTTTTGCTTTGCTCTCTACTGGGAGCACCTTTTTATAGCAGTAACCTCTGTGTGTAACACTGTAAAAATAAGTGGGATATGATGAAGGGATGCCAGGTGTGCAGAGGGAGATAAACTCAAACAGTTCTATATTATGACAGCAGAATATACTGGTTCTTATAGAAAAACATGTCTCTAAAAGGGACTGGATGTTTCCACAGTGAAAAGCTCAGCAGTTTTACTTCAGAGGAGTGTGAGGCAGGTGTCCTGAATGGCCACCTTCCACCTTCCCCAGATCTGTGTCTGCACAGAGCAGCCCCACTACAGGCATTGCTCTCACCCCACGGAAAAGAGGCAGTTTGGGTTTTTGCCATTCTGTTAGATACCCAAGAGCAGAGCTTGCAACTATATTCTGCAGAATATGGATGATACCTTTACTCAGAGTGAACTTCCAATATGTCTTTGAATTTAGGAGTAGTTCTGCATCCATCACCTGCCTCTGGGGCGGGAAAACCAATAATAAAAACAAAATCATTAATGCAAAAATAGCTGTTATTGATAACCTTTTTCTTCTTAACATAATTTCAAGTCTATTTTACCTTAGATAATTATCACTGTGAATGAGGCTTGGAATCTCCAAGAGAAGTTAACTATAATTCAGGCCAAGGGATCAGTCCTGGACCAGCTGATTGCCTGCTGTGACCAGCCAAGGGTTTGCTTTCACCCTTGCTTTGTGTAACAGTGAGCTGCACATGGGTCATCACACATTAGTCAGTGCTAATGATCAGTAGTTGAATGAAAAGTGAAAAGGCCAGGAAGGAGATATTTAATGCAATGCTTTTGTGCAGTTCCTTCTCAGGCTGTGTAGGAGCATCAATGCCTAAGTGGCTTTGTCCTTTCAGTGTGGTCCCTGCCAAGGGTTCAGGCAGCATCCTCAGTGGTTTGGCAGTGGTAGGCAGAGCTATGGGAGTCAGACAGATTGCTCAAGGCTTTCTAATGATGCACATATCAGTTTGGAAATCTTTCTCCACACAGAGTGGTCATGTTTCTGTCAAAGTCATGTTGCAGGGTGTAAACCTGGCCCAGAGAATGGAGAGCTCTTCCCTGTCTGTCCCAGCTCACAGTTCTGCTCCAAAGCCTTTTTCATTTGAGGGTGAGTGAAAACCTGAGGATCCACTAGACTGAGGAGCTGGAATAAGGTCTGAACTCCAATGTACCTGGCAATAAAGAATGGGATAGAAAAGGCAAATTAAGACCTACTTTTTTCAGCAGTGGATTATGGCATTAGCCACCGACAGCTAGGGAGAAATGTGTACAAAAATACAAGATCCTGTTTGAAGTCAGGTTGAATCCATAGGTAAAACTCCAAGGAACCTGTAGGTGAAAAAAAGAAGAGCAACTTATAATGGGCACTGGAATCATCCCCAAGTGCAAGACAGGTACCAAATCCTGTGCTCTGCAAGAACAGTGTAATAGAGGAGAGGAAACATCTCTGGCTGGTTTCAGTGCATGGAAGTAAAACTTGCTGTGGGTTCAGGAGCAGGGAAACTTCCCAGACACACAGGATTGTGTCTCCATCTGGTTCCCAGCTCGAGCCTTTCCAAGTGGCACCTGCACACCACGGTGCCTTCCTGTAGAGGAGGAACCCACAGGCGTGTGCCATCCAAAGGAGTGAGCCATAAAGTGTAATTTCCTAATTACATTTTGGCAAAAAGCACAGTAGCCACTAGGTATGTGGCACAGAAGGAGGCTTTAACACAGCTCCCTAATTTCAGCACATTTTCAGTGTTTCTACCTCTTTAGGCTGAGCATGTGTTTTACTGTTTTAGGTCCAAGTGCATCAAGTATATGAAGAAAAAGAGCAAAAGCACTAAATCCAGAGACAAGGCATGGTTTGCACCAAAGTAACAGATTTCTTAATATTTTCTGAGTTGGAATGTAGTTGGGAAAAGAAGTATGTTCCAAAAGAAATCCAAGGGCTCTGGCATTAAAAATATATATATATATGTATGTGTGTATGTATGTTAGTAACAAGGCTGTAAAAGGCCTGGCTGATAAAGTGAACATGAAAAGACACTTTTTACTTGTAATTCACAGCCTGGTCCTGTGTACAGATTATGTTAAGAAACAGTTTCAAAAGGTAGGTTTTTCTGCTCAGGATCCAATCTCGGCAGGAGTGCTCAGCCCACCTGCCCATTATTGCTCTCATTAAATCACCATGCCCAATCTCAGCATATTTAAGGGTCTGTCAGCATTTCCATTTAATAACCATCTCATGTAATACATTGGCCTCTCTCTTTGTGTTGCACAGAGGTTATCAGTATGCTGTGGACACTATTGTATTTTACAATATATTTAAGAAGCAACAGGATTTTAAATTTGATGGAACAGCTTTCTCTGAGATGGTGGATTAGCATTTCAAATATTTTTTTTTTGTGCTAACCTCTTGGGTAAACCCTAATTATTTAAAAGTAAAAAGCTTTCAGAAATAGATGACATTGCTAATTGAAACCGTCACAAATGAAAAAGTAATGTAAATGCTGCAAGTTAACCAAAACAATTTGGCTGTCTATGGGGACTATTACAACAATCAGAGGTAGATTAACTATGGGGAGGAGCCGGGGGAAACAGGGAGTCCATAGCAACATTTACTAACTAGGAGCCAAAACTCATTTGTTAAAAAAGCTGTATAGCCTCAGTCTTTCTGTCATCTGCTGTTGTTAATTATTACTGTACATTATGGGTATCTTGCATAATTTCATAACAGTATTCCTAGAAAATTGCATTTTATTTTCCTATTAGAAAGAGAAAAAAGGAAGGAAAACTAGGAGACAATAAGAATCCAAAGAAATCTATTATCTTTGAACACCAAAATTCTGCTTAGTACTTTCAAAAATCTGAATTATTTTGAAGCAGCCCTTCAAGCTGAAGTTTTAATTTTTTTTCCAGGAAACATGCAGGGTCACAGTGGTTTTAGACATCTCATTTAATCTGCAGTCTGAATACAAAACATAATTCCTGCATTACCTGGCAGCCAGAGCCAGGAGTATCCATTTCAATACAGTTTGATGTCTGCTGCCACAGGAGCTGGAAGGTATTTTTTCCCCCCTCTAACTGTGATCTCATTAATAAAGGTTTTCTCTTGATTCAGGGGGAAATGTGACCGGTAGTGGCCAGGGGAATCAAATGCTCTCTCCATCCCAGGAGCACTCGGGAGCTCCACTCCTCATGGTTTGTGGTAACACTGCCAACAAACAGTGCAGGATGAGCCCTGGTTTGGCTCTGTGCTAAATCAGCTGCTGCAGAGCTCCCAGCTAAAATGACACCTGATAAATTCAGCATCTCACAGCAGCTGCATACAAGGGATTGCCCAAGCAGGGCAGGGAATTCAGCCCTCAGCAGGGATTTCAGCCACGCCAGCTCTTGCTGCTCTCACTGTACAAAGCAGAGGGGTGATGAAATCTTGTATCCAGAGGCCAAGCTCCAAATTATTAATTTATTTACCACTCTATAGATACCTTCTTCTGTTCAGTACCTCTTTACCCACTTCTTAACCTGTGCTTCTGCCTTGGCTCTGTGAGTGCACTATTTCAATCATGAGCCAAAGGCCACAGGAATAAAAGCAGAGCTAGGAGCTTTATTACCAGATTCCCTCGAGTTCAAAACACCTTTCCACCCAGCAGCAAGCCAGCACTGACATCTCTGTATTTCAAAACTGAGGTTGCATTCTTCACAGTGTTTGGGCTGTTAAGAATTGTTCAGAGATAAGAGAAAAAATTGTTATGTGCTGAACTATTGAATTCTATCCATCCATCCTAATACAGTCCCAGAGCAAATCCCTCCATGTCATGTAAGCAGAGCATTAAAGGAAACAGCACTCAAGATGATGCTGTAAAATGTGCTTTAATACCACAATCATTTATTATGCTCATGTTGTATCTTTCATAATAATAATAAATTTGAAAGCAAGTGTTTATGCAACATAAACCTAGCTTAAGGCAGACTTCAGAGTTTAGAAAGCTCCAAAAGCTGTTCAGAATCTCTCACAGGCACTTTAAAAACTTAAATTCTCAGTGCAGGAATTTTTTCAGTGAAACCTCTTCCTTTTCTTCCATTTTCTCCTCCTGGTGCACAGTCCTTCCCCGAGGCAGATGAGAGATCGATATTTGTATGTCTTGAAGCTTTGCCCTTTGACCTCTCTGAAAACCTTAGGTTCCACCCAAAAAATCCCAGAGTACCCAGCAGCCTCCAGTCCAATGTGTCAGAACCCCTGAGTGGAGTTTTGTTGGCTTGGCTTTCACAGGCTCTGTGTGCTGAAGGCTTTAATAGAGCTGTGTGTGCCCAGCAGTGCCTGCATTGCCACCAGATGGACAATCCCAGGGCCTCAGATGGTGGGAGCCTTTTCTAATCCAGATTGCATTTGGCCAGAAGGAGAAAAATATATGAGGAGTCTCTTGATATCACTGCAGAGATGTGTCTGTCTCCTTTTGGTTTCCCCTTTTTCATGCATGCTGGAGACGTTTGTGTTTCTTTGCTTCCATAGCTTCAAACAGTGCCTTGCTCACTATCCAAAGCCATCGCCTGTCTCCCTCAACACTGAGGTGTCCTTGCTGTTTAATATTGGGGGCAGACTGTGGGACAGAAGCTGGATATGCAGAGATACTGAAGTAAGCACGAGGGAAGCTGAGATGCTGGTGTAATGGTAACTGTGTGAGACAGGATTCAAGCTCCTGTTGAATTTAAAGAGATCCTGTGGAGATCCAGGGAAGGAGACCTTATTCTCCCTTGCCATCATTACAAGGAGAGCCAAGGCCTCCACCCAGCTGTGCAGTGTCCTGAGTGTCTTCTTCTGAGCTGTCATCTGTGATATTAATCTGTTGGTGTTAGAGGACATGGCTGTAGTTTTTAGTGTAGATTTTTTTGTGATAGCAACTTTTTGGTCATTGTAGTGACCCTCACACACATTCCTCCAGCAGCTGAGGCAGTAACAGAAAGCAAAGTTTATACCAGGTTACATTACAATTGAAGAGTATGGAAAAATTCTGTGCCCAGTCAATTAATTTGTTGTGTTCATAATATTCTGGTCCTTATTCTGATGAGGAAGCCTGCCTAGGAACGCATGGCTGGAAGGAGTCATTGCTGAAAGTGTCCTCTGAGATCAGGACTACAATCTATAGAACACTTTGGGTTAGAAAGGAGCTGTGTAAATTTAAAAATTCATGTGCTGCTTCCAACTCCCACTTGCCTTCCTGGTGCTTCAGCAAGATTCTTCTGATGTTAGAGAGAAGTGAAGACAGAGAAATTTCCCATGTCACATATTTGAGCCCTGATGCTGAAAAAACTTGTCACCATAAAGCTATATTGACACTTAGCAAACCCCCTGCCTCTGCCATATCAAGTCTTATTCAGCTGACTGGCAATGGATTATATTTTGTATAATGAGGCATGATCTATCCCAAGTATTTAGCATAATGGAAGAACAATAAATCATTCTGGAGCTGTCAGCATAAGATTTGGATGCTTTGCGTTACGTAAATAAACAGTGCCTCATTATACCCAGGAGTTTGTGTGAAATCAGGAGGCAGGAATTGTATTATTTTGTTTCCAATGGCCGATAATTATTTTAAACCATTGGAGTGAATAGGTTGTAATTCATTTGTACCTCCCTTTTGTCTGCTGTTGAAGAAGACTTGAGAAATTGCCGTGCTTGTAAGCACTGCTGTGTGCCTGGCACTGATAAATGTATCAAACTCTAGCATGACTTTATCTAGGAAACAGATTTTGATAGCTTGCTAGGATTTAGGTCATTGGATAATTCAGTGCAAACTGCAAATCTTAATGCTATTGACAGAAGACAGAGCACAAATAGGCAGCACTTTCTATAAATCCCAGACCTGTAAGTAGCTCTCCTTTCATAGATTTATAGTAAATGTCCTTGAAAGCTATTCAGAAAAATGAACACACTGGGTCTGGATTGACAGGTTGGCTTTTCAGATTCATAGCACCCATGTTTGCCCTACAAGGCGTTTTGTAAAGGATCTGCTTTATAATGGAATGTGAGTCTGTGAGAATGCAAACTTTTTCGGATAGGCAAACTTTCTGGGATGCAGATCTGACATCTTCCCGTATAGAAGGAGCACTCCTCTGAAATTACTGGGGTCACATGGCTGCCAGACTTTACTAGGTTTATCTGGGACTGGAGTAAGTTCCTTCTACTCATTTTTTGAATGTTAAAATGCTAAACTGAGAGACTGAGCTGCATCCCAGAAACCCTGGTTTCTGTGAAGAAAAGACAAAGAAATTTTGAACATCAACAGGAAGGGTAATGTTACGTGAAAGGATTTATGCTTTTCTGATACATTATTTGGTTTTGCTTAATTAAAACAAACCCCAAAACAACAACAAACTATCTTTCAAGCACAGAATAAGCCAGCTCTGTCCATCTTCTGAATGATGACTTTTTGAGCCTTTCTTTTAGAGGCTGGTCATCTTCTCCAGGCTAGGAATAAATTCAAAATTATGTGTATGATTTCAAAGTTTCTTTTCTTTTTGAAAAATTCACGTCTAGTCTAGCGTGAAACACTCTGTGACAATAGTGAAGTAACATATGTCACACCTAAAAGAGAGTGGAGACTGCCTGGCAGACACTGGCTGTGCTCAGATTGATGTAAATCCTGGTTTCTGACATGCTTTGATTGGCACTCCTTTAATTCAGCTGTGTAACACGGAGGGGAAAAAAGTCCTTGTCAACCTCAGCACCTTCTCCAGCAGCTGTAAAAATTCCCAACACAGATGTCCTGTGTTTTGTCACTACAACACATCCCTTGGGCTTTAGTGTCATTTTAGTGAAAATCAAGAAAATTAATACCACTGTTTGACTCCTGGAGATGGGATTTAAGACCTGTGGGTGTCTCATTAGTCTCTCACCTTAGCAGTGGAAAGAGTTTGTACACATGAAGAAAAACACCCTCCGTATGCATTATCACAGAACTGCTCTCTGAAGTTTTCACATAACTTTTAGCAATAACTTTGTGTTCAGACCCAGCAGTTGCACATCTGTTTATTGAAGGAATTGCTGTAATATTTTGACAGATGGAGAAATCTGGGGGTGTAAATATTTGTATTAATCATTTTGTCAGATATAAAATCGATTAATGTATATTTTCTGCTTATTCTGTGATAGCAAATGTTTCCTGATTTGAGATGCATTTTTCAGAACTGCTCATTTAACAGGAAAAAATCAGAATGAGTTTAGTAGGTGTGCAATGTGTATATTATCTGTAATAGCTGTGCTCCCTGTGATCAAAGGCAGAACTTTTGAATATGCAATTGCACAGTATCATGATACTACGATCAAGAGCTGGCAAGAATCTCATCAGATCTGTGTAGGCAGGGTGATGACAAGTTGTTTATAGAAATTAATAGTGTGGTCTTAAATTTTTAAGTTTTTCCCGTGAGTGTGCTTGACCTTTTCTTCTTCAAATGCTGTCATTTCATTTTCTGAGATTTTTTAGTTCTTCATCAGTCATCACTTACTTAGAGCCTGAAGGCAGAGTTCAGGTGTCACCTCTTGGGCAGGTGTAACTATGGTAACAAGGCAAGAATTAAAGTTTGTGGTCTTCCAATGCACGTTTTGCCTGGGTTAATAATGTCCCTAATATTGGCAGCACTTAATATCCCCAAGCAATTACAGAAGGAATTGAAAGAAAATGAATGAGGATATTGATATTGATAATTCTAGACATTAGAGACCAGCTAGGAAGGAAATTAAGTTCTGTGATACATGGGAAAAACAGAAATTCAAATTCCACTCTCTGTCTTCTTTTCTGAAGATCAAAGATGGGCAGGACATGGCCTGATCCCTTTTTGCCTGCAAGGGTCCTATTGCAGCCTCCTTGGACCCTCCATCTGGAACCTAGTTTGGAGATGGATGTGCTGAGCTGGTACTGAGCTCTTCAGAGGCCATCTCAGTTCTCAGGGGTCTTTTCCAATTTTTAATTTAATGGTTTAGTGCATCTATGGCCATCTTGGTCAGGAATCTCCATCCCATCCTGGCTGATGGTTCAGCACTCACCAGACCCAAAGCTGAGCCGTTTCAGCTACCTCAGCAGAAAACTGACCCAATAAATGTTCTTCACTCTGCTGGCTTTGCAGAACCAAATGGTCCCAGAGGAGCTGAGAAGCAGCAGAGGGGGAGGGCTGTGGCAGCCAGGTTTGCATTCCTCAAGGAATTGTGTCGTGTTCCTCTTTCACAGTCGTGGCATGAAGCTCTGATCCTGAGAGCTTCTGCAGGAGAAAGTGCTCTCCTGCCATCCCTCCTTGGCTCATTTCTCCTTTTCCCAGCAGGAATCTCAGACTCACATCTTCTTGTCTACATCACAGTCCAGGAGGTTTTCATCCCCTCCATCCTCTGAATGCCATCGACCCTGCAGGATTTCCTGTCAGCTGGGACAGGGTCATGGGCCAAGTGTCCCTGTGGCAGGAGGCTGCTCTGACTGATCTGTCACTCCTCACCCTGCAGCACGTGGGAATGCTGGGTGGGATTCACTCCACCTGCAAGGAAGCAAAGGTCAGCTCCAGCATTAATCACTGCCAGCTTTCAGAGGTGTCCATGTCCAGTGCGAGCATCCCCCCTCTCTGAGCAGCACTGCCTCAGAGGACCTTGAATACACTGCACTTCCATCTGACACAGAGTTCTGGTAGGATGTTGCCAGTGTAAGGAGACTCTAAATGTTTTTTCCCTTTTATTTAATTAGAAATAGATTCTATCAATTCAATGTAAATGAGCTTCTCACACGGATCTTTGCTTTTGCTTTGGTCTGGATGAGTGACTGAGCAAACCACCTTTGATCTAAAGCTGCTGTGTATCTACCTGTAGTCTTTAGCTTTCATAAATACATCAGTTCCTGTTTAAAGTCTCTGCACACCACCCACGTGTGGCCTGGTGATGAATATGGATAAATTGTGTTTTAAGTATTACTTCTCTGATTGCAATTTCTGGTCCTGCTCATGAAATGGTCTGCCTGTTTTGTTTCTGTTATCAATGGGAATGCTTTGAAAATTGCTTTGGTGCTAAGGAGAGCAGGAGGAAAACATTGCTTCATGGTGAGCATTTTGAAGGAGTGTTTATACCCAGAACATCAAATTAATTTCCCCAAAGAACAGGTTGAGCTGATCAAAACCAAAAATTATCATTGGTTTTGCACATATTTGAATACAAATAATTTAATTTCAAAAAGTCTGTTAAATGCAGCAGCTCATGGTCATTTCCATATTTCCTCAAGCACAACATAATTATTTTCTTAGACTCCATTTCCTTGGTTTTAAGCATGGAGTAGGTTGTAGCATCCTTTTCTCTGGGATGCAGGCAGGTGCCGAGGCAACTCAGTGGCTGGGCAGAACCAGGGCAGAGGCACATCACTCTTGTGTTTGCATTTTTTATGTTTTTCTGCAAAGCTTTTGATTCTCAGTTGAACTCCTCTGAGAATCCTAATGGAAAATAGTTGAAAGCTTTAAAATATCTAGAAATTCTGCCAGATCTTTATAGGTTCTCAGAAATCCTTTAGCATTTGTAAGAATTGACAGCAGCACTCACATATTTAGTTTTTCATATATATATATATTTTATATGTGCCTAATGACAGTAACAAGAGAATTGCATCACAGTTGCCTAATACTCTGCAGGCTGGAGGATTGTGATGCTTTTTCTAAACACAGGGGAACTGAGAAGCTTAGTTAGACTTCAGAACTGTCCTTCAGCCCTTCCAGGGCATTTGTGGCTGAAGTAGGAGTTGGTGTCTAGGTCACCTCTCCTTCCTTTGTGAGTCCTTTGGTTGGTTACACACTTGGTAATTGCTGCCCTATTCTCTAAACCTATTCTGAACCTCATCTCTAAGAGAGGAGGTGTCATAAACAGCAAAATAGGCTGAAAAATGCCAGTGCGTGACATGGATTACAAAAGTCTGAATTTGTCCTCCCTAAAATCAGTCATTTAATGTAATAAGAGCAAAAAGCCCTTCAGTATAACCCCAGTCCTCTGAAGGGCATAACAATTAGGATGGAAAACCTGCCAAATTAAGTAGAGCTGAACCTAACAAACACAAAAGATGAGGTGGCAGTTGGGTGATTTGCTCTGTACAGTTGCATTTAGCTAGCAGGTCAAACAGGAGAATGCCCAATATTCTAAGAATAACCTTTGTAAAAATGTTAGATAGTGGAAAAAAACCCCACAAAAAACAACATTTAATTTGATTATAGGGAGCTTTACCAATCATTTCCATTAAGCCATACACTTATAGGAGATTTTTTATTCTTTTGAGTCAAAACAGGTGTGCATACCTGGTAAAAACGCTTGAAAAGCTGGCACAAACCTCTCTCCACAGGCAAATGTTAATCTATTTACAAGAATGTTAAAACAGAAAAACTGACATTTTCAAAGCAAGGATCCAGTTCTGATGTGAATGGTTCAAGTGAAACACCTAAGTTCATGTCCAGAGTCTGAATTATAAGGAGCCTGATCACTGAAATTGCTCAGTGTGCAAGTCCCAGGCAGCTCACTTTTATTGAATTTTAATAGGGTAAATTCACTTAATTGCATCTATAAATATGAATTTAGGTGAGTAAAAGTACAGGAGTTTGAAAATGTTGTGCTTTGGCTTTTTGAAGGAAAGGCGGTGGAATGAGAAGATCTTTAAGTTCCTTTCCAACCCAAACCATTCTGGGCTTCTGTGCTACAACTTCTGTGAGTTGGGATGAGGTAAGGAAAGAGCAGAGCTATTAAGAGAAAGAGGTTACTTGGTAGACAGCAGTGTTCAGGATACCAAAGACAATATTTTTGTAGATAATTATGTAGAATAAATATTCTCATATGGAATCTCTTCACAAAGTTGTGGAAAAGCAGATTTTAATTTCTGAGCATACGGTTTAATGTGAGCAGAATCTCTAAACAGAGAGTTGACACTGTTAACAAAGGTAATATTAGATTTGAATGAGAAACTTTGTATGGTTAATTAAAAATCAAAGGCACAGTTATAACAGAAGTAATTATCCAAGAGTATTAAATCAGTTGCAAGTCCAAGTCCATACAAGAATTAATCAGGAATAATTTAATATTTGATATTGAGGGCTTATATTTTCCACTAATGTCAAAATCCATTCCATTAACCAATACAATTCGTCAAATCTGTCTGCAAAATGAGTCCCTAAAAGCAAGACAGTAGAGGAACAATTCAATGGGAAGAAGTTTTTAATTCTGTTTTTAAGCTACAGTTACAGTAAACAGACCAGTGTTTCTATTTAGAGAATCCCACTGACCAAAGATTGCTCTGATCCATTTCTCCATGTCCAACAGTGGCTGAGAGCAGATGCCCAAGGAATGATATGAGGAAATAAGCTGCTTTTAAGGTGTGTAACTCAGCATATTTGTGAACTAAAAGTGTGATCTATCTCTTTCTTCCATTAATTTATTTGATTTCTCTTTCAATTGCAATGAAGGTCAATCCATACAAACATTCCTGTTGATATGAATGCAGCTACATTACATGGAAAAACAAAGGCTTCTCTTTGTTTTCAGCCCTGCCATCTGATATTTTCCCTTTTCACTTGTGATGGAAGACCATGAATCTCAGATCTTGATTTCCTTTCAGCAGACCACTGATCATCTCATTGATCTCTCTTGTAGCCTCTCCTGCTCATCTTTTTGTCTTGCATCATCTTTTTGGCCCCTGTGGGGCCCTTCTCAGTTGTCCTAGACATGAACAGCAAATAATTACAGCAGGTTATAAAAGGAAATCAAAACAGATGATACGGTTTTTATGAAGAGGGAGTTGAGATGCTGGGGACATTGGGGGACATTTCTACTTCTCCTAAAGTAGAAAGCAGAAAGTCATAAAGCTTGTGATTGCCATCTATCTACTCAGGTTACCAACTGAGCTCAAACTGGATCTCACTGTAGCCAGTGCAAGCCATCACAGTAACTCATTCTGGAAAAGAAGCTTTTGTTGAGCAAAGCTGTCCTTTGCCAGGGTGGGTCAGGAGCTTTGTGCAGTTTTTGGCTGCAGGGCCTCTAGCTTGTGGTAAATTTTGAATAAACAGGGAAACCTCACCAAATAAAAGCAAAAGTCAGATGATTTCAGTTCAGTGTGTCTGGCAGCAGCTTGAAGAAGAGCCAACCTTTTATTGTTGTCATGTAAAGATTTTTGCCTTCCTTTTTAACCCAATAAATGAGCTTGTCACAGACAGCACCGAGCCCACTGCAGCCATTTATCCAGGGGGCTCCTGCCAGAGCTGAAGTCTGGGGGAGTCTGGCTGGCTGGTAACAGGGTGATAAATGGGCACACCAGGGCCAACGTCTGGAGGCAGTTATTTATCAGATCAAGTGCTTTATAAGCTATCAATAAAAGGCTCCTTACCTCCCCCTTCCTTCCTAACTGTAAATTTACCTGGAAAAAAAAACTCATTCCTCAAACATCTCTTTCTTAACTTTTGGAATTTATGAAAATAAAAAGACCTTGGGGTACTTTCAGTAGGTTTTCTTTAAGCTTGTGGACTCTCCTGTCACAGGAAGACAGATGAGCTCTTAACCATCAGGTTTCCTCTCACTAAAATCAGCGAGAAGTTTGCTGTTGAAGTCATCAGATGCAGAATGAGCCCCAGCCCTTCCTAGATGTCTGATCTTGGAAACAGCCTCCTGTGTAGTCATCCAACATTACAAATTATTTATTTATGGGTGAGTGGTGCAGCCCAGAACTGTTCAGGCTGGCCACTTCTTAATCACTATGGAGTGACCAGTTCTTAACATAGTCCTTTCTTCATATTGGGGTTTTGTCCTAATATTTAAAATGAGAAGAACCTGGAGGAAGAAAATCATACTGTTACCCTTGCACTGACATCAAAAGAATTATTGGCTGCAGACCTCTGTATACATCAGATTAGGAAAATACTTCAAATGTCCTGGGTACAAAATATGTAATTTGATGTCAAGACCAGATTTATTTCCTTGAGGACATTGGGCTGATACAAACACAAGTTCTCTACCAATCGTTCCAGAAGGATTAGACATTAAACAATAGTCACAGAACATACAATATAGTCTTAAGGGCATTGAATCTGAAGCATGCATGTTCCCCAGGATATTATTACAAGATTCTTCATGTCTTTTTTCTAATGGCTTTTTGGATTCCCCGCTTTCAGTCTGCCACAACCAGCTTTACAAGTGTCCAGCCGCTCTTTTTCTCCGTTATTAATTTTTTTTCCTATTGTAAAGCATTTCTGATCATTCTTCTGTCTAACTGCTTCTTAAGTTTATTGCTTTTCTGTGGTGCTGTTAAGGATTTTGTTTCCCAGTTGGTATTACTTTTTAACTACTCATGTAAATCTGTATCAGTTCGGATTCATGCAGAAAAAACAATTTGTCACAAATCTGTAAAGGCTAAATGATCAAAGCAGAGCTTGCGGGCTCACTACTTTCTTTCTCAGCTTACTTCTAGACCTAAAAATATTTTGTCTTCATTCAGATTCTTACACTGCCCTGCACTATAGCCTTTACCTATGGCAGGGGAATCAAATGTATGGGTCACTTTCTTGGCATATCTGCAAGAGCAGCGAAGTTGCACACATTTATGGCTCAACAGACCTGGCAGTTGTTGTCTCTGGCTAATCACACAGAAAAAGTTCTAAATAAGTAGTGCCACTGAAGTCCAGGCACAAATATATCTTTATGGGCATGTCATTTGTAACTAGGGAGATTTTTAGAAATAAAATTTTAATTGCTGTGTTCTATGAAAAAGAAATAAATCATGACTTTCTTGCTAAGACCAAATGCAAAGAGCTGAAGTTTTTGGCTCCACAGCTGCAGAGATGGCAGCTTATATTTGGTTATAACCAAAGTACATGGGGATGAATGGCACTTACCCACTTCTGAGCCTAGAAATAAGGTGTTAATGCCCTTTTCAACACGAGGAATGGATGAGTTTAACCACAGTGGCAGGAGGGTGCAGCCTCTGAAGCCACTACAGGCAGTGTCCTTATCCAGTCACTGCCATGGATTTTTTTCTAAGGACATATTGTGACCCAAATTCTGTCCTGGGCATTGTGGTGTCCTCACGAAGGTCATGGTCACATGTCTCAGAGCAGGCTTTGGCCCCATTTGCCATATGGGAGCTGGAACATCATATTTTTTCTGACTGTCCCCTTTGTTTATTTTTGTGTTTCTGTTTAAAGCTCAAATGAAGAGCTAATTATGAACCCAGCAGAGCCCGTGGGCTGCAGGCTGCCCCGCTGCTCTGCCCTTAGTCTGCTCATGAATGAATTGTTGGGTTGGAGGCAGCTTTCCAGGGCCCCTGTGATGGTCCCAATTTAGCTCAGGCTGTTTATTGCTTGACATTCCTAAATATGAATGTGCTACGCAAACTACCAGGCCAATCTGGAAGGAAATTTTGGAATAGGCAATTTAGTCACTTCTCCTCTGCACAGTGACCTGGTGCACAGGAGTTTTCTTTTCTTCATAAACCTCTTTCTTCTCTTTAGAAATGTGGAAAACTAATTTGGTCCTTGCTCCCTGGCTCTGCCATGGGAGTTTACATTAATTTCCACATTCAGGCAGATTTCATCCCTGCAAATCTGCTGCTTTCTCATTGTCACTGCATCATTTTCTCCTTGTCTTGCCACCACACTTGGTGCATCATCTATGTTGCTATCAGGATTTTCCACGTGCAGCAGGGGAAATGGGATGGCAGAGCTCCAGGGATTGTTGCTGGCTTTGCCAGTGGCTCTGTGTGGAGGCTTGGGCAGCTCGTAACCTCTCTGTTTCTCAGCTTTCCCCTCTGGAAAGCTGCAAGAGCAACAGCAGAACTTTTAAAATGATGTGAAAATCAAGTCAGAGTTGATAAATGTATTGATAAATCGACTTGATGATCTTAGAGGTCTTTTTCAATCTTTACGATTCTATATGCAGCTTGATTTAGCTGCTTTACTAAGAGGTCTTGCTTAACCTCAGAGAGTTAACCCAAAGCTGTGAGAGAGGGGAGGAGAGGAACAAACGTGTCTGTTGGAGATTTGCAGCATGCTGTAATCACTATGGCAGAGCTGAATTTTAAAGAGGGTTGTAAAGTACCCATCTCTGCAGGTGTCACGGCAAAAAAGCGCGGATGTGCTGGTGGAAGAGGTGACTGGCAGACATTAAAAGCTGAGGAAATTGTAGGAGATAATAGAGCAGCTAGGCAGGAGGGGGCAAAAACGTCACAGACTTTGAGGTGAAAATGAGGCAGTGGCTCTGTGTGCCTGGTTGAGCAGAGCTCCAAGCCCACACGCCCAAGCAGATGCTGTGTGTGGAGCCTGGCGAGGGGAGCCCTCTGTGGGTATCTGTTAATCAGGAAACGCTGCCTCTGCCTCTGCCACAGCGCTCAGGCTTCCAGAGGTCACTGCAAACATGTGGCACAAGGAAACATGAGTCACCCAGGCAGGCTCATGGTGATAGATTGGTATGGAAATTAATTGAATGTTTCACAGCAGGGCCTCCAAGTACAAACCAAACTGTGTAAAGCACTGGCAGACAGACCCCAGCAGATGTGTGGTCACATGTTGCAAGATTGTACTGAAGTTGTTTTCAGGTGAGAGGTTGTCTGTTGGTAAAATAATAGGAAAATCTAAACTTATTCTGGAAATAAAACATTGAGTCTTCTTTTGTTCCATCTCTTTTGCATTTCTTAAAGGACTCTGATGTGGCCTGATTCTCACACAGTCCAAGTCTGGGGAAGTCTTTTACAGGAAGCCTGTTCCCCAGTAACAGAAATTTATACCATTTATGGTATATCAATTTATACCATTTTATGGTATATATACACACACACATATATATGATATTGTATATATCATTTATATATATATATTATATTATATATAATTTATGTGATATGTTCTATGATATGTAGAATGTAGAAATAGTCTTCCAATCAAGTTAATGCCGCTCCTGTGATAATTAACTCATTTACGTGTTCCTAATCTATAGTGTCAGTAGTTCTGGTCTGTGCAGGAACAGGCTTCATCCCCCGTGTGATTCCGTGGGAGGGAGAGGACGGGTAATGGAGTGTGAGAGCAGGGAGGGCTCTGCTACAGCAGCAGCTTCTGTTCCCAGCCGTGCCCAGCACCCATTGCAGCGTTTGCTGCATTGCACAGACACTTCCCAAGTCCTGCATCCTTTAGCAAAGGGAAGTGGGATCTATGTATTCTTTAGTGAGCACCTATCCTCCCCTGGAGAAACTGTGAGTCCACATCCTTCCCTGTCCCCTTCCTTCCCTGTCCCCTACCCCTCTTCTCTGCCTCGGATCCTTCCCCCTCCTCACCTCCCACCCTTCCCAGCCTCATCTCTCTTCCAGCCTGTCACTTGCTGGCTGTGACAATGCAGAAATATGCTTGTGGCCAGAGCAGGGGTGCCTGGTGGCACCGAGCCCTCTGTGCCCCTGCCTGCCACCCCCTGGGGCAGCAGGACAGGAGGGCAGCCCAATGTGCAGGGAATTATGCAGATTTCGGTGCTGTCTGGCTCTGGAAATCAGAGAATGACAAAATAAAACCTGTCAAATTTCTCTGCTGGATATTTCTGCATCCCAAGGGTTGCTCTGATGTGCTCCTTGTTGGCCAGGCCCCAAGGAGCCGTATGGCAGATGAGGAAAGGGTTCCCCAGCTGTGTCCATGGTATTCCCTTTAGAGCACAGAGCACACGGGGTTAGCACAGGGCAGAAGATGGGAAGGATTTGTGTGCAGCTCGGAATACAGCCTGGGAATGATAGCATCAAGCTGTGAAAGAAACAGAATTTTAAAAAACTCCACATGTTAAACAAGGCTAGTGATTTGTGTGGGGATTTTTAATGCTTCCCTCCATGAAAGGAAGGCTTTTTCAGTCAGCTTGACCCCCATCATACTGGCTCTGCCACACATCCCACCAAATATTTACTCTGCTGCACTGCATTGGCAGAGTCTCCTTGGCATCTTTTCTTTGAAGTGAGATCCTAGAGCTTTCATTTTGTTGCTGGAAATCCCAACATCATATCCCACAGTCCACCCCTCGCAGAGCTCCAAAACCCCCTGCAGGCACCAAACCTCTGCATTAGGCTTTGGAACTGCAGGCCTGAGGCTCCAATGAGCCTTCCCGCTGGCACAGCCATCCAGGAGCCCAGACTCTGACCACATGTGTGAAATTTTGATTGGCTTTAGCTAATTTCTCATGACATGTCCCTGCCAGCCTCCCCAGCCTCAGCAATTCAGTGGCATCAAACGCAGAGTTTTCATGTATCTTAGGCCAGATTTCCCAGCTCCGCTCTTCTGAGAGGTCTTCTGTGAGGACCAGATGTGACTTTCTCCCCTGTGACGGTGTCTGGCAGTGCTGGCAGCCTGCTTGGGGAAAGCCAAGAAGAAATCCTCCCCAAATATATTTGCTTGCTTACTTTTAAAAGCAAACTGTGTTGATTATCAGCTAAAGCAGTCTGTCTAGAGACTGAAATCAAGTATGCACACACAGCTTCATGGAGTTACAGTTTGGGGCCTGTGAATGAACTAACAATTTCTCTGAAGAAGCACAGCCTGACAATTCTCAGGCTTCCTGGGTCTGACTTTGATAAGCAGTGAACGTACATGACAGCTCCTTGGGATTGTGGTAGCCTACTTGGCACTGCAAGCCACCCAAACATTGAAGGACAGCTCCCCAGAAGGGTGCTAACACCATTCCTACATGTTAGACATCAAAGGCACTTTGTTGTCTTAAACCTGAGACAAATTAAATTTACATTGCCTCTACAGCTAGGAAAAAAGTGAACTCCCATGGGAGGATTTGAGTCCCCAGCTGTCAGTGTGAAGGAGACCCAGTACACCTGGGTAACTTTTCTGGTAATGTTACAGACTGTCCCATTGCTAAACAGCTCATCACCTTCTCCAGATAGTTTTCCTGTGTGCTGTTTGCTCCCAGAAGTACAGAAAACACAAGCTTAAAATTATACCCTTCTGCTCTGTGAAGACACTGTTGGAGACCTTAAATCTTTGGGTGCCTTTATCCCAGCAGCAGAGCTGTAAATAACAGTGAGCACTGACAAAGGAGGCAACAGCTCTCACCCTGACTTTGTTCTTGCATTTGTTGTCTTTCACCTGCAAGGAAGCTTACCTATTGTCAGCTGGTCCGGCAGCTTGACCTCAGCTCAGAGCTGTGGGCTGGACACTGCACAAATACAAAACAAAACAACAGATCCCTGCTTTGAGCCATTCCAACCGAGGTACACAAGACAGACAAAGGTAAGGAAAAGGGACACAACAGGCAAAGTGTTTGTCTCTCCCTGGGAGTGAGATGATTTCTTTTTCCTGGCTGTTTTCATCACTTAATGATGTGGAATTGCATCCTGCAATCATAGGCAGTGTGCACAGAACAGGATTGCCTGTCTTTACAACACACAGCTGTGAAACAAGGGAATTACCTGCCTGAACAGCAGCCTGGCTTCACCCTGGCAGGTACAGCAGCACCTGGGGTTTGCTTCTAAGATGTATTTCTTTCCTTCTTGAGGTTTTTGCTGAACATCACAGGCTGTGTAATGAGAAACCTCTCCCTGATGGCCATCTTCTAATGATCCCAATTTTCCTTTGTACCACCTACTTCTTATTTTGCTCCTTCTCTCCCTATTTACTACACACAGCACTGTCTTAGATATTTAGCTTTTCTTCCCCACTCCCTTCTCCAACCTTAGTGATAGATTCTATCTATGCAGAGATGAAAGTTCGTTAGTAAGAATACAAAATAGCTTAAAGGCTTTGCAAAAGTTAAGTCTCAGATTAAATATAATTAGGTATTTTTCCTGAATGCCTTGTGTGTGACAGTAGGAGGGGCAGACAGTCTCTCTGATTCTCCCGTGTTGCTTTTTCTGTACAGCACAATGTAGCCATTGGTTTTTCACTGTTTTTTAACTGGAAAATTGTAGTTGCTGGGCTTTATATGTGTATGGGGTTTTGTTTCACTGCTTATCCTTGCCAAATCTGCTCACTCCATTGATTCTGCCCCAGTGAGGAGGAGTGAGAGCGTGGCTGGAGGTGAGTCACCTCCCATTGCATGGAGTCTAAATTATTCAAGGAATCACAGACTGAAGAAGAAAGGATGAAAAATATATTCAAGCATTGATTCTGCCACCCACTCCTTTCTAAACAACGCTTTTGCAATCACATTTTGCCATTAAAAAAATCCATTTTCCCCTCTCCAGCAGCTGTGTGGAAGAGTAGGAGTCAGCAGGTAGATCTATCCAGAGAAACATGCACTTGGGTTTCTGTGGATGCTCCTTTTTAACCCTGTGTCAGCACATCTGACTGTGGAGCTCTCTTGCACTGAGGAAAAAAAGGAAACTGATTAAGTAGCAAGTGCTTGAATTATATGTGATTAATTTGCTTATATCCCCCCCTCTCTCTCATTCCCAGAGACTTCAAATTTCATTCTGCCTGATGAAAGGTGCCCACACTAAACCAAACATTTAACCTTGAAGTTCATGTCAGTCTTTTCACATTTTCACATTCAGGTTTCACCATCATTTCTCATGCTCACATGGTTTCAACCTGTGCTTTCAACTCTTCTGTTTATATTAAAGGTCTCACAAATTAATTTGTGTTCTTTCTGGCCACTGTGCCTTTATTCCTTTGGACACAGAAGAATTGCATCTAATTTTTCAATTTTTTTTTTCCAGGGTATCCTAAAGAACCTGGAAACAACAGGGGAAATAAAGAAATTAGAATGATGTTTTATACATTTCAAGCTGTTTGCAAGCTCAGAGCTGACAATAGTGTCCTACACAAGAAGCAATTTGCTTTGGAGCATTTCTCTGCACTACCTTGTATCTAGCCCCACCAGCTGCTTCTAAAACTTGTACTTCAGCTGCCATAATCTTATCATTAAAGGTGGATTTAAGTTTTAAGAACCAATGAACAAACCCTTTTCACTTGCAAGCACAGGCTGGGAGATGACTCTGCATTTAAGGTGCAAGCTCAGCTTTGCTCCAGCGTTCAGAATTAATCCTGTATAATCGAGGGTTGGATGCTACGAACCCACAGCAGCTCCTGTACAGATGCATATCTTGGCTTTATTGTTCAGCTGCTGCTTCCTGACTTTTCAAATCCCTTCTCTGTCGCTGTTTTTGTTTCCTACCCTTGCAGTGGTAGCAGGAGGAAAAAAGCTGAGTTTGACCACATCCATGAGAATGTCAAGCATTTAGACTTTATTGGTTTAGAAGCTTACTAAATTTAAACAGAAGCATTAACACGGCCTTAGGCTCTCTTGACAGTTATAAACTTTTCCTTGGGGGGATTTCTGTAATGCTTTCTAATCAGCTTAAGGAGTTAATTAAACAGCTGTCACTTAGCTTCTTAATTCTGAGACTTGATGCTAAATAAGATTTGAAATTAGTTATGCATGACTCAAGTATGGATTCTCTGATATAAGCAAGATGGCTGCTAGCTGAAGAGGAGGAAAATCTAGGTCTTTTTTTTAACTAAATAATGAAAATACACAAGGTGGTACCCTGGATTAATGCTCTACTTGGTGATTAATAGAAAATACATAAAAAATAGGAAAATGGAGAATGTTAAGGAATGTCAGATGGGATGGATTTTCAGGCAGCTATTAATTCTCAGTTGGTGGCATGCTCTGGACTTCAGGAGATTTCAGGGATCAGTTTATTCTCTTCCCAACTGCAGTCTGTACATAACCCAAAAGCCAAAGTACCTATTGAAACCAGAAAGGAACACGCTTGATTTTTGAAATTAGATCTTGAGTCTGCAAAGATATATTCCACTGCTATAGTGAAAAATGTCACTGGAGATCTGCTGTGCTTCTAGAACATGAATTACACTGTCTTGGGGACTTCAAAATACTTTTTCCCCCTGTGTATCATAGTTGGAGGAGCACTTCTCCTGAAGGGTGTGAATGTGGCGGGTGGAGTGATGCACTTCACTTGCAAGAGAGAAGCCACAGTGTATTTTATCGAGATATAAAGCAGAGAGGTAACAAAGTGACAATGGTAAATGGTTTGACAGGATTCAGTGGCAAGGTGCACTTGAGTATTTACAAGTATTTACAAGACAGGGCCAGACAAAACTGTCAGGGAGAGCCTCCCATTGAGTCATGAGGCTCAGGAAGGACCCCCTTGTGAACTAAACCAAGAGTGAAGTTTAAGTGCTGCTGGTTCCAGAATTAGTGCCCCTCTGAGCTGCAGATCCATCCAAGTTATTTTGAGGAAAATTGTCTCCAGGTCTTGTTTGAAAACAAGCTGGTGCCTTGCTCACTGCTGCTCGTAGCATTGTGAGGGATAACAGGGATTTGTTGTTACATTGATGTTAAAACACTAAAATGCTTTTGGGAAAGAATGCTGACAGTTAGTACTGAACTTTTTTTTGTCAGAAATCGGATGTGGGGCCTCAAAGCTGAGCATGAGTTAGTCACACATTTATTTCTTTTAAAAGTGTATCTATATATACACACAAACATTAGGAAGTACTGTGCATACACAGACAACTGGGGGCAGAAACAGACATTCTGAAATATTTATAAAGATATTGTTAACGTCCTTTTTTTTCACCCTAGGAAATATAAGGCAAAAGATGTCTGAAGGGAAATTAAATTGCAGGGAAGCTACCTATTAAAATTGAAAAAACTAATAGGTATTCACTTCTGCATTTCAACTTAAATAGATGTTTGCTGTGTACATCTTCTGAATATGCTCCTGCTGGAGGGCTTAATATGCTCAGTTATTTAATATGAATCTCTTCAGTAAGCAAAGAACATTCACTCCAGAATCTTCTTTAAAGTATTACTATTTATTTACCGTGGTAGCAATTTCAGAATAAAGATTACCTGGTCCTCCATTTCTAATACATGAAAAGACATGTTTTTCTCTGATTATTATTTCATTTTATTATTTGAGGGGCACAGTGTAAGTGAATTATAGAGATATGCTGTGTAATAGTTAGAGAAAGTTCAGCATCTTTTTAATAGCTGCTCAGGGAATCAACTTTTAACAGAGACACTATTTGGCTATAGCTTTGCAAAGGCATAACTATTCCCATCTGGAAGTGCCCTGACATCTTATCTCCTGTAATCTATGATAGTTATGAATAAAGAACATAATATTTCTTCAGGAGATTCCTCTTTCACTCAAGCATCAAAAAGCGACAGTTTTAAATTAGTAACTATTTAGACTTATAGCTGAAACTCTGAACTATAAATCTCTGGGTGGCTAAATAAGTATCATGTTCGTTTCCTCAAAATGAAGTAATTTTCATATGCTTTCACCAGGGGAATGTTAAGCCCTTTCTGGCCATTAAACCAATGCTTAAAGGAGCATTTTACTCTGTCCCTGCTGTGTAAGTTGGTGTGAATGGTTATTATGCCTCTATGTTTAGGAGTGAGATGCAAACCAGGAGCCTAAAGAAATCATCCTCCCAGTCCATACATGTGGAGGTGCTGAAATCTCTGCAAACAGAATATACAGCTCACTTATTCCACTGTAGGACAGCACAGTTTCAGACCAGTGCCAGCTTGCTTTGCTCATCTTTTGGAGCCAACTGTGTTGCCTAAAACAAGGAAAGAAAACTTTGCAACAGTATTAGAATAGTAAGATTAAAAAGCAGGTCCTTTATTGAAAGGCTTCAAGGTGCATAATGTGGCTCTATGCACAGCTGGCATCAGGTTTCTTCAGTTTTTATAAGTTTAACAAATTAACATATCAATCAAATATTCTCCCATTAAAAGAGAAGTCCATTAAGTCATCTACCCCCTGGGTTCTGCCCCACTGACATCAGTCCAGGGGGCTTCTTTGCCTTATTTCCTGTTATGTCTTCTCAGATTCTGGTTACAAAAACAAAATGTTCTCTCCTTGGCAGTTGGACCAAACAATATTTCAGGAATGCCTTAGAAGGCCAGCTTATTGTTCTAAAATCTAACAGAAAGGGTGCTAGGAGCTATATAACTATGAAATGGTAGTCTACAGAGCTATGACTATATGAAAAATGTACAAACAAGCAAATCTCAAGGCATCAACTGAGCCTCTGGACATGCAGAAATTCCCTGTGGATGAGATGTGTTACACCTCATAGAAGGTATAGGAGAACAGGGCAGTGGCAATGGAGCAGCTGCTGGACCACCCAGCCTGGCTTTGCATGCTTTTCCATACAGTGGCAGGGAACAGGTACATTAGGATACAGTCTGTATTCAGAATATCCAAAGCCTGCGTTGGAAAATTCAGAGACTCAAAAGAAATTCATGAAGCTTTTGAGAATCATTCTCAGTTAGTGGCTCTTACCAGGGGAAATTACATTTGCCTTTGGTAAGCAGACCTCATTAATCACACTGTTTCAAAGGCTTGGTTATTAAACTTCCCTTTGCTTTATAAAATAATTGCAAGGGTCACACTCTAATGGATCAGTTGGAGGGAGGGAGCTGTTTCTGCTTGGGGGGCAGCTCTTTTCAGCTTGGAACAAGGTGTGAGCAGCTGGGTAGGTGGTGTGGCCTCAAATAGTCCCAGAGAAACGAGATTCATGCCCAAGTGTTTGCAAAACCACTAACACCAGGACCTAACACCTGGATTCTGTAATTACAGTGGATGCTTAATAGTGCTTGTTCTGTCAAGCTGCCCCCATTTGCAGCTCTGTGGAAGCTACAGGAGAGTAGCAAAAGTTTCTGAATAACCTGCATACAGTAACTTGGGTGTAAAGCCCAGATGAGGGAAAAAAAAAAAATCAAAGACCCTGAAAACTTAATTGCAAATCTGAGAACTCAGTTGCCTGAATAATATATTCTGCACTGAGAACAAATGTGTGCTCAAGACAGATAGGCCTTACTGTACAGGCAGATATTCTGACCTTTGTGTGAATTGTAATTTCAAAATATCCAAAGGGCTTTTGTGCTGAGGAAGGGAGAGGATTTTCTTCTCAAGTTCTCTTTTTGTGAAATCCTCTTTCTCCTTTCCCTAAAGATCATGGTGAGGATGGGGCAACCTTAGCAAAGCAGCTATCAAGTGACCAGGAGGAGTTTTTTTCTGGCTTTAGATATTCCTTTGAGTCCAAATAAAGTGTGTCTGTTTCTTTAAGTAAGAGGAAAAGGGCTTTTTGGTCTGAGTGCTTTAGAGGAGAGAAATCTCAGCTTCTCCTCTTTAGCCCAAGAGGCAGTAGGAGCAGTCATCATCCTCTGGCAACCTGGTTCAATCTCCCACTTTGTTGTCTTCCACAAGTAAAATCAGGTCAGTCTCAGAGCTCATAGTGTGAGCTATTTAGATAATGAGAATTTAGCACTTGGGGGGCTTTGGAAGCCTTTATTGCCTAAGAGCCAGCTGAAATCAAGAGCCTCTTGTTCTACAGGATAGCCCAAGCTTCCCAGGCACAGCTCTGAAGGGCTCGGAGACCTTTCCAGAAATGAGCAGAATCTTGCAATTAGCGGTGGCAGGGCTCGGGCAGCAGTTTGTGCTCTGAGTGTCTTGGCACAGATCAGAGATTTCTGTGGTGCCAGACAGAGGTGACACCCAGGTGACAAAGAGCCCTGTTTAGTCTCACACTCTTCAGATAATCAGAACTCAGCACTTTTAAATTAGAAGTGGTAAATCAAAGAGGAGGAATGAGTTTTGCAATAATCCTCACAACAGTGATGTACCACAGACACAGGTAACCACAGAGAAATTTTTGTTAAAGAGCCCAGGCCTTCTCAGCATCCTTCCTCTTTTTGGGCTGTGAGATTTTGACTTTGCCAAGATTGCATCCCTGAGAACAGGGTAAATCCTGCCCCTGTGGCTTGAGTTGTTCCCATGTGCATGGCCAGCCTGAGTGTCCAAGCAAAGGTGCATTCCCAGGCATAGAATTTCAGTTATTTGTAGAAAACCCTTCAGAAAACAGATTTGGGGAGTACACCAGCGAGACTGAAGACATTTTGATGTGATAAGTGAGATACTTAGCATGCTGCTCAGGATGGAGATTTTACTACTGCCATATGCAAGGTACATCTTGTTTATGTGGTGTGGGGTCACTCCTGGGTGTTAGGCTGCTCTGGCACTTGATAAGCACTCATGAAATAGCAATCAGGGCATGATAAATAACTCAACAGCCCTGAAATGGAACTGGGAGTTTGGTTCCAGGATTGGAGGGAGGAAATTTGTCTTTCTTACCTGCTGCACTTGGAATAGTTCTTGCCATAGCCATTAGGAATTAAAGTAAAGCTGAGTCTAGGTGGTACTAATGAATTAATAGCAAAATATATTAATTAAAGGGCCTTTTTTTGTTTTTCCTCTTAGGAAGCAGAGATCCTGAACACAGCTATTCTCACTGGCAAAACAGTGGCTGTCCCTGTCAAAGTGGTTTCTGTGGAAGATGATGGGACCGTGACTGATCTTCTGGAGTCTGTGGAATGCAGATCATCAGATGAAGATGTCATTAAGGTGGGATCACACTGCTCTGTCAACAAAGGCAGAGGCCCTGCAAAGCAGTGCTGTTCTCTAATGGAACAAGTCCTTTCATTTTCCTAACTGTTCTGCTGCTGGAACACAAAGATTTATTATTGCTGTTATTGCTGTATAGCTCTGTTCAGTGAAGCAGCAAACCAAACACAAAATCACACACTTTCCATCCTGCTTGTCAAACACTTGGATTTGTCTGTCACTTCCCACTTTTGAAGTGTTTTCAGAGTTGACTCTCCCTTTGCCTTTTCAGTTCCATGGGCTGTGTAGGTTCAGGAATGGTGTCAGCTGCACTGCTACTCTAAGTTGTGACTCGGTGTCACAGTGGTGACATGAGAGCTTGCAGGAGTGCCTCTAAGTGCCTTTTTGCTACTGAAATTGTAGGGTCAGACTGGACCCTCAAGAAAATTGATGCTTCTTGAAGGCTTTCAGCGAGTACCAATATTGCCACTAAAATATTGTAAGAAATCCTGCATATTTCTGCTCTGCTTGATTAATGGTTACTAAATGCTCCTGGTAGTGGAAGCACCTGGTCAGCAGTGGTGATGGTGGGAGATAAGGGACGGGGTATTCCAGCACAGTGACAGAAATTTGGCTTGTCTACAGCAGCTTTTATCTGTTCACAAACTCATCTGTGGCTGTCACTTGACAAGAGGAAACAAGAGACACAACAAATCAAAGTTAAAATTGAATTTTTTTTTCTTAGATAACCAGCATGTCACAAAACGATTACAGATACTCCAGGCCACCCGCCCTGCTGCTGGAAATCACTGTTATCCCATTAATTCTTGTGAACTGCACCTTATTGAGGACCTGGCCTTTGTGAGATTTGCCTTACCCAGAGCTGCCTGGATTGCTGAGTGGTTGGTTCAGTTTGATTTGGACTTAAACACCATTCCCAGGGGGCATTTTTGCCTTTGGAGGCACAGAGGAGTGTAGATACTTGGTTGTTGCTGCCCTATGGGAAACTGTTGGGAGTTTCAGACATACCCACAAGTTTACTACCTTCATCTCAGAGACAGTGACAACTTGGAGCAGAATGAGTGAAGAACAAAGAAAAAAAATTTGCAATTTTTACACTCATTGGACTTGTTTTAAGTAATTTCTTCATAGTAATTTGTTGTACATGAGATGAACCTCAGCAATTTCAAAGTTCAGCATTTTTTATGCTTGCTTTTAGAGTCTACTCAGGGTTCCTATTTATATGAATAGTCACCGTGTTGGTATTTTCTGATTAACTTTGTCTCTCTGTCTGGATTACTAGGAATCTCTAAGTTTTTTTTCAAGGTTATTTTTTCTTCTATGAAGCCCTTTTGAATCTGGTAAATTTGCCAAATATAGCAAACTGTTGGACTTAATCTAGATTTAAAAACAGAAAGAAATTTTGTTGGGGTCCTTATGTTGTGAAAGTTAATGGGTTAATGGACTGAGTCCTTACTCACTAACTCTTTTTTTNCTAACTTTTTTTTTTTTTTTTTTTTAATGTACTGGAAAAAATATTTTGAAAGTGAATATATCATTTGGAAGACATTTAAAAAAACCAGTTTTGTTTTCTGAAGTTTTAGTCATTACCTGTAAGGACATGAATAGACCAACAAAGACTTGTGTCTTTAATATCATATATATATATGTTATATATATGTTTTATATATATATATGTTACATATATGTATATATATACACACACCACTGACTGTGGTGTTAATGACAGAGCCTCTGTCAAACCAGGCTGTTGCCATCAGAGATCAGCACATTCTGGGCTCCTGCACACCCCTCCTGCAGCAGCAGACAGATTTCTGCAGAGTTAAAATGAGTTGCCAGTTTAAAGTGAGCTCTTAATTGAAAATGTGTCTCTGAATTTCCAGTTTACCTGCTCTGTTTCAGAGCAAGCCTTATTCACAGACATCTAATGAAGATAAAGATATATAATTACTGGACAGCCTTCAGCATGCAGCAGTAATTAGAGTTTCTGTTCTCTGGGCATTAGAGTAGTGAATATAAAATGGAAGAAAAATCTGCTTAAGATGCCCATTGAAATATAAAGATTAAGATTACATTTTTTTGGGGTCTTTACTGTTGCTGTTTTTCAATGTATCTGTCAAGTAGCATCTAACAGATTGATTATGTCTTCGTGGCTTAGCTTTTATTCCTGTTTTTTTGGTGTTGATTAATGATGAGGTTAAGCTCATTTTCCTTGCAGAATGAGGATACCTCATTCTTCTTTTCGTTTCAGGGTCCACATTTATTACTCACTTCTTTCATCTGAGACTTCAAAAAACTTTAAAGAGCTGGTCCAAATTCTGCACTGACTCATTTTGTGCCAAACTGCACCTACTTGAACTTGGTTGAATGAGTCAGAGCAGAATTTAGTCTACTGAAACAATATTTTTATTGATGAATGATTATCTGAAATTATTTGGTCCAGCATGACAGAATAACCACACCAGAAAATGGAGGTGTGTTATAGGCTCTGCTTCACAAATGAGGGCTGTGAGACACAGAAATGTTAAGGTTTAAATTTCAAAGTGCTATAAAATTCTGACCATTTGTAGATGGTAAAACTCTTAATGAACTAATGAAAAAAAAGGGATTGGTGAGCAGACTTGATTTTTGCTGAGTTATTAGTAAGAAATACACTCTGAATATGATTTAAATCAAGAATGAGGAGAGAGGAAAAAATCAACATTATTTTTTCATTTTGAAAAGATATTTCTGTTTCCAAATGGCGGGTTTTTTTTTGGTTTTTTTTTCCCAAGGCTCAACAAAGCCTAGAAGTTTCCAAAGCAACACTTTCCAGTGCTCTGGGTTTTCAATTTGATGAGTTAATTGAAAATCTGCATTTTAGTTACCCTGAAATGAAAACACCTTTAGGTTCATTTTGTTTGCTCAGTTAACTGAAAGTTCCAGTGCATTTCAGCTCTGCTCAGGAGCCACTTGCCAGAAGCCATGTGGTGAATTGTGCCAACGCTGGGCACAGAATGCAGCTTCTCTGTCCCCTTTTGATATTGTGCTGTNACTAACTTTTTTTTTTTTTTTTTTAATGTACTGGAAAAAATATTTTGAAAGTGAATATATCATTTGGAAGACATTTAAAAAAACCAGTTTTGTTTTCTGAAGTTTTAGTCATTACCTGTAAGGACATGAATAGACCAACAAAGACTTGTGTCTTTAATATCATATATATATATGTTATATATATGTTTTATATATATATATGTTACATATATGTATATATATACACACACCACTGACTGTGGTGTTAATGACAGAGCCTCTGTCAAACCAGGCTGTTGCCATCAGAGATCAGCACATTCTGGGCTCCTGCACACCCCTCCTGCAGCAGCAGACAGATTTCTGCAGAGTTAAAATGAGTTGCCAGTTTAAAGTGAGCTCTTAATTGAAAATGTGTCTCTGAATTTCCAGTTTACCTGCTCTGTTTCAGAGCAAGCCTTATTCACAGACATCTAATGAAGATAAAGATATATAATTACTGGCCAGCCTTCAGCATGCAGCAGTAATTAGAGTTTCTGTTCTCTGGGCATTAGAGTAGTGAATATAAAATGGAAGAAAAATCTGCTTAAGATGCCCATTGAAATATAAAGATTAAGATTACATTTTTTTGGGGTCTTTACTGTTGCTGTTTTTCAATGTATCTGTCAAGTAGCATCTAACAGATTGATTATGTCTTCGTGGCTTAGCTTTTATTCCTGTTTTTTTGGTGTTGATTAATGATGAGGTTAAGCTCATTTTCCTTGCAGAATGAGGATACCTCATTCTTCTTTTCGTTTCAGGGTCCACATTTATTACTCACTTCTTTCATCTGAGACTTCAAAAAACTTTAAAGAGCTGGTCCAAATTCTGCACTGACTCATTTTGTGCCAAACTGCACCTACTTGAACTTGGTTGAATGAGTCAGAGCAGAATTTAGTCTACTGAAACAATATTTTTATTGATGAATGATTATCTGAAATTATTTGGTCCAGCATGACAGAATAACCACACCAGAAAATGGAGGTGTGTTATAGGCTCTGCTTCACAAATGAGGGCTGTGAGACACAGAAATGTTAAGGTTTAAATTTCAAAGTGCTATAAAATTCTGACCATTTGTAGATGGTAAAACTCTTAATGAACTAATGGAAAAAAAGGGATTGGTGAGCAGACTTGATTTTTGCTGAGTTATTAGTAAGAAATACACTCTGAATATGATTTAAATCAAGAATGAGGAGAGAGGAAAAATCAACATTATTTTTTCATTTTGAAAATATATTTCTGTTTCCAAATGGCGTTTTTTTTTTTTTTTTTCCCCAAGGCTCAACAAAGCCTAGAAGTTTCCAAAGCAACACTTTCCAGTGCTCTGGGTTTTCAATTTGATGAGTTAATTGAAAATCTGCATTTTAGTTACCCTGAAATGAAAACACCTTTAGGTTCATTTTGTTTGCTCAGTTAACTGAAAGTTCCAGTGCATTTCAGCTCTGCTCAGGAGCCACTTGCCAGAAGCCATGTGGTGAATTGTGCCAACGCTGGGCACAGAATGCAGCTTCTCTGTCCCCTTTTGATATTGTGCTGTGGATTTGCTGGAGGACTCCGTTCAAAATCTGTATGTTAGCCAAACCTGTGTGCTTTTCCAACAAAATACCTTCAGCTTATTTCCTCCTGGAGCATCTTGTGCTCTTGGAGATGAGGCAGGGATGCCAATGGGAGGCAAGCAGGATTTTTGCCTGGCTTACAAGCAAGAAGGAGAGAAAGGGGGGCTGTTACTTCTGGCATCCTTGGCACAACCTGGGAGTTATCACAGAGCTGTGTGCTGTGCACAGAGGCTCTGCAGGATGATCCAGCGTGGCCTCTCACTCTGAATTCCCATTTCCCACAGCTCTACAGCCCATTCTGGCTGTGGGGTGGTTTGCCTGGCACTGTGCTTGTCCTCAGCAGTCTTGTCTCTCTGGCTTTGCATGAGAAGCCAAGCAGGAATGTTTCAGGAATGTTTATCCCTCCTTGCTGTTTACCAGGATGCTGGAGAGCTGGGAAGCACTGCTCAGTGGTGGGGAGACACTGATGGCTGAGGGAAGGCTGCTCTGCTCTGCTCGCTCTGCAGTGTATTAGGGGGGAGAACAGCACACTTGGCAATTTGTAAATTATTACTGCAGACTAATAAATCTTTCAATAACACTTAGTGTGGTTTTATCAGTGGCAAAATAACGTTGTTTTAATCACATGGCAGACTTTACAAAAACGGAAGTGTCAGAGCATTTAAAGTAGCCTGAAGCAGACAGTGTTTTAAAGCATCAAACTTTTAACAGCTGTTCCTTTGCCTCCTTACACTGGTGCACTTCAGGGAGAAGTTGAATTCTTCTAAAGTCAGTGGAGTGACAGAGTAAAAAATTCAAAGGGAGAAGATAACCAAGTCCAGGATTTTATCTGCTCCTTAGTTCAGCACTGGCAGTTCCAGTGCTGCAGATTTCCCCACCGTGCTTCAGTGGCAGTCCATGGATATTCCTTTCACAGCACACTCCTGGATCCATGTGATTACACACATTTTCTGTGCCAGCTTTCAGCTGGAAAGGAAAACCCTCATACCTGCAGGTCAAAAGCAGGAGCCCCAACTGGAGCTACTGGAAAAATACACAACAATTTCAAACTAAGAGTATGAGGGACAGGAGGAGGAATCATCCTACAGTGGGGACAGAGCAAAGTGAGAAGAGCAAGGAAGAGCAGGCCCCTGTTTGAGAAGCAGTGATCTATTAAATTAGCTAACCAGAATGTGCAATATTTTATACATACAATATGTAATATAATTAATAAATCTGTGCCATGAGAGTTTGGTGAAGATCAAGCTCATGCCATGATTTTCCACAATATAATAGGATTTCTCTCACCAGCTGAACTGACTTATTCCATCCCAAAAAGATTTTGATCTGTCTTGGAAATAAATTTGATTTAAGTCAATAAATGTATGTTTTTATTTTCTGCAATGTCTAAACATTTCATTTTGATAGAAAATGATGAAATCATGCCCTGTCACTTCAACTCAGTTTCAGTATTCCTGACATTGGAATCTATCTGACCTTTTCACCTTAGGATGAAGGAACTTTTAGAACAAAAATGCTTTTTCTGCTCTGCTCAAGTAATCAGGATACAGGACAAACTCAGAAAAATGCACTCTCCAAACTAATAGTTGTAATAACTGTAGAGTTCAGATCATGTGCTTCTGATGTTGATTATGAAGGGAGAAGGCACAATTTTAATCTCTCTGGTATGAAAAACAGATGTGGCAAAGATGAGTTCTGAAGGTAGAACTGATATAACAGTCCTGCATCTCCCAGGAATTGTCTGAAACTCACCCAAAGCTGTTGAAGTTACTGGATTTGTCTCTTTCATATTATGCAGATTCATCATTCTGATGGGAATCTTGCAAAGTAACAAGGTTTCTGTGGTGTTATTTGCCTCTTTGTAATCATCCATACTGAAAATCCCAGTGGGACTACCACAGTCACTCTTGACTGCACTTCCTTTATATTTATGAAAGGCTATAAGCCTATAAGATTAAAAACTTCTCTGTAATGGAAAAAAAAATTCCAAATAGTTCCTGAACTGAAGCTTCTTCAAAATTCTGCAGAAGATACTGAGAAACCTGGGTTTTTTTGTGTTTGATGGGAAAGAATGCATTTTCTTGTAGAGCCAGGGATGATAATCTCTTTCTGTGAGTGTCTCATTTGGACACGAAAGAAGCACGCAGACACCTGTTGGAGAGAGAAGCCAACAAAGGGGGCTGAGAGACCCCGGACTTTATTTATATCTCTTCTTAGAAACCACCGTGGATTGGAGGGAGAAATTGCCACCCCTCCATCACACTGGTCAAAGGGAAAATCCATCAAACCTCTCCGCCCAGGAGAAAGGAATGCAAACAATAGAACACAGTTAGAAAAACATGGCTATGTTTACAGAAAGTGCGTGAGAAACTGTTACAGAAAAATGAAAGCATTGAAGAACTGCAAAACTCAGGGCAATGTGAGTATTTCTCTTCCTTTATAGGGAGGAATATGTCTGTATCCATAAAAAGAATGAGGCAAAATCTAAAGAACAGTAATGCCAAGGGGGATCTGAGTGAGCAAATATAATCATTTGCTGAACCCAGAAGGGGCTGATGAATGTTCCTGAGGTGTTAAACCACTGCTAAGGTGCAATTCTGTGACTGTTTAAAACTGACACAGAGCTGCCATCCCTGTCTCTGCTGCCCATGAGTGTGAGTGCAGCTGAGTGAAAATTAATCTCTTTTTTTTTTGGTGAATGAGCTGTCTGCCTGCTCAGCTCCCTGCTCCCTGCTCCCTGACTGAGTTCATTTCAGATGCTCACAGTTCTTTTGCCAACACTGGGAAAGGAGTGCCAGTGGAATGGGATGCAGTACCTGAGGGCAGGAGGTGGCCAGGAGTGCTTTTTCTGTTGTCTTTGTTTAACTGAGGTGAAATCAAGGCTTTGCACAGGCATTCCCACGCTGTCACAGCATCAGTGTGATCATCATCCCTGGAAAGGGCTGATCCCTGTGCCTGTGGATCCCCTCAGTGAAGGTGCTCAGGAACTGTGGTGAAGATTTTCCAGGTGCCTCAGCTATTTGTGGGTGTCAGATTTGTGCAGTGGGAGATGCCCCTGTAGGAATGTCCAAATCCCCTTGTCTCCCAAAGGGGATTTAGGGGTCTTAGAGCTTTGAGCTGCTTACAAACTACTCATTGTAAACTGAATCCCAGTTTTGAGAAGTGCTCCATCATCCCCATGAGAAGAGATTGGTTGATCTCTAGCAAATAAATGTGCTGAGGGAGGAAGGAGCAGACAATGCAAAGGGAAATGAGTCCTGTGCTTCCTTCCGCTGGGCTCAGCCAGCAGTGCAGCGCTGAGCACGTGGTGTCACACTGATGGAAATGAAAGCTAAATTGGGCTCAGATCATCCACCAACACCTGTCTCCAGAACAGGGGCTTGCATTAATGATTATAAATTGTGATTCTTGCTCTTAAAAAGTTCTCTGTGTGCTCTGCAGTGCCAGTGACCGTCTGGCACTCTGGCTGATGAGATGAGGTATTTATAGCTCTTTGTGCCTGCTCTAAGCCATCCTCCAGCTCAGGGCACAAAACTCGGTGTTGCTTTGTTACCACACGTAAAAAGTTACAATATGCCTTGTAAAGGACTATCCTCTCAGCCCAATTTAGGATTTTTCTGGACATATCAGATGCAGCATAGCCACTAAATGACTTTTCTTTTGTTTATCATTTGCAGGACTGTCCAGATATTGTGTTAGTTATGGAAGGGGCTGGTCTTACTAAAATAAAAATTCATGTAACAAGATATTTTCAACTGATTTAAATGTGCTCAAATCCAAGGATTGTATCAGCTGAGGATGAGGCTTGTGATCTGGAGTTAGTAGAGGAATTGCTGGTCAGATCTGAAGTATTTTGGACATTACCTGTGGAATATTTACAGGACTCCTGGAGTTCTCAGAGGCAATTGGAAGAGCAGGGGGCTTATTCTGGACATAGATATATGAAGGCAAAGGGGAGTCTGCATGTGTTAGGAAGACTGGGGTCGAAAAGACATCATGAGCCTGAGTTTTTAATGATGTTCTGTTTTTATTCTAATGGAGAAAGGAATTACGCTCTAATGGTTAAACCTGGGATGGGATTTTAGGCATTGCAGATCCTAATAAGGGCTCTGCCTGCATACAGTGTGTGGCACTTGATTTTCATTTCTTCCTTAATAAGATTGGATAACAACTGGGTAAGCCCTTGGATGGTTTCTGAGGTGCTGCAGTGAAATGTGCTGGTGGTAGTGTGGGCTCTGGCAGGTGCTTTCAGCTGCAACATCCCTGTGCCATTGTGGGCCCTGACATGTCATTTATTTGATCTGTCTCAGCACAGACACTTACAAAAGGTGTATAATGGTTCCAAATTACCTTGACAGATAAAGAGCATTAATGCTAAATCCCTGAAGAATGCTGTGAGATCTTTACACAAAATGTACAGTGTAAGCATCGTCATTGTGATTGTTCATAACACACATAACCCTAGCTGGGACAGAGAACAGGCTCTTTAGGAAGCACTCCTGTTAAATTTCACTTAATCACAGCCCATACATATTTTATCCTGTCATGATAAAATATCAGTGGCTGAGTAAGGAAGGATTTAGAAATATTTTCAGATTTCTTATGTAACAGAGTCTGTGCAGGTCAGTTGACTGAAGATTTCTTCTCTTTTATTCCCTGTCTGGACCATTTTGCATTCCTTTTAGGATGGTGACTTTTGGCTACCCATGTACTTTTTCTCTTTGCACTTACTTACAAAAATTATGTAGTACTTAAGGATTTCAAGAGCATAAGAATGTAAACCAGTCAAAAACACATGAACAGTGCTTGATATGTCAGAATACAAGGAGTTCTCTGAGTTTAGTTTATTATAAAAAAAATATTATCTGTATTAATTCTCATTTTTTACACATATGGCAGGATCTGATCTGTTGCCTTTTCTGTGGTTTGAGTGTTGCATTTGTTGGTAGGACACAGCAGTGTTATTGTTTCCCCCCCATTAGCTGCCCATAGAAATGCTGAACAACTTTCCTGTTTCAGCCTTACTTTACAGCATCCCCTTGTTGAACTGGTTATTGGATGATAAGCCTGATTTCTGAATCAATTTAGGCATTCAAATCCAATTAATTTAATTGCAAATTAGAAACCTAAGCACCTACAAAAAGTGGCTTTAATGGCTCTTCAATTTTAGTTAAAAGTGTAACTGTATTTAGAGCAGGTGGGTATTATACAAAGCTGATATTTTCTCCCAACTTATATAATCTCTTCCATATAATAACTATTAAAACTAATGTGATTATTTGAAAGCAGGTAATTATTTTGCAGCTGCAAAGGGGTTTTGTTTGGGTAAATTTAGGGCATCTTCTTCAGACTTCAGAATTTGAGTGCCCTCAGCAATTTCCTTTAGCATTTGTGAGCGTGTGAAAAGCTGTTGTAGTGTTTGAGATTTTGTGCAGACCTGGAGCTGATACCAAAATGAAATCTATGAATATGACGTTCCATTACATGCTCCATTTCATTCTACTAAAAGGCAGAGAGGGAGAAGGGAAACTTCAGTAATGAAGGGAAGTATTATTTGCCCTGGTGAGTAGGCATCTAAAGACACAATGGATGGTACTAAACTATATTTTATGCATTGTCTCTGAGCATTATATTAATTGCACTTGCCTGTCACTAAAAGAAAAATCAGGCCGGTCTCACATGCACACACAACTTCTGTTAATGATTGGATCTCATTTCTGCCTCTGAAAATCCAAATGTAACCCAGTGGAGTTAATGGGATTGCTCTGCACTTTATTTGGTGAAGAGAAGAGGAAGTCTGCTCCTCGCTGGGAAATTGTTTGTGTCTGAGCACAGCTCTCACTGTCACTGGATGGTTTTGTCTGGCATCAGCTTCATGCTGAAAGCAAAGATCAGCCAGAGCCAATTTCTCTTGTTTCAGTGCCATAGCCATAAGTCAGCCCATGTTTCCTTGAAAGTTCTTCACACATTTTGATGATGCTGAGCTGAGTTTCAAGCTTGTAACAAATCTTGAAAGCCACTGTTTCCCCAGGGCTCAGAATTTCATCACAAGGATTTCACACAGGCCTGCAGATGGGATAAGAAACAGCCCCTCTGGCAGTGCAGTTGTGTGTACTATGCTAATTTTTGAAGACACCTTGACAAGCAGTTTTCCAAATTGTGCCCTTTGTTCCCAGGTTAAACAATGTGTGTGTCTAAGCTCATCTGGAGCTCTCTCTTCTCTGAGTAGATTCAGCTGGACAGTTTCTCATTGATACTCATTTCTTTGAAGCTCAGGCTGCCAGGGAAGCTGTGTGGAGGTGTGATTAACCTCATCCTGTACTTTTTAGTACCCAGATCTGACAGTTATCATCTGATCTCCAGCAGGGCTAATTACTGATCAGCGTTTTCTTCACAGGCTGGTTGGTTGTTTTGTTTCTGTTGAGGCTGTGAGAAAACTGAGTGGATAAAATGAGACAATAAGTGTCATAAAGGGTGCTCACCACAGGAAAAGTGCAGAAAACAAATTACTGGGGAACATGGATGAATGCGATTAGAATCACGTTATTTGGGAGAGGACTTCCTTCACTGAACAGCACAGGAAGCAATGAAGAAATAATCTGTGATGGTGGTGGTGGAACCCAGTGTCTTCTGGAAGCCAGTCCCAGTGCAGGCCAGTGTGCAGCTGGCAGACTTTGTGGGTACTGCCCTAAATTTTAATGAGTTTTAATCACAGAACCATAATGAGACCATCACTCAGACAGGCCTTTCTGGAGTTTGGTATGTTTTCCTTTCCTGAGCCCAGCTTGGCTCTTTTTTCAGGAGCTGGCACTGCGGTGACCAGTCCAGTCAATGGAAAAGCCTCACCTGTTTCCTGTCCCCTTCTCAGCATGGCAGGAGTGCAGGAGGGCCAGAGCAGGGGGCCAAGGCTGACCAGAGTGTATCTCTGAGGTGAAACTCTGAGATACTCCCTGCTCATTGAAGAAAGAAAATAAGGAAGAAACCTTGCTGACAGTAACCTGATTCTGCCTGCGTGGGTATCATTACAAAACAGAGGCAAACTGCAAAGACAGCAGCTGGTGTGAAATGAGTGCCAACTTCCTATGGAATGGGCCAGCACCAGGATCTCCCACTGTCTCATTGTCTGTTCCACTAAAACCTACCTGCCCTGGGGCTTTTGGGGTCTTACATCAAGTCTTTTATTTGTTAGAGGCATATTTTACCCTTTCACATGAAATGTAGCCTGAAATACAGAAAAGAGCAGTTTCTAATTAAACTCCTGCCTAAATCCATTATAGCTTCTGAAGACATTGAGACAGGGAGATAAAAAGAACTTTAATGATCCCAATATATAAATAGAGATGTAAAAGTTTGTTTGGAGGAATGAAGGTTAGAGGCCAGATATGAAACCAAACATAAAGCCTCTTGGTAGAAATTGAATCACTGCATTAGTTATCATGGATTTTCGTAAAAATAAAGTAATAATGCACATTCAAGTTTCAGTTCGTAAATATGAAGTGACAGCCTCTGAATTAGCCACTGAAATTATATTATAGACCTGAAAAAGAATAATAGAGGAAATTGAGAAAGCATTAGAGAGAGTTGTAATAGAATTGGGCATTGGTATAAATACAAATCATGAAAGGGAGATTGATTTAGTGAAAGATATGAAACTCGGAAACTCGAGGTGTTAAAAAGATCATCTGCTCATCTGGTAAAGAATGCCTAAGGCTGCACAACTTTTAGCTGAAACAGCCAGATTTGCTTAAGGTAGATGAACTTTAAAATTGTATGAGGAATAAGGTATTGCAGGGGAACTTGCTTCTGCAGGACACAGCTGCTCTATTAAGAAGTTGTGCAGAAGAGAAAAAAGCTTGCACGGATCCATCTATTGGAAAATTACCTTTTGTCATAAATTTGGTCAGAAGATTTATGAGAAGTTACGGGAACAAGGAGTTGCTGTAATCCACAGAACCTAAGTAGTGACCCTTCCATGCCAGCCAGCTGTGAGGATTTGGAAGAAAGCACTCCTGGTGAAATGAGTTGTCCAGGCCACTTCCTGGATGGGTTTTTGCACAGAAAAAGCAGTAGGACAGAGCAGATTCCGAGTGGCATCTCCATCTAAGTGTCTGCTAATGTGGAAAGATTTGTTTCAGCTTGTGAAAGCCTTTCACAGGATTCATACCTGTCCATCTATGACTGCAAAGAAATGGAAATCTCCCTTGCCTGCACATGTGTGAGGGAAGAAGGCTCAAAGATCCAGCTGAAATTGTGCTAAGATCTCTTCCCAATAACTGAGGGTGACAGAACAACTCTTTTTTAGTTTGGAAACCAAGAAATTTGAATTGCAGCTTAATTCCCAGCAGTCCTAAAGGTACGAATAACTCCACACTGAGATTTGCAGCATAGTTCTGTTGCAGATATCACATCTTCATTTCCCTTCTGCCTCTGTTATATGGAGTCCTGCTTTTCAAACAAATTACCAGAAAAGGATTAGGGACCCTCTTCTTATCTGCTGTATCTCAGCTCACTGAATTATGCACATCCATACACAGAGATTGGGTGAGACACAGCACAGTAGAGTCCAGGGAGGAACTGTGCACATCCTGTAATCAGCTTTTCTCTTCTTACAACATGATTTTGCAGGGTGGAGATCACCTCTGCTTCTGAAAAAAACAAACAAACAAACAAAAAAAAACCTGAATAATCTTAGTGAGTCCCTCAGAACATCTTCCTGAGACAGACAACCCTTATTCACCTGAGGGGGAGTTTGATAGCTCATCTAAAAATCTCACAAGGAATTCTTGCAGAAGTCTGGATGCCCCACCAAAGGGCTCCCTGGTTCTCAGTCCTGAATGGGTCAGTGTCAGGCATGAGACACAACAGTTCTTCCGGAGAAGATCTCCAAGTTGAGCTCAGCTCAGTGGCAGCACAGGTGTTTGTGAGCAGCTGGAGCTGTGGTTCCAGGTTGAGCTCAGAATCATTCCAGTAACACTCAGCCCTTGTCATCAGCTGTTGACTCAGCCCTCTGTGAGTGTGAGGGATAAAACCAGGGAGAGCTTGCATTCATTATGTACATCTTCCCAGAGAACTCTGCATGGAGTTGAGCTGTCCAGTTTGTTCACGTTGTCTGGAAGCCAAGAGGAGAGGGTGCAGCTGCCCAGCTGCTCCAGGTGCCTGCAAGGTAGGCCAGGGAATGCAGAGACTTGTGGATTGGTGTCCATGAAGCACTGGAGGCTGAGTGTGTCTGGCACAGCTGAATACACAAGGATGGCTGGGGCTTGGCCATGAGCTCTTTCTAAAAGAGCAAGTGTGTCTGAGAAGTGCCAGAGATGTGACAGGCTGTGCTGTCACTGGTGTACCCTGTACAGAAGTGAAACACTGATGGATCTGCCTGATTCCCGAATTAGCAATTCCTGGAGAGCCTTGCCATAAAAACTGCTCCACTCATCTTCCTGGGAATTTCTTAAGCTCTGCTTCTTTCAACCCCTGTGGGACAGACAAGCTGCTGACTGGTACAGTTGTCCCATTAAGTGTCCAGAATTTGTCTAAGCTTTAAATAGGAGTTTTCTAGAAGAGATCCAGCTCCTGAGTACACAGACCCTGCTCATTCTTGTAGCTTCCTTACCCTGGTGTCCCCATGTGAAATACAGCTTTATTGGGGCTGCTTGATCGGTCATCAGACTTTGTTATTGTCATCATCAATTCCTAAACACTGAGAACATGCAAGATGTGTCGATACAACGGGGTAGTTTGCTTCAGATGGAGTCTCTTTCATAATCTGGCTATTCTTTCCTCTTGGTTGTTTGAAGATAGTTCAGATATCAAATTTCAGGACTCACCTCAATTTCACAGTAAATAGATCCGAGGTATGAGTGCTTGTCAGGATGGAAGGAGTGTGAAGGCGTTTGGAAGATCAAAGCAGCACAGCTCCCATCAGAGTCAATGGGGAACGAGCAGCTAAAATCTTACAAAATGCTTTCAAATTATCCTCCACCTTCAATTCCCCATCCTCGCTGAAACCAGCTCCTGAAATGTTTTATTGAATGTGTTCCTCCTGTCATTTCTTTGAAAGGAAAAGGAAGCTTGGAGGAACTGTGGTGGCAGCAAGATCACCTGCTCTCCCCTTGCATGCCAAATGGCCCCTGGGAGCCAGGGCACAATTGGGCTTTCTCTCTGGTTATGGGGAGAAAAGCTGACATTTTCCTAATCTCACATTGACCCTTAGCATATTTTAAGAACTTTGCTTTGCTGGCTATTGGACCCAAGCCCAAGAGAGCCTCAGTACCGTGTGCCTGGGCTGTTCTGCCCTGTGGGGGCTGTAGGCACAGGCAGGTGTTTGCTCCTGCTGGGCTTGTTGCTGTCTCTTTTAGTACATTTTTATTAGGAAAGCACCTGCATCTCCCAACAGTCTCCATGCCCAGCAACTGCAGGGCCCCTTCAGAGTCTGTCCTGTGACACTGTAAGCAGCCATGAATAAAACATTAATGAATAAACAGGAGGAGCAGCAAAAACACCTTTTATGAGGTCAAATGGCAGAGATGAAATAGAAACTGCATCTCTGCAGCCCTCACCTGGACTTCTACCCATTCCACGAGTGTGGGTTTTGCTTAATAATTTTTTTCTAGACTATGTCTGTGAGAGGAAATATTTCTGGCCTGGCTTTCCTATGTGTAATGTAGCTATTGTGCTAAATGTAGCTATTTTCATTGTCTGCTTGATTATTCTCAGACCTCAGAGTAATGAGACTTCATTTCTCATCCCAGACAGCATTTGCAGATAGCATTCCCCAGCACTTTGTGTCCAAGGGAAAGCTTCACAAACAGTGAATTCCTTCATTCACACAATGAGGATAATGATATCTATACCATATAAATAGGTATTTACATGAAAAGATGCATACAGAGACACACGTTTATGTCATAAGCACTGAGACTTCACTGTGCTGTGCTTTACAAAGTCTTGTCAGAAGATTTTTTTGCAAAAATGCTGAAACACTGTTAGATAATAGGAATAGTTCACATATAAAATGTTCATCATCAACACCATTGTTGTTATTATTTTACCTGACTATGCAAAGAAAGAGACACACAAATGAAACAGTATTGATCCACAGTGATTTCATGGGTCCTAACCAGGCTTTTCTTTAGCTGTCTGAGGAAAACAGGATGCCTTTTCTTCCATCTTTGTAATATGTTTTTTCCTTGAATCTACTTGATTGAATAAACTGTGATCAATTTTCAGGCAGTGGCTTGTCTTGCACATCAGAATGCTTCACAAAGTGATGTAAATTATCATCACTAATGCTAGAAATACAGGTGAAAATAATATCTTTTGCATTTTACACATCTTATAAGGAAAGACGGAAGTTTGAAATAACATTTACTTTGTGCATTGCAAACTTACTTAATTGCATTCCAGCAACATAAATTGATAAACTTTGGTTAACTCCAGGTCATCAGGAAGGGTGCTGAGCACCTGCTTTTGTCTCCTGTCTGGAAGTTCAGAGGAGCTGTCAGGGGTTGTTCTGCCTGTGTTATTGTGCAAAACATATTTTCCAGTGCAACAGGACCTGCTTTTGCTTTTGTGATCAATATTGAATCTGAGGAACAAAGATGAAATATGTTTCATTTTTCACCCAGAAATTCCACGTTTCTTGCAGATAACATGCACAGACTACAGACAAGAAAAGTTGTGCATCGCATATCTCACTATAAGGCTTAAAAATCACTGAAATTTTCAAACTGAGGTGAAAGGAACCACATTTCCAGCTATAGAAAACAGTCCTGAAAGTCATTTGTCTAAGCAGATCTTAAATATTACTGCAGTAGCTAATTATCAGCTTCCAGTCCCAAATGATCCCTAGAGCTGGAGAGTTTCTATTCAGGTCCTCTCTAGTTCAAATCCTTTTCTGCACTGATGTCACCAGGCCAATCTTTCCCCAGCCTGTACTGAATTGTTTTTGTCCAACTTTAGACTTTGCTCTTACCTTTCTTCAATCTCATCTATTTATTTCAGATAATTTTCTATGCTACAAAGATCATTTTGAATTCTAATCTTGTTCTCCAGAGAACTTATAACCCCTCCCAGCTTGGCATCATCTGCAAATTTAATGAAATTAATTAAATGAAAATTAAATGAAAGGCTTCCATTGACTTCAAGGGGCATTGGAGTGAACCCAAACTGTCTTACATCTTTCAGAAGTGGTTCAAGTGAAATACACTTATTGCTTCACAGGCCATTTTTGTAAGGGAAAAAGACAGATGCATGCTGAATAATTCAGGGTCCTCGTTGCTGACTGAGAGAGATTTAACTAATTTGTCAAAATAATGACCTCTGTTCACGGTGGGGAGCAAGTGGTTTTGGATTATTTCTGTCCCTGGAGAGATGCTGGAGGAGCCTGGGTTCAGCTCAGCACCTCCACGAGGGGCTTGTTTAGGGATGTAAAATGAAAGGTAAGCAGTGGCAGCAGCAGGGTTTGCAGATGGTGGGAGGTGTGCTGGAATGATGATGAGATTTTCCTTTCAGCCTGATGGAAGCTGTGCTGCTTCCCAGCAAAGCTGAGCTGCACAGAGGGCTCTGTTAAACACCAGTGCATGGGGCAGTGAGCCCCAGCCCCCAGGCTGGTGCCACTCACAGTGCCATGGCCAGTGTGTCCCTGTGTCACAGCTTGGCCAGTGCCAGGCTGAGGAGCCCACAGCCACCCCTGCTCTGCAGCAGGGAAACTCCTGGTACCTCCACGTGCCCACAAGTGGGCAGCTGAGGAAGAGAGGGTTGTGTGGGTGGGTCAGGAGGAGACAGAAATCCCCTCATTGCTCAGCATCCTCACCCACACCTCCAGTGGGGAAGAATGCAAGGATGCTCTCTCCCATTCCAACACAAGCTTTGTAGTCACTTTTACAGCAAGTGTTGTTTGGAAAACATTCCCTGGCACTTCAGCCCGTCCGTGTTGGCTGATGCCAGCTTTCATCTGGCACTTGTGTGTTGTGGCTGCTGCTCTGCTGTTGGAGCACAGTCCTGCTTATATCTGCTTCTCTGCAAGTGATTCTTGGCTTAAAAAGGCATAGGTCTCTTTGAGAAATTTTTCATGTTTTGCTGTTGCGTTATTTTTCTCCTGTCACTTCAGAGTGTTGGCCAACTTTCCAGAGCCTGCCATGCATGCATGAGTATATGTATATTGCAACAGATTTTTTCTTTTTTTTTTCTAAGTGGTGATGTTGGGTATCTGAATACTTGCCAAAGGAGTAGAACTAGACTTTGCCTGGGCAAACTCTCTATCAGAAAGAGGACTGGATCCTTAAATCTCTTTGAAGGCATCCTGTTACCAAGATGGAAATCTCTTTGTCCTTGCAGCTCTAAAGTCTGCTATTGCTAAACATATTTCATCTCCTTTTTGCTGTGTTGAAGTGACTGAAATGCAGTGCCCTTGCTCAGGGTGGTGTCTGAGTTACACAAGTGATTTCAGAAGCATTTGGTCATTGTTCTGTTCAGCACCAACTGAGACATGGCTCAGCTCAAGTCGGTGCCTGCAGATCTGGGCTTGTGGGACACTGAAGTCTGAGTGCACTGAGGAGTTCAAACTCCTCTCCTTTTATCTTGGCATTCTCTTCTCACTGCAGGGTCTTTTCAATCACTTCTCCTGTACAGCTCTCATCTCCTTTAAGTCTGTGGAGGTCTGGTCTTGTGCTTGGCTTGGTCAGATCACTCCTCAGTAGTGTCTCTAATTAAAATTTATGTATAACTCATTACTGTTTGGAGAGAAGTTACAAACACAGGACTGTTGTTGTGTGTGGCTGCTTAAGGTAGGATCAAACCTTACCAGACTCAAAGAAAAGTCATCCTTGATGGATTGGAATGTGGCTGTACTAAAGACTGGATCCCTGAGCACCCAGTCCAGTGTGTTGCTGGAGGGCTGGAGCCGTGACCAGCCTGTGGTGTGTATGTGTGTGCCATAGCCTATGGCACAGAGATGCCCAAGCTGATGAATTTACCCAATGCTGAGTGTCTGGAGGAAGAGACGGAGCTAAATTATGTGTGCACAGCTGCACACATAGATAACTCTGTTGCTTTTAGTGCTCAGCTGCTTCAGTGTGTTGTAAATCTCCACAGATCTCTCAGCCTGAGCACCGACGTGCCCAGAGCCAGCCCAGGTGCCCCTTGCAGGTGCTTTTGGGAGGGTTTGGCAGAGGAGCCAACATCTCCACCTCTTCCTGTTCCACACCACTGCCTTCACCACCCTCCTGCCTTCCCTCACTTGGGGCTTTCTCAGGACCAGGGGCCAAACTTTGCCATCCATTTGCAAAAGGTGGAAGTGTCGTTTCGGAGCCTTTGGTAACCACCTGTTGCTGCAGCACGAGCTGCATAATGAGAACTGACAATCCCTGTCTAGAGATTTCTTGGGAGCTGGAAAAATGAGAATGTTGTCAAAAAAATACCAGTGCTTCTAGTCTGCAATGCAGTGATGGAGATGAAAGATGAGTGAATCCAAGGAGGCAGAGAATGTAACAGCCCAGTGCCTTTTTCTAACTAGTTTGGAAGTCCAAAATGGTCTGTAAAAATTTACATTTCTCTTACAGCCTTAAAGAAAAAATATTTTAAGCTGGTTTCTCCATTTCTTTTCCTTTATGAAGTAAACCAACAGCTGTTGGTTTGTTGGACCAAACCAACAGCAAGTCTCATAGCAGTCATGCTTAAAACTACAATAAGGGTGCTTCTTTTTTCACCAGTGGATGCAAACAAATTTTTATGTTTTATTTGGTTTTTAGTAATTTTCCATAAAATTATGAAAACACTTTAAGGAGGATCTAATTTTTTCTAACAGATAAAAAATAAATGTCATTGGAAATGAACACGGGGTGTGTGGAGGAGCTGCAATCCATGGGGGTGTGCAGGGGAACCTCAATCCACATTGATCAGCATATTGTGGTGGCCTTACTCTGTCCCACCCATCCCCTTGAGAGCAGCATTTGTGTAAAAGGCACTTGAATTCACTGGTGAGGCAGAGCTTTCCTTTCCACTTGCACAACAGATCAAAAAGGACCTGGTAAGGATAGATTAGGAATGACTGGAAGTGTGTCTCAGGGTAACGAAGAGAAAAACAGGAGTTCTTTACAAAGAGAGGCTTGTTAACATAATTGCATTATATGTGATGGCAGTGCCAAAATTGGAAGTGTTGTACTGTGCAGACATGGCAGAGATTCAGACAGCCCCGATCTCACATCTGCCTGTGGTTGTACTGCAAAAGGATGAAAGGTCCCACGGCTGCTGAAGCCATGAGAAGCTGTGAGAGTGGCAACAGCAAAACTGTGGTGATCCTACATGTAATGGGGCCAAGGGAGCTCTTCTCTGTGATTCTTGGGGTTGTCCTGTGCAGGGGCAGGACTTGGACTCGAGGATCATTGTGGGTCCCTTCCAAGTCAGGATAATCCATGTTCTGTGATTCTAATAGAGCAGGGTCTGCTCCAGTTTGGAATAACAGGGCACTGTTGGGTGGAGAGCTCTGGGATTTGGGGTTTAATTTCTTGGCTGGGTCACAAACGTCCTGTGAAGCCTTAGGTGTGTGATTTGGTCACAGTCTGGGTCTGAATTCCCTGTGTCTGTGTGCTCTGGGAGTGCTCCATCCCCAGCCTGCTGGGAGAGCTGGGCAGCGCTGGGACTGCTCTGCACAGCATTGTCAGTGCTCTTTGGCAGCCCTTCTGCATTTGGGGAGAATCAGCATATCCTGAGGTCCTTCAGGTGCCCTGGGAGGGTACAGGAGTTAGAGGAATCACTTTGCTTTGGTCAGATTGGTACTGCAGGCAGTTGTGTCCATTTTCCTCCTGGCTGCTCCCGAGGGTAGGGGTCTCACACAGGATGAGCAGCTCATACAACAGGATGTGTCAGGCTGTGTGTCTTAACTACCTGCCTCTCCCAGTGTTGCATCATTGACTGGATCTGATAAATCTAGAAGTCTGACTGTCCCCTTTGCAGCCTGGTTTTAGTGTTTAGTCACATTCTCCATCAGCTCTGCTCCACTTGGACATCAGGTATTTGTTACCCAGAGACAAGTGAGCAGCCTCCGTGTACCCTCTTCTCACGAGCGTGAAGCAAAGTTGTTCCATTGTCATTACTCCTCTTTAGGCTTTACTGGAAGGAGGGGAGCAATGCCATTCTCAGTTTAGTGCTTGGCATGCTGAGTGTGTTTGTCATTCTTCTCCTGCTTTGCCTGGATGGCTGCAGTGAGTGATACAGAGTGCTCGTGGTTTCCAGATCAAGAGAGAAAGAGGAATATGTAACTTAATTACAGAAGCAAGAAAGCGTTGCCACATTGATTACAAACAATTGTGGCTTCTGAAATCCAGCGCACGAGGTGGGCTGAGCCCAGCAGCTTTCTGGCAAGTCCTCAGACACTGCCTGCCTGGCTGAGGCTCTGCTGTGTGGCAGTGCTGCCATCGCCCTGTCCCTCTGATTTCCAGGAGCACACACTGCAGCCTCTCGCCCTTTGGCGTGTGCTGAGCTGGAGCAGCGCTGTTCCCCCAGAATCCGGAGCAGCAGGTGGGCAGGAAGCCGCCACCTTCCCTTTCCAGCTGGACAGCAGGGCCTGCAGCCTCGCCAACAGCAAATGAGGGGTGGCCATGGCAGCTGAAGGAGTGGGGAACAGCAGGAGTGAATTAAGCCATTGGAATTCTCTTTGGGTGTCCTGCTTGGCAGGGATGGAGCTTGGCCCCCAGAGCTGTGCCCTCGGCCTGGCCGGGATCAGCTGCTGCAGGTGAGGAGGAGCAGGGCTGGCCCATCTCACTGCTGACACATTCGAACCGACAGAAAGATGCATTGTGTGGCTCTAGCACCTGAGCTCTTTCTTGTTTCTTACAGATTAAGCTTGGTGAAATCCCTGTAAAACAAGGGGATAGGATCCTTATTTTACAAATACATCAAAGGGAGATTAAAGCCCGGATTCTTAAAGAGGTTTAACTACCAAACTCCCCTGGAGTTCAGTGGGAGTTAACACTTCAGTATCCTTGAGAGTATTGATCTCAATAAATCACCCAAAGCCATCTAATAAGTGGGTGAGGGAGCTGGGAATTAATCCCAGGCTTTTGGAAAGGTTGTTCAGTACCTTCACTTTCCTACCTGCACATGAGAATAGTACAATTTGCTGTGCATGTGATTGGATTTTACCTGAACAGAGTTTCAGAATGATGATTTTGTTTTGATTTGTGGCCCCAGTTGATTGAGGCTTGTTGGGGGAAATGTGGCAGGGTTTATTCAGTTGGAATTTCTAGTCCTGTAAAGCAGCTTCCTGAAATTATGCTAATTTCCTTGGGATTTCATCTCTGATAGGAAAAAAAAAAAAAAAAGAAGAAAAGGATGCTAGCAGGTTCCTGTTGTGTCAAGGAAACAACTTGTTTTGACATTTCCAAAATGAAATGTTTTGATTTTTTCATTTTAAAATAACTTTTTCTTGATGTTATGGTATTTTTACATCATTTTAATCGTTTGAAATTGAAATGAAACTGAATTTCATGACCCAAAAATGAAAGCAAATGTAGGTGTCTTAAAAACCCTGCTGAAATGCAGCATTCATCCTCCAGGCAGCTCAGCTGCCAGTCCCATGGGAGAGGGGACACTCAGCACCAGGCACACATCAGGTGGCCCCTGGCTGGCCTGAGCTCAGTGGCTGAGTGGGGAAAAGCTCTTCAAAGGCAGCCCATGGACAGAACTAAATCACAAGCAAGGACAGAGTGCACAGAAACTTAGTAATATGTTCACAAAGGACTGGGCAGAAGCTGCTCTTCTCTCACTACATCCTCAAAAAGTGTATAAGTTCTGTGCAAATCTACTGCACAGAGATGAATTTGACTGTTCTTGGTAGTGGAAACAGGTGGAAAGGAAAAACCCACTGTAGTTTTATCCGCACAAATCTTGATTTTAAAAACCAAAAGGTGATTCCTGAGGAGAGACTGCTAATGAGGGGATTTTTCAGTTGGTAACACCAACACACTGCAGACGTTGTGTCAGGTCACAAAGGAACTATTAAACTTGCAGCTACAACTGGATGTTTGCCCAGAATTGTAAGTCCTTTTAAAACGTCCCATTGCGTATTTCACTCGGGTATATTTGGCTGAGGATAATATATTGATGTTTGCCACAAAGCTGCAGGAAAGACTAAAATATTTCTTAGAAATTAATTGGTATCAGAGTTCTCTTAATCAATATGCTCTATGATAGGCTTCAGGTGGATTAGTGTGGTAAAAAATGTTTTTCATTTGCACTGGTCTCTGCTAAAATCTATTTATAGCAGTGCTAGGTGTGCTTCCACCATGACACTGTGGAAAGCCTGGCAGAAGGAAGCTCTTAAGACCCTCAAAAATGAAGGGGGATGTTTGTCTCTGGGTAAAAAAAAAAGCAGATACAGTTGTGGACTGCAGTATTTTTTGGTGTCATGCTGCAATAGGAAAACCACTGCAAAATGCTGGTCCTTTGAAAGTATGGGCTTTCAAAATTCAGAGCAGCCTCTGGTTTTTGTGAATCTGCAGAGTTTGGATGTGTCACTCGACACCTCCTCTGAAAAAGGCCACGATGTTTCTGCACAGAGCAGAGAAGCAGCTGTAAAGGAATGACAAGGTATGAAGTCTTGAGAACACAGCTCATCAATTCATAGGATCATAAAATGGTTTGTGTTGGAAGGGATCTTAAAGTTCATCCAGTCCCACCCCCTGCCACAGGCAGGGACACCTTCCACTATCCCAGGGTGCTCCAAGCCCTGTCCAATCTGGCCTTGAACACTTCCAGGGATGGGGCAGCCACAGCTTCTCTGGGCAACCTGTGCCAGGCCCTCACCACCCTCACAGGGAAGAATTTCTTCCTAATATCTAATTTAATCATATCCTCTCTCAATTTAAAGCCATTCCCCTTTGCTCTATCATTTAGCACCATTGAAAGGGTATTTTCAGATTTTCACATTCAACCCTCACGGTTAAAATTCAAAATATTTAAAATTAAGAAGACCTTATGCAGTGTAAATCCCTCCAGATGGGGAAAGCTGTCCAGGTGATGCTAGATTTAAAATCTGTCTGGAATCCAATCACTAGGGGTCAGGCCAAGTCATTCTTCTTTCTGCAGCTGGAGCAGCCTAGCTTGGGATGTTTCCCCTGCTCAACCTGCAAGTCACTGAGTAACCGAGGAGCAGGAAGAGCATCCCTAAACTTGGTGTGATACCCATTTGCATTTACTGTTTCTTTCTGGGGAAGAAAATAAGAATCTTTCCTCTGCAACACAGGAGGTGCTGCAATTATCCCTCATGAGCAGCTGTTCAGTGGCTGTTCCTAATTCCAGCAGCATCCAGGGTGGTACCAGACCTGCTGCTGCCATCAGATCTCGGGATGGTGATGTCTTAACCTCACTGTCCTCAAGAACCCCAGACTAGGACAGGCCCCTTCTCGAGACATATAGTAGGGCTTAGTGCTCTACCCCCTGTGCTGCAGCTTCATTAGAGTTATTTATCTCTGCCTTGCATAATTTCAGGCTGGATTCAGTTATCACAGGAACGGATCTCACTCCGGCACCTCGGGTTAAGCGCGGGTGATTAAAGGTGACTCCGCCTCCCCTGAGTCATTTATAAGTGACTTATGGAGCTAATAATGGCCTCATCCTTTTGTACCTTGGTACACAGCTTGTGTTCTGAAGTCTTTTATAGCTCAAATGAGCTGCTTTTGCTTATTTATTTCCCTCCTCATTCATTTTTAATGGTTAGAAGAGACTCCCCCATTCTTCTTCTGACAGCAGTGATTTAGGCAGGACTCATTATCATAACTTACGTTACTAAATATCCCCATTTATGCTGGTAGACCAAGGAAAATGTGTGCATTGCTAAATCAGAAGAGATCCCATGAGCTTGCCAAGGTGGCAGGGCTGTGTTTGAAGTGTATATTATATACCGAGAGCACTTGTATGGGGGAAGGATCATTTACAGGAACATGGATGGGGGACAGAGTCACAGAGTGTTTCAGAAATACAGATTTTATGTGGAAATATCAGAGGCTTACTTTCCTAATTGGCCACCCTTGAAATGTATAGACCTAAACTGCTCAAAATACAAAGACTTATTAGCTGTGACTTCGTAAGAGTTCCAACAGAATTACTGTAGCAGAAAAGTAGTTTCCTGTGAGGGCTTTACTGTTATCCCATGGGAATTTAATAATGATAATGAGGTGGGGAAGGACTGTTACGCTTATTTCTAGCACTGCTTTCTAGAGCTAGCAGTGAAATGCTGGGTACCTCTTCTGGGAGTTACGATGTACATTCCCCTTTCCCTCCCTCCCTCCCTCCCATTAGATCTTTGGATTCTGTTCAGCCCAAAGCTAACACAGGGTTTATGGGGCCAAAGGAATAGTCAGTCACACAAATTCATATCTCCCATAGACAGCCTCCACTAAAGGAAAAGCAGTAAATTCCTTTAAGGAAAGTGATGGGCACAACGTTCCCTGGAGAACTGGATGCAGGAGGTTGGTGTGATAGGGATCATGTGTGATTTGTGAGGGGCCTTATTGCCTCTTCCCATGTTCTTCCCAGGCTGGCTGAAGTCCTGCTGCAAGGCTTCCAAGAGTTTAGTGTTTTCTTCCACAGATAATGTTGCAAACAGTGAAATTAAATAAGATAAATTAATCAAAACTAATTTCTCTTGCTTGAGATCACACCCCAAGAGCGTAGAGAACGTGGGGAGTTTTAAAGGACAGAGGTGATTCCTTTTCCAACAACACAAACAGGCTTTTAAATAAACATAAAAAATAAGTACCTTGAACCAGCAATGCCCCCTGCTTGTATTTGTTTTCAGGGAAACAGCTCTGTTGAAGTGACACAGCAGCATCCCCTCCACAGCTGCAAGGCTGCCAGTGGAGTTTCAGGCTCAGTTTTGGGGTACCCAAAGCACAGAGCTGCCCGTGGGGTGGGCACTGCATATTTACAGTGACGATTTGTCATAGGAAGCAGCAGTGACTTAACTCCATTCCCTTTGCTGACAATAGGACTGGGGGTTTGAGTTCAGTGCAGTGCTGAGCACATCTGAAATATTCCACCCTGCACGTTTTGCAGCGCTGATGATTGAACTCGACATCCAGCTTGCCAGAAGCTCCGTGTTTGGTATGGACGTGGTGCACTTGGACATCTAATTCCTGATTCTGTGCTGTGCTGGCACTATGGGACAGATCTCTGCCCTCGGTGCCCTGGCACACAGTGATTAGATGTGTGTGTGTGACTCAGAGGAAGCTGTCTTAGCTGTTCACTGATGTAAGAAAAAGAGGGGGACCTGCAGGAGCCAAAAGAAACCCGAAGCACTTTTATAACCTACCAAGTTCATGCCCAAAAAAGCCATTCAAACCTCAGTCCCTCAAGAGATAAAAGCCCCCTGTACTGAGAGAATTTCTGGAGCATCTTGTGAACACTAAGTGCAGCCTCCCTTAATTAATGGAAGTCAGCTCAGTGTAGTTGTGTGAAAAGCTCCAGTGACACAAAGCCTCGAAAAGCTTTAGCAAGGGAGCACAGCACCAGAAGGGTTTAATGGCATTATAATGTCCTTGAATCACAGTGGCCACAACACAGAGATGTATTCCAGCAGTACATTAGCAGTAAAAGAAAATCTGCTCTTTCTCTCTTGAGACCTTGTCACCTTTACTGAAAACTGGAGTTTGGCATCCCTGAGATATCAAAACTGAAAGGCAGGAGGAGGGGAAAATGAGAGATGGGAGGCAGTCCCTGGATTTTGGAAATATTGGTTTTCCTCACAAATCACCCACCTCGCTGCAGTCCCTTTGTAGCTCCTCTTGCACTTTATAATGTGTTTAACAGTTTTCTGGAACCTCTCTGTTGTGTGCCCAAGCTGTCGCAGCCCCAGGGTCCCATCTGGTGGGAGCTGTGCCGGGTCAGTGCAGAGCTCCCGGGGCACACCTCACTCCCAGGGCAGTGCAGGGCTCCACTCAGGCATTCATTCCCGGGTGGATGCCCTGGAAGCACAGCCACTGCTGCTGTGTGAGGCAGCGTGCAGGGCAAGGCCTGGGGGCAGCAAGCAGGGCGGGCACTCAGCCTGTTTGTATGAATTAAGACTAAAGAAAAGGAGCTGCTTGACAGACTGAGGAGCTGCAATCCATTCCAGGCTGGAAAGGAGACATGCAGGCTCAGACGAGGCAGTGGCAGCCCAAGCTTCTCTGGGCTGTTCCCATCAGCATCACTGTGGAGAAGCCACGCGAGGGGCACCGGTGGGGACAGCCCACAGGCTGCCGGCTGCCACTGCCTGGGACAGGCCTTTCCTCCTGTGCTTGTTTGTTCTGCAAGGCTCAGCTGAGCCCCGTCAACCTCAATTCACAAGATACTCACTCTTTTCCATTAAACAGCTTAGAAAACAATCTCAAAAGAGACAGAGAAGCTCGATTTTTCTTCTCCCCCTACATCTTTTTAGTCCTTCTCTTGTGCTGGAAGATGAATGGTTCGGATGTGTCTGCAGTAACAGGGGCATGGCTAATCTGCCTGTCTATTGATGACCTGTTTCTGAATGTGCTGGCCTGATTTATGAAAATGTACTGTACTTTGCCCCATGTTTTGATGTTGCTCTGTTAGGACTGCATGCAAACTGCAGCAGAACAGTGATGCTTATTCATTCAAACAGTGAAGGGCTGGCTGGGAACTGAATGAGCTCATAGTTGTTGCCGACTTCACTTACAGCAAGGGAAACAGGCACAGGCGGGTATCCCAAGCGTAGTCATTTTCTTCCTGGCCCTCAGTTTGTTTAAATCATAATCCTGAAGGCACAAGGTCATGGTATCTATTTAATCATTCATATAGTAGATTTTCAGGGATGGATTCTTTTTTTAACTCTCTTTCAGCAGTAAACCCTGATAAAGTTGGAATCGAAGTCTGTTTGCCTGCCAAATTTTCTTTCTCTTGTTATTGCCTGAGCACTAATGAATTTAAAATCTGAGAGTCTGATTCCCATCTCTTACTGGCATAATTCAGCAGTTATCTCTGTGGCCTGGGAGAATCTCTGTTGATTTCAGCCCCTGTGTGCGGAACTGCTCTTTACACATTCACAGACTCATACAAACAGCAGCAAAGTCCCACCTGTGCTGTCTGTGTGTGCTGCAAAAGTCACTGATCAGATAGTGAAGCCTTACCCAGTCAGGGGAGGTTTGGCAGGTGCTCTGCCAACAGCCCTGTTGAAGTGCAGAGCAGGGGACATGCAGGGCACATGAAAGGGACGTGAACAGGACATGAACTGGACATGCAGGGCCCAGCGGCTGCACACGGTGCTTTGGACGCTCAACTCTGATTTCTCTCCTGCAAGGCACAAAAGTTTACCTCTTGCCTTCCCTCACTAGGAAATGTTTCCAGTCCTAGGTCTATCACCCATGGGCCTGTCTAATTGCCTAATGTGTTAATTAGCTAAGATTCACAAATGTGAGGTGTTGGTAGCTGGAGGAAGAGGCGTTGAGGAAGTCACACAAAGCTGTTGCCTGTGCTACTCAGGAAAATGCTTGTGTTCAGCCCATTCCCTTCTGCCTGTGGTCCAGCCCCCAGAGCACAGGGGTGAGTGCAGGATCCTGGGGCAATCAGCCCCTGGGCTCAGTGTGACCTTGGGGCTGCTCTGTCTTCTGCTTTATCTGCTGCCTCTCCGGTGCAAATCAGCACTGTGAGGCTCTGCCCGGTTTTTCTTCTCACTGGTGTCTCAGGGGAAGGGGGGAAGGCAGAAAGCAGCAGACAGAGCTCATTAGCACATAGGAGAGTTGTCTGGTGTGTGAACAGCACTTAAAATACAAAAAGACAACAGGGATAAGCACAGTGCCAGCAAGGAGCAGATGATTTCCACTTACAGAAGCAGGGTGGGAGAAGGAGCAGATGTAGCAGGCACTGCCTGAAGGTCTTCTCGCTTCCTGCCTGTCGGACAGGCTATTAGACATTGCAGGGAGGAAGCATGGTGTAGCTCTTGCCCTGGAAATAGCACACTCAGGTTAGCGTGCCTCCTGCAAGGAAGCAGGGATGTCTGCTCTCCTGCTCTGCCCAGGCATGCTGCTCCCAGAAGGGGGATGTGCTCATGCCTTCAGCCTCCCCTGTAGCCATTCCTGCAGGCTCACATGAAGCTTTTCCAGGAGTCTTGCCAAGTCTCATCTTCCTCAGCTCAGGCCAGTTGGGATGAGCATTATGAGGGGATGGATGTAACATCAATGCCCGAGGCTCCAGCCAGGGCTCAGCTGCCTGCTCTGAGGTTCTTCCCTGGTGTTTCAGACCCCCATGCTTTTAAGGTTTTTTGACAGCAACTGAGGTTTCTTGCTGTGCAGCACAATGAGATTGGATCCTGACGGGAGCTGTTAAGAGCTGGTGTAAAACAAGTTTACACGAGACAATCCCAAACCCCAAAAATCTGCCTGTAAACAAACTCCTTACTTTCCTGCTGAAGCCAACAGCAACTACAAGAGTTTGACCTTAAAACAGACAAGGAAGACATTGCAAGAGCCATGATAACCTTTTTCTGGTGTGTTACCTAGGCTCAGACAAGTCAGGATGGAAATGCATTTGCTATGGACCTGTCTGTGAGGGGGCTGTTGTTGTTTAAAGATAATAATATTAGGAATGCAAATTATCCTACAAAGGCTGGTGATATTTAAATATGATTTAAATCCATTCAGCACTTAAACAGAAAAGTAGAAAATGGCATTAAATTCAGATGAAGATGGGACTATACATTCTGGAGTGAGAAATTTTAAATACCTTGATGGAATGGAATAGAAGGTCTGGCTGGTAATGGATTGTGAAAAGAGTTCAGGGTTCTAATAGATCATTCCTTCAGATCATCAGCACGGTAAAGTGGTAGTTAATAAATTATTTGACGTGTACATTTACTCATATATTTTAACTAACTGTAATGAACAGGTCCTGTCAGCTCACCTAGATCCTCGCAGTAACTGCTAAATTGCTTGAGTGAGATTTACTAACTCTCTGCAATATTGATGTCCAGAGCTGCAGGTAATAAATACAGTGACATCAGGAGCAGCTTGAGCTCCTGTTGAAGGGTTGTGTAAGGCCTCTGCCAGGCTGGCAGCAAGGATGAAGCTGTTTGGCCCCAGGGGACAGCCCTGGGCATCCCTGAGCTCTTCCCTGTGATTCATTTCTGGTTGTGACCACCCCATTCCCTGGTACCTTTGGCAAGACTCTTGAAGAGCTCTGTGTCCCAGTTTGGGGTTGATTAGAGAAATCAGTCCCTTCTCAGTTCTTTACACAGGCAGTGACCTGTTCCCCCCACAGGTGAGTGGTGTTCCTTGGGCTGCACACAAGGGAGAGCAGGAGGATTGGAGAGTGAGAGGAATCTTCTCTCCCTGCCATTATACTAGGCCTATCCATCTATTGGAGTGGGAATTAAGGACAAAAAAAACCCAAAACAACTGTTCTCTTAGATTATACTAGAAATGTTTATAGCAGAAAAAGCCAGCCTGTTAATACAATGCTGAATTATACAGGCTATTAAGGGTACACCAGACACCTTTCTTGTTATTCCTGGTTTTCCCCTGAACCTGGAGCTACTTTAAACTTAGATCCTTTCTCTTCCTCCCACTCATTTATCCAGCAGGCGGTGAACTTTATAATTTGTGAAGAGACTCATTAATTTTTTTTCCTTCTCCTTTTTATTTTCAGGTTTCTGACAGATGTGACTATGTCTTTGTCAATGGGAAGGAAATGAAAGGCAAAGTGAATGTCATAGTTAATTTTACTTACCAGCACCTGAGTGCCCCTTTAGAAATGACAGTCTGGATTCCTCGTCTCCCACTGCAGATAGAGGTCTCTGACACAGAACTAAATCAGATCAAGGGGTGGAGAGTCCCCATCATCTCTAATAAGAGGTAGGTTTCATTAGAGGATGTTCATTCTAGGCTGTGCACTTGCCAGGGACCTGTCAGGGCCAGTGGATCTGAACATGCTCATTTGGCCTTAATGCAATTCTGCTGTAAATTTGAAGGTCACAAGACATTTATTCAATAGGCTCCTGCACTGGACTTGTAAGGGAAATGAAAACTGAAGGTTGCATGAACCTATATTGGAAATCAATTTCCTTTTGCTGCACTAATGGCTAGGATGAGAAGAGCCAATTGGTCAAGTTAGGCAGGATCAGCCATGAGGCAGCAAGAAAACATCAGCAAGAACCAGCTCTGGCAAGGTTGGTGGGTCTCCAGCCTGTTCACAGGTCCTGGCCATTCATGGATTCATTGTTAGTGGTCACAATTAGCACATACCTGTTTCATATCCCTGTAGGGTCCAGTGGCACTGATCAGTGTCCCAAAATCAGGACACAGAGCTTTAAGACACTGTCAGTGCCCACAGGACAGAGGATGGTTGAAGCAGGTCAGAACTGTTTGCATCTGTTGTCAGTGTTATTAAGAACAAGAAGAACAAATTTATAAAGTAGGTACTTGGTATTCCCACCTGCAAATGAAGACCTTTATTATAGGTTTCTGTTAGTATCAGAGCAAAGAAATTTTGGTGAAGCTGTGATTTCAATTTGAATGCTGTACAGAGAGGGATGTGTGTGGAGGTGCAGAGGAGATTTCCATGGCAACGCAAAGATGTTTATGGGCAGATCCAGAGAGAAAAAAATTGTGAAGGTCCTGAAAGTAAGGACTTGACATGGAAAATAATGGAGGATATTTCTAGAGGACAATGTGGAAGCCAAGCTGGGAGGCCAGTTGGTGATTTCAGCTGCTGTCTTGGAGGTTCAGGCGGATTGGAGGTCTCAGTTACGAACAAGGGAAACAGGATAAAAGTGGGAGAACCTGAAGGAAGCAGCTTGGTCCCTCAGCCAGGCTGCATACTTCAGTCAGCAATAACTCCCCTGTTCCAAGCTCTCCCTACACCAGTTTAAACAGATTTTTCATTGTTGGTGTGCTGCCAGGCCAGCCCGGGACAGCGACGATGAAGAGGAGGACGAGCGCAGGGGCAGAGGCTGTGCCCTGCAGTACCAGCACGCCATGGTCAGGGTCCTCACGCAGTTTGTGGCAGAAGCCTCGGAGCCTGGAGCCCAGCTGAGCTATTTACTGGGCTCTGACTGGCAGCTGGACATCACCGACCTGGTGAGGGACTTCATGCAGGTGGAGGAGCCCAGAATCGCCATGCTGCAAGATGGACAGGTGCTGGTTGGGCTGGAGCTTGGAATGACAACAATTCAGGTAGGGAAAATGAATGATGTCTTCCTGTTCCTCCCTTAACTCACCTCCTGGGGAATTGAGGTGGTACAGCATTAATAACAGAAACTGGAGCCAGGAATTCTTGAGTGGAACAGAACTGCAGCAAGAACTAGAAGACACAGAAGAGATGGTTTTCTCTCCTTATCTTGTGCCCCAAAGTATAGGAGATTGCAGTTTTATTTAATTTAATCCAACCTGTACACTTGGAGGCTTTTTCTGATTATTTTTGTCTAAGGCTGTTTTGGAACCTGCAGCCAGGATACAGGTTATCACCGGGCATGCAGCTGATGGAGCAGCTCAGTCTTCTCACAGCCTACACTGACAGAGGAAAGGGTAAAGTGAACATTAACCAGTGCTGGTTAAGGAAGTGAGATTGGAATATTAATCCAAACATTAATTAAAAGAAAAGGAAAAAGAGATGAGGAGAGAGAGATTAATTCAGTGATACTGAAGTAGCAAACATGTTAGCAAACACTAGAATAGGGAAAACATATCTCTCTCCAAACATGCAGAAAACAAGCACCATACCTGTCAATGATAAGGTTGTCAAGGCTTGAGAAATGGGATTTGAGATTTTTGGCATTTGGCAAAATCTGTAAAGATTTTCTGAATGCCTTTCCAAAGCTCTGGAAGTTACAATGCTCCAACAAATGTACATAAAACCGTGGAAGGAAAAAATCCAAGGGTAAAAAGCTGAGAGCAAGTTATAGTTAAAGAATACCTCACATAAGCTGCTTCTAAAATGCTCTGTACCCTATATGGATCATTAAATTCAACTCTCTTGCTAATGAGCATCTTTGGATGTCATGTATCACTGCATTGACCTCTGTGTGTATTTTCTTAACCAAAACAAATTTTCTCTGTCAATTTTGTATTCAGTACCATGAGTGGTTATTGTAGCAATACATTACCCTTTCTTTCTATAGGATAGAAATAAGTAGCATTTATTCAATGGATTTTATATTAATCTACAGAGTGCATTATATTTATGTTACCTCAAAACATGACCATTAATAAAATACTTATATTTCACATGAAGATTACATATACAAACAGTGAATACACCTGAAACAGATGTGGTTGGCATATTGCAGAGGTGAATGGCACAGCTGATTACACTTGCACAGGTAAAAGGTGTTATAAGCCCCCTATTATTGCAGAAGAGTTATAAAATGTGAGTAACCATAATTTAATAGTATCTGAATGCTACAAGTAATTTTTCCCATTACCATAAATACCCCTTATCTGTGTTAGAGTAGCCCATGTAGCTGTTTCACTTGCTGCTATGCAAAATGGCTGTTGCTAACTTCAATTTCTCTTTTCAGATCCTGTCCCCCCTTTCAGATGCCATCCTGGCTGAGAAGACAGTGACAGTTCTGGACGAGAAGGTGACAATCACTGACCTGGGAGTGCAGCTGGTGACGGGCCTGTCGCTGTCTCTGCAGCTCAGCCCGGGAAGCAACAGGGCCATCTTTGCTACAGCAGTGGCACAAGAGCTGCTGCAGTCCCCAAAGCAGGTACTGCTGCCCACCTGGGTTGTGCTGTGCAAGGTCACTGCTCTGACTCACTGCATCTGACATTTCCAGCTGATGAAATCAAGCAGATTATTGCTCGTGGTATGCTAATGAAACATTTTGTTTATGGAGACTTTCCTGAAGGCCACCAAGTGCCCTAAACAGCAAAACAAAAGTTCTCACCAAAATGGCACTATGTTTGAACAGCCCCAGCCACCAAACACCCTGCCTGTCATGGCTGCATCCCATAAATAACGCAGGTAACTCAGTGATGTGTCAGAATTAAGCACCAGCAGTCCCTTTGCACACACACACACACTTTTCTGTCCTACCCAGCACCTACTAGACCACAGGACATACTGCCAACTTCAACCTCCCACCACAGGTATCCAAGTCAACCCTTTAATTCCATCTTTACATTAGAAAGTGTTTTGCATTATGCCAAACTCCTCTTGCTTTAGTTACTTCCTGTGATCACTTTAAGAAGTCAGGGAACATCCCTTTCATTCTGATTCATTACTAGAATATGAATCAGCATCACTGACTCATTTCCTAATTCATGATTTCATGAACCATTTTTTTCCCCTTATTATTTTTAGTTCCTACATTAGGGAACCAACAGTTACCAAGGACTTTTGGACTTTGCCATGTCCATGTCCTCATTGGTCCTTGCTTAGAATTTGTCCTTTTGCTTCTGTGTATATTTGAAATTTAAACTTTTTTTCCAACCCAAATCCATCAGTCTGGGACTTACATCAAGGATGCATTGGGCTCTTAAACATGTTCTGATTGTTAAAGGTAAATGATCATGGCATGCACATTTGAAGTCTGGCCAACTGTTGAGGTGCTTTAATTCATCATGGGGTCTTATCCTTGGGATGCAGGATGAGAAATAATGCAGAGCTGCTGTCTTTATAGGGTGATAAAAATCAGGCTCCCACAGTGTTCCGGGAGTTAAGAAATCGATGCCAGGCAGGTTGAAAGAAGGCCAGTGAGCTAATCCATTGCTGACATGGGGAGTTCAACAGACTGCCTTGAGACCAGCCCAAGAGCAGGGGTTGATGGCACTGAGACCCACTCTGCTGCCCAGCACTGGCATTTCAGTTCCCAGAAATGGAGTCTGGACAAGTCTCTGGATGCAGGGGTACGGTCAGAACTGCATCAGATCCATCCTAAGCCAGCCAGGAAGATGTGTGCCCTCCACCCTTGAATGGCTGACTCTGTTTTGAAAGGCATCTGATTCCCTCCATTGCTTAGGACATGATTTTAAGAGCACAATCCCTATAAGCAAAGCAATGCAAAATTATTAAATGATTATGCAGGTTTAAGCAACACAGTGGGAGGATGAGGGTTGATGACATAAATTCTATGCAGCCTTCAAGAAACATCCAAAGATTAATAAACACAAAGCTGGGATTTATGACAGTGTCAGCAAAGTCTTAGGGCTCTGTCCTGAAATAGAGACAGAAGCAAATCTCCCATTGAAACAGGAGGAGCTTTGTGGCTGTGAGGATTTCGGAATCAGGCCAGTAGAATATGCACGATACAATCCCAAAAGACTGCAAGCTTATTCTCCTTGCTATGAACAGGTGAATAGCAACTTTGTGCTGGGAACAATTTAAAGGATAATCATATATATTTATTCTCTACACATATGTGGAGTAAGAATGTAAATAACTGTCTCTTTGTAAAACTGCTTATTTAAAGAAACAGGACTTTTATAGTCATGGTTTCCACAAGTTAATTTGTTGGTTGGTTGTCTGTCTGTCTGTCAGATTCTGAGAGCAAGGTGATCCCAACTCTGACCAGACAAAAGCTCATCTCATATTAGACATTAAAGAATCCACTGATCAAGCCAGGAGTCTCTCTGGTGTGGATTCTCCAGTGTCTGATAAGGTGCAAATATCCCAACCAAACCCAGAGCAACTCAGACCATCAGAAGCAGAAAAGATTCCAGGAGAGCAACCTGAATTTTGTCTGTAAATGATCAATGTATGAATACAAAGGTTTTTTCAGGTAGCACAATAATTTTCAATAGCTATTTGTGAGTCCTTAGAGGACCTGATTTTCTGAAATGGGCTAGCATGTTTTCTGAAACTTAAAAATACTTTAAAATGTTTCAAGTTAGAAGCCAAAAGTTAAGGATCCCAGGAAAGCTGCACCATTAGGCACATTCTGTTGCACTCAGGTTGGATTCATTTGTATTCAGTAAGTCTCCATGCACACTGAAGTACACAATCTGCATTGCTGTGACATGAGATTAAACTTTATTATTGTCTTGCTTTTAATTGCTAACAAGCGTAAAAATTACCCTGGCCGTTTCCTAAAGAGGCAACTGATTGGTTTCCTCTGCTTATACAATCTGCTAATTTAATTTGAGAGACAAAAATCAAGGAGTGAAGGTATGGAGTCATGTATGCACCTGTTTGCTGTATTAGGTATCTTTTAACGTGTGTTTTGTGTAATAAGAGGAGACTTTGTATTTTAAGCAGTTTAGAAATACTGTATTTTTTTTTCATTTAAATATACAATAGTAAATGATCTCAGTCACTGGTAATGCTTTCTGACATGCAATTTATTATGGTACTGAAGCAGATTCTGCAGAGCCCAGGGGATACAGCTCCTTTAAGCACCTTTGCGGAAACAAATCTTATTATCAATGAGTGTTTTAGACTAGCATTTCTCTTCACATCTTGGCAAGATATTAATTTCACTGCTCTCCCTATTTATTTCTTTTCTGATTACTAATGGTATATGGATCTTTTGAGGAGGGGAGAACAGACTACAACAGATCATATTTCCCTTGATGTTTATTCTGAGTGTGAGTATATTTGTTTTATATATTACAGGAAGCAGCCATCAGCTGCTGGATCCAGTTCAGTGATGGATCTGTCATGCCCCTGGATATTTATGACTCCAAAGACTTCTCCTTGTCAGCCACATCCCTGGATGAGAAGGTGGTCTCCATTCACCATGACCCCAAATTCAAGTGGCCTGTGATTGCTGCTGAGACAGAAGGCCAGGGGACCCTGGTGAAGGTGGAGATGGTGATCAGTGAATCGTGCCAGAAATCCAAAAGGAAGAGCATCCTGGCTGTTGGAAGTGGTAGCATTAAAGTCAAATTTGGGCAGAGTGATGCCAACATCAGTGACAGCAAACACAGGGGTGCTGGTGTCCACCTGGAAAACCATGCCAGTGACCGGCGTCAAAAAAGCACCGTGCAGGAAAGGGCCGGAGGGGATGGGCACTACTACAGCTCCTCCATGGGCCACGAGCAGGGCAGGGGAACCACCACCCAGAGGTCTATTTTGAGCAGGAAGGAAGACAGAGAAAGCCTCCTGGATGATGACAGCCAGAACCTGCCCATAGACTTCACGAGCTTCCCTGCACAGGTGGATCTGCCAAGAAACAATGGAGACTTGGAAGAGAATGACCTGGTCCAGTCACCCAGGGGACTCAGTGACCTGGAGATAGGGATGTATGCCCTCCTGGGAGTCTTCTGCCTGGCAATTCTGGTGTTCCTCATCAATTGTGTTACTTTTGCTTTGAAGTACAGAAACAAGCAAGTTCCCTTTGAAGAGCAAGAGGGCATGAGCCACTCTCATGACTGGGTTGGGCTGAGCAACAGGACAGAACTGCTGGAGAACCACATAAACTTCTCATCCCAACAAGATGAACGCATCACAGCCATTGACAGAGGAGTGGACTATGAGGAGAGCAAATATCTCCTCAACACAAATGCCACCAAAAATATCAATGGACAGTCTTTCAGGTCTACTGAGTCCACATTCACGGAGGGGAAAGAGCAGAAAAGTGAACCAACTACTTCTCCTACCTCTAAGAGGAAACGGGTTAAATTCACCACCTTCACCACCATCTCCTCTGATGATGGGTGTCCAACTGTCAACTCAATCTTGATGAGTAATGAGGATGACATTAAATGGGTCTGCCAGGATATGGACCTGGGGGAGTGCAAAGAACTTAAAAACTATATGGAGAGATTACACGAAAATGCGTAGGGAGACACAAAAGACTTTTTTGTTTGGTTTGTTCTTTTGTTTGTTTTTCACTCACCTTCTGCCTTTAATTTTGGGTAGTGGGGCAAAATGTTGTATTGCTAACAACCATCAGCTGGTGGATAATAACTCAATAGAGCCCCAAGAAGCCACCCAAAAGCAGCTGGGAGAGCAGAGATCCTGGACAGCTCTTAAAATTCAAGTCTTCTCTGTGCTCAGAGATGGAAGTGAGAGATGCGTGTGGTTTTTTGATACATGGTAACATGAAAAAAAAACTTAGAAAAATAATATGGTCTCATTCTCTGAGCTTTCCCAGGAAATCAATAAATATAACAAACTCCAGTGCAGTTTGGATATTACAAAGTTCACACAGCTCTACTGTTCAATATTGCAAGCTTTGGTTAAAAGCAAAAAATTGGTCTCAGAATAAATAGATCCATGAAAAGAGCATGTCGTTCAAGCCACGTGCAGAGAATATCCGTCCGGGAACATTAATCTAAAGCTGACAAAAACCAACAGTGTGAACAAAACAGCTCCCAGAGCTGAAGAGTCATGAGTTTCCAAAGAATCTGGAGGGGTTAAAGGAGTAACTGGGCTGTTTACAAACCAGCATGTTTGCCTCCCAAGCACTGAGAATGGATACACATATACAGTTAAAACTGAAACTCTCTTTTTAAGTAAATGCCAAGGTGATAAACTTTGCCAGCCAATTTTCAGTATTTCTTAATTTGTAAAATAGGAGAAGATATAATCTATACTCAGAATATCACTCATATTAAGGAAGGTCTGTTTTGGAAAGTTTGAGAGAACGAGCTATTTTTAAAAGCCCACTTTATTTGTTTGTCCTGTTTCCAATTTGTATTCCCAGCCATTTCCCTGGAGCTCTCCCCATCTGGTATCCTGAGGGCACTTTCTAGCATCAGCCAACTTTGGAAGCTGTGGTTCCTTCCTTCCCTTCCCTCCCATGCACACTCTGTCCTCCACGGTGTGCTCTTGCCAAGCACAGCCCTTGCTGGTACCACTGGTTCTGGCTTTCCATGCTGTCATTTAGCAAAGCTGGCCACTGTCCCTGGGGTCAGTGCAACTTGTGCTGAACTGGACACCAGCAGCTGCCTCATTGTCTGTCCCCTGCCCTGGGAGAGGTTGGGTTGTTCAGTTCCTTCTGCTCACCCCTCTTTACCTCCCTGCCCAGCACGTTTGGAGGGCACTTGGAGGTCACAGGGGAGTGCTGCACATTCAACATTGAACCCTGCACAGCTAAACCCAGTAGATAACATTTGTTTCTCCCAGGGATGATGATTATCTTTTGTTTTCTTCTGATAAGGATGTACATATGGTAGGATTTCAGTGATTACTCGTCCAATCCGACGTGCCCTCCAGCCCTAAAACATGACATTTCTTGTGAGGTCCAAAAGCAGTTTCCAATGGCCAGTGGCAAAGTGCCAAAGCACTAACTAAAATCCAGCTTATATTTCAACTTTTCCTTTATTTTCTGGAGTAAGTCCTTGCCCTCTTTTTATTAAGTCTTATTCCATCATTGAATCTAGGTTGCTCAGTTTAATACACACCCACCCTCCCACAAACACTTAGATTGAATCCCTCTATATTTAGAATGTACTGTAGATTGTAAGAATGTAATATATATATTTATAAACATGCCAACTGTGAATAAAATTTGCATTTTAGTGGCTTCATCTTTTTTCCTACTCTGAACGCCTCTTTCCTTTCACTGTCAGAACGTTTACCCTAAAAGAGAGTGGCAGCAATATGGAGATGTGTCCTTTGATGAATCCAGGAAGGCTCATGGCACAGTCTACTCACAGAGTTTTACATTGTGCAGTCTCGGGAGAGAACATGCAGCACCAACAACGTGTTATGTTACAAATGTATTTGCACCAAGTCACCCTTCCAGGATTTTGAACTATTTGCAAATAAATCCACATGATTTATTTCTAGACTGAAAGCCCAGTATGTGAGCTTCTGGTTTGAGTTTCTGGTTTTGGTTTCTGTTTTTCTTCTCTTGGGAAGACCCATATTTGGCTAAACACCTTTTAAGGCAATTTTAAGAGAGTAGGTGTGTAAATAGGGCAAATGTGACCAGTGCTTTGGAGATCAGATGGTCTTTGCTTTCTTTGAGCATCTTTGATCAAGGCATGGATGACCTAGTGCGGGATGAGGTGCAGCACTGAGGACAGGAGGTGCAGCAGTGACAGGACAGTGCAGAACGAGGTGCAGCACTGAGGACAGGACAAGGTGCAGCACTGAGGACAGCACAGTGCAGGGCCCAGATTAGCTCTGGGTGAGCTCTCAGGGGAGGGCAGCAGCCTTGGTGCTGCAGCAAAGTGTGGCAGCCTCCCCGCAGGTTCAGCCATGTCCTAGCCTGGTCTTGCCTCCAACTCTGGAGCTGTTTCAGTGCTTTTTACACATCACCAGGTGGTGTCTGCAGAGACTCAGCCTGAGCAGTGTGGCAGTCAGGGTGGGAGTGTCCAGGTCTCAGCTGGAGCCCAGCAGACCAGAGGTGTGTGCACAAGGCACTGCATGGCCCATGTCCCTCCGGAGGAGGAGCAGGTCTGAGCCACGCTGGGAGCAGCCTGGCACCACTGCTTTGCCAAAGAGCTGCCCTGGCAAATCCAGATTTCTGCTTCAGCTGCCTCTGGGGAACAGGAGGAACTAACAGCAAGTTCATCTGGTAGCACAAACCACCAAAATGTTCTCGGAGGACAAACAGCCACCAGCCACAGTGCAGAGGATCCTGACGCGCAGATTTGTGTCTGTCTGCTGGCTCAGAGCTCCCTGCTGTCTCCAAGAGCTGGAACTTGCTATTATCCATAGGGCAGTGCTGTAAATAATGCACACTATTTAGAGAGCTCTTTGTCCATGGATCTCACAGTACTCTGAGCAAGGTGGGTTCCCTATTGATGTGGGGAACCCCAAGGAGAAGTGATTTGCCCAGAGCAACACTGGAAATTGGCAGCAAAACCACACTGTGCAGAGTTCTGAGAGTGAATTGTGGCCAGCTGTATGCAAGCAAACAATTAATTTGCTAACAGCAGAATAAATCAACTTCCTATAGACATTTTTGCATGTACGTATCTGTTTGACGGAGGGATGTTTGTGTATATTCACTTTTGCACTGCACACTTTTAAGCAAGAGCTTCTGCACCATGGAGCATTCCAAGGGAGGAAGCTCATGTTTCAGGCAAGCAGTTGAGATCCCAATTGGCAAATGAGGGGCATGAATTCCATTCCCCATCATAAAAGCAGTGATGGTGATTAGATGCTGCACACACATAATGTTTTGCAGCTGTGGCTCCCACTGGCAATCTCTTGAACCTGATAAAGAGCCCTGCTGACAGCAAGCAGTCTCCTCTGAGAGTTATTAATTACTTTACTGTTTTCTTCTTTGCAGTTGCCTCCTTATTTTCATGTTTAAGGCTCTCTTCCTGTGAGTAGTTAGACTGATAGACTGATACAGGCATGTTTAAGAAAAATAAATTTATCTGATACAGTTTGGTTCTTTTTAGAGACTTTATGCATGAATACAATCAGGACTAGAAACTTGATGGTCCTATAAATCAGGTGAGCTGGTTCTTTACTGTCTTCCTTCATTTTAAAAGCTTCCCCTTCAGCACTCTTAAATATATAGTGGTTTAGACCCAGCTGCATTAATACACCAGTGAATTCTAAGTCTGAGCAACGCAGCTGAATAATTGGTTTGAAACAAGACTTCTCTGGAGGTAAGTGACTTGAAAAACCAGAATAGGTATTAAATCTATGTGCAGCCTGCACTAAGTAGCTCTAGAAACTACTTTCACACCTCGTTTCCATAATGAATGAGATGTAAATGAAATGAGCACACTGGAGACACTTTAGTTCAGCTCTGTGTATGTTCAGTTTCTCCAAGACTGCCTGTTCTGAGTCTCCTGTGCCTGGGGAGCTGTTTCACTGTGGAAGATGCTTAGCGAGAGCTAAAGAACTTGCGTACTACAACTTGGAAGAGCCTTTCACATGTGTCACTTAGGAGAGAATGGTGGTTGGACTCACGTTTGTATTGATCAAAGTCCAGCAGGCATCACTGAGGAATTAGCCCAGGGAAGGGGCTATCACTGCCAAATGGTGCGTTTAGAAAATGCCTCAAGCATTCAAAAAAAAAATCTCCCAGAGATGAATTTATTTAGTCCTGAAAGCCCAGGAGCTCTGTCACGTATTTCTACATGTTTATTGTGGTACCAAAACCCGTCCATACACAGCCTTAGAGCACTGCAGCCACTGCCCTTATTGCCTGCAGCACAATGCCTGCCATCAAAAACCAGTCCTGTCTTACTAGCAGCCCTCACCACCAGAAATATACAGAATGATGGACCTGAATATACAGAATAAGGAGTAGGAGAGGTGCAAGGTGCCAACCTGAGCTCCCCACACAGTGGGAGCAGCACAAACCATTCTTCACTGCCACGTCTGGCTGCAGCCTGAGCTGCCCCCTGAAGACAGGAGAGCTCTAAACCAAGTTAAGGCATCACCAGCAAAGTGCTGAGAAGAGAGAATTTGTTTTCTCCCTCCAGTTCATGTCTGTTTGAAAACTCACAGGTGGGGCCTGCTCATGCACTGACCACCAGCCATATGTTTAATTACCTTTCTGAATGGGTGTTTGGCTTCCAACACCCATCATCTTTCTCATGCATAAATAATGTCCCTTCCATGTGAAATCAGTGAGTGTGGCTGTTTGGCTTCTTGGGGAAAGCTTAAATAGATGAAGTTCAAAACTGGCAGCACTAATGGCCTGAGAAGAGCAGGGCACCTGGTCCCTTTTCCCCCCATCCTCAGGAGCATTAGAAGGGCCAAGGTTACACGAGTCAAGAGAATGTGCCTGAAATGGGATCATTTTCTACCTTTTTGCTGATTTGATGTGAAGACCTCTGTCAACAAATCCTTCATTATGCAGGCTTCCTGCTCCAGCTCCGTGAGGAACAGCAAATTAAGCAGCCCACGAATGTAATATTAATGGCTGGAGAAGCAGCACTGCTGCTCTGTTTGTGTGTACTGCCAATGCTCATTAAGAAATTCCCATCACACTGCAAAGATGGCTGGCAGATTACACACGACAAGTTCCTGCTACTCTCTCCTTAAAGCAGCCCTGGAGCCTGGAGGGACATGTTCTGCACCAAATCACGTTTGTTTGCACCAGCTACAGGACTCACTTGCTCCTGGTTTCTGTGGGTGCACATGAGACCTCCTGTTGTGTTCCCTTCTGCAATCCCAGACCCCTCTCCAGCTCTGATCCGTGTTGGGCTGACACTGGTTGGGTATCAGCTCTTTGGTACCTGTTTCCTGGGCACCTGGCAGAGGTGTCAGATCAGTGTCACCAGCACCAGAAAGCTGCAGCTTTGACGCGGAACAGGGACTTCACTTATTCATGTTCAGACCTTTGTTCCTAATAATTAAATTAGAGCTTCCTACAGTCAGTTAATACACTAATGACATACAAACCAATCCAAAGAGCTTCACTGCTCAGCCCTGATGGGATGACACTACAAAGATGATTGAGTCCCATTCTCAACATTTTACTGAGATCAGTAAACACAGGTGAGCAGAGCAGAGTATAAATTAGGATAGAAGTAAGGGGGCTGTACTTGCACTCTCCCTCACTGTTTAGGTCAGCACACACTGGATATGTCCCACCAGGATGATCTATATCCATGAAGAATTCACCCACCAGAACAGTTGCATCTCATGCCTCCCTATTTCTTCAGTAAATCCTTTGTCTGACAGACTGTGGACACACATTTTCTATCCTGTTGTCATCAAGCCAAAACCCTAAATCCCTGTGCTCCTCTTGGCCATTAATAACTTTTTACAGCTTTCTTCCATCAGTCCTCTCTCTCAGGCCTAATCAATAGCTCTGCTCTTAGCATTTGGCATTCCCTTCTGTTCTGCCAGTTAGGATACCAAGGTCAAATCAGTCTCTTTTGTGTTTCTTCCTTAAATAAGTGGTATCAGCCTGCAAAATATTTTGTAATAGTAAAAAAATCCTGTCTATTGATCAGGTCTTGCTCTGTACCAAGCTTTCCACACAGCCTTGACTCTAACACAGCACCCAGTGATGTGTCTTTTGCAAGACCAATTCATGCAGCTGGAGAGGCTGCAAGTGCAAGCTCAGGAGGATTTTTTTTCAGTGCGCTGCACAGTCCTTGCACAATCACCCCAGCCCCTGAAGAGCCATAGGATTTTAATCATCTCTTCTAATTGTTTCGTGCCCTCGCCTAGTACAGAGCTGGTGTCCCCCACTCCTACTGCACCCGTGATGAGGGACTGTAATTGCAGAGGCTGCTCTTTTAACCCAACTGCAATATGATTTGTGAGGCTGCTGGGGGAGATTGCTGCCAAGCAGCAGTGGAGAGGGAGGACAGACAGACAAGCTGAGCACCATTACTCAAATCAGACCTTCAACCAAGGGAAATTTCCAGGTTTTGGAGCAAGAGTCAGGCCAGAGAACTGAAAAAATTACAAACAGCTCAATTTGCCACTCTGATGCCTCTAAAGAAAATAACATCATCCCCTCCTCCTTCAGACTCACACCCTTACATCTTGAAAGCCTTATTCAGCTTCTCACCCTCCCCTGCAATGACCTGGGCTATAAACAGCCTCTCCACCCTATGGGGTGTAGGTTTGGGAGCTCTGAAGGGGATGGAAAAAGAGAAAGCAGCAGAGAGGAGGAGAAAGGAGCAAAAGGGGACAGGGAACAGCTAAGCTGGGACTTGGACATTTCTTAGCCTGACCTGTTGGGAGAGGGAACAGCAGTACACACACGAATCTCTGGGCTTCACAAGAGGCACACAACCTGTCAGTGCTGCCAGCACCCAGCACAGCCCTGAGAGCAAGCCCGAGCTGGGAGCAGTGGTGCCACCCATCTCCAGCAGAGTTTGTGGTGAGTGAGCTCGGCATCCCCAGCTCAGCCTGGGCTGTGCCCTCCCTGCCTGGAGCCAGGCTCCCCTCCCAGGGTCCGCATCCTAGGTGGAAAGCTGCTGCATTCACCAGCAGCTCCCAGCCTGCTCCCCAAGGGGGCTGGTGCAGTGCAAAGCTCAGATCTCCCAGGGAAATGCCCCACTCATTAGTGTTATCTGCTGCCCTGGCTTTGGATGGAGGCAAAGGGTGGGAGATTATCGTTTTCTATTACAAGGCAGCAGGAAGCCTTAAACAATACATATTCATGTATTTCTGTGTATGTATATGCATATGTGGGTGCCTTATGTATATCCTGCCCTCGTTTCTGGCTGTAATTCAACGTTCGCTTACTACAACTTCCCCATCCCCCATTTAATATTTTCACTTACCATACTTTAAAGAGCTAGAAATAGCTTGTCAGATTGAGACAGCTCTTGAGAAGTTTAATTTTCCTAATGCTTGTTGGAAATCCCCTTTCTGAATCTGCAGGAATATTAAGGTTCTTAGCATGAGCTGTGCAGAGAGGGAATTTGCAAGTAAAGCTGTCAGGGAATTGCAATTGGGTTAGGAGAGGCTTGATGGACAGCAGGATGGGTGCAGGATGTGTCTCTGAGGAGGGAAGGATGCCTTTGAGCTGTGGGTGGCAGAGTTGGAGGGGGTGGGTAAGTGCCAACCGTTTGTTTTTTCCCTGCCAGACCTGGGGAACAGAGAATTAGACACAATTAGAGCAGAGGCACAAGGAGCGTTTACAAGCAAAGGTAAGAGTTCTAATGGTTTTGCTGCTGGTTCCCCGCCTGGATCTCTAATGTCACTGTCCCTGGCTGTCACAGCTCCAAGGCACTTGCTGTGCCCTGGCTCCTGGGAGCCACAGCACGGTGTTCCTGTGACAGAGGCCTCTGGAGAAAGTGCTCTCACATTGCCTGCACCTAAACAAGGCAGCTGAGAAGCCTCTCACGTGAGGGGGTGAGGGCCAGCAGAGAGCTGTGAGTGGCAGTGCCAGGCGAGCAGGTCCCTCCCAGCTGGCACCAGGAACTCACGATGGGCAGTGCAGAATTCCGAGATGCTCCATGTGAGCAGCCCCTTTTCCTCCACCCTAAGCAGAAGCAAACAGTTAAGTGAGATCAGAAAGGCTGATAATCCCTCCTCCTCCCCTTTTACCACCTGCTCTTTTCTTCCTGAGTATCTGGCCTTGACGAGTTACTGAAATTAAATATAGCAATTCAGGCTGCCCATTGTTCCCTACTCTGTAATGTGCTGGAGTGGCACCTTTGTATTCATCCAGCCATCCCCATCTCCTCAGATGTGCTGCTCACACAATAGTTATTGTTGTAGAAGGGACCTAGAATGAGCTCTTGCATTATTCACTTCATTTATTTTGATACAATATTTGGAGCCACTTCATTAAATTCTCTTACGATGTCCTGTCATTTTTTTCCCCATCTCATTGCCCATGCCTGGCTCATACAGATAATACAGCAACAACAATATGGGGTGTGAGGAGGTGGGGAAATGGATTTGTTTTCTATAAAAGAGGAGAGATATGAATTATTTGACTTACTGATCTGAGGATTCCCCCTCTCTTCCCCTTTTCCCCTCAAAAAAAGAAAAAAAGAGAACTAGCTCGAAACACATCATTTTTAGGTAGTAGATATAGGCAGTAAATACTCAGGACAATTAAGTCTTGAACAAAGAGAAAAGCCTCCAGCTTTACTGCCAGTGGGGGGAATGCAGAAGACAGGATATATAAACATTTATTTACTAGCACTGAGAAATGAGCCACTGTCTCCCTCACCTTTCAGTGTTTCATAAATGCAACGTATCAGTCTTGTGATTTTTCTTTTTCTTTTTAATGTTCCAAATGCTGTGATCTGAGGAGGGACTGATGGAACTGAGGCTCTCCAGTGACTCAAGGACTGGTGTTTTCCTGGCACTGCAAAATTTGTCAGAGTTCCCAGGGATGTCCTGGGGAGCTTTCCTCCAGGTGTGGCTTGCAAACTGCTCCAAGGGAAGACTTTGGCTCAGCAGTTCAAACCCTCTAGTGAGCAGGATGGATACTGAAGAAGAGAATTTTATACAGAAAATGAACCCAGTGCATTTCTTCACAAGTTAGGTGGGGTGTTTTGTGGATTTCTATCCTGCCTCCTCACAACAGTCCACCCAGTATTTAAGGCACTAAGGCTCCCCTGCATGCACCCTTTGGCTGCATTTGAAGCAGCTTTACAAGATTTCCTGTCCTGCCAGCTCTCCCCATACTCCTTGGGGCTGTAGTGGTGCCTGGAGCACTTCTTTGGCTGATATAATCAGGAGGGAACTGTGTCTCCAGATGAGGCTCCTGCTCTATAACCACATGTGCTTCTCCTGACTACATAGCTGAGCTTATTGGAATAACAGAGCTAGCCCTCAGTAACTGGATATTGGGTTTCACCTATTTGTCTGTACATTTATCTTTGCTCTTCATCATCCAAAGCCAAAATACCTGAGGACAGGTAAGTCCTTGTTTGGAGTGGAAAGCAAATAGTAAACTGGAGATTACTCTAGATCTCAACAATTTAGAAACAACTAGCTATAATTTTACTGCTTTGTGGGACCATCCCTGGGTAAAGACCTGCAGTGGAGGAGTGAGACTCTGGGTTCTTGTGGCAATTAAGCCAGTAGGTCTCAAGCAGGAGCCACAGAGGTGAAACCTTGGCCCAGACCAAAAGGAACTGCTTCATGCAACAGTCTTAGGAACTTTTGGCATAGCCACTGTAAATATGAGACAGAAAGACTTGGTGCGTGATTATGAGAATAGTAAAGACTTAATTATTTATTATTTTCTCTGTCAGTAGCATTAATAAAAGCTTGTCATTGCCATGTGCATATTTTTGGCACTGCAGAGAAGCTTCTGGCCACTGCAGCACCCACGAGGTGGGAGTGCAGGGTGTCCCCCCAACCTTTAATGCAGCCCTTTGCAGCAGCATAAACCTCCCTCTGAGACACAGGAGAGCTGCTGAGCCAAAGCAGCCAAACCTTCTCCATCATAATTGCTCCGTGGCCTGTTCCTCCTTCAAAAAGTGCCTTTGCTGAAATATTGCAGTGACCATAAATTTTGTATGCATTGAGAGAGTGCTGTGATTATTTGGCTGTTTAGACTGTATTTGCCCCTGAATGCAGAGCACGGTTCATACCTGAGCCGTGTGTGATGATTCATTGATTGCAATTAGTCAGGAGGCTGGGACAGCTCCTTGGAAATGAGCTGTCACCAGCAGCTTCCTTGGAAAGGTGATTGTTCATGATCTGATTTCCTGGTGGTGCTGGCAGGGAGGGCTTTTTCCTCGAGGGCCCTGGCAGCCGTGCCCGGCTGGGTGGCACTGCTGGGCTGTGGGCACTGGCAGCTTTACCTGGGGACATCGGGGAGGACAGAGCTGATAAACCAGAGCCTCCCCTGGCAAGGGCTGGAGAGGGGAGCCCTGATCACCTTTAGACCCCTCACTAGCACAGGATAGACACAGCACAGGAAAGCATCTGCAGGCTTCTCTTCCATCTCCTCCCTTTTTTTCTGGAGGCCTCTGCTGCATTTCACTTCTCTTAATTGAGATGTTTCGGCATCTCGTGCTGTGCATTTGGGGGATCTGATGTGATCACAGGGGCTTTTTCACTTGTGCCAAGACAGTAATAATTTGCACCTGTTTTTTGTGCCTTTCTTTAATCATCTCTGTCGTTATCAAATCTGAGGTCTTGAGCTGCATGAGGCACCATCAGGTGCTGCTACAGCCATGCAAAGCAGGGGAAGTTTCCACTCCTAAAGCCTTGATTTGCTGTGTGGTTAGTTTGTTGGGTTTTTTTCACATTTTTCCTTATGGAAATGAGTATTCAATATAAAAGAAAATGCTTTGGTATGGGGAATGTATTATGATAAATACTCTGCAGCATTTTGGAGGTTGGTTTGGTTTTTTTTTTTTTCCTTTTAAATAACTTTAAGTAAAGCTGGACTCAAAGGCTTCATTTGCAGCTGTTCAAATTAACATTTTCTGATGGAAATAATAGAGGTGGATGATTAAAACTAATATTCTATGGATTTTTTTGCAAGTGAATTAATAATCCACATTAGTTTACTTAATTTAAGTTACCTAGGAAAGGGCTAATAAGGAACACAGCCTGTGCTCCCAGCCTCCAAAGGCAGCTCTGTTTCCACTGGGCAATTTATGTTAATAGATTGACATTTAAATATTTAGTGTGGAAGAGAAAAAAGAACACTTCACTGACTGCAGCATGAACCAGTTTTTGAGTCATTCAGGATCTTTATGTAGAAGTCAATGAAATATCTTACTGGAAACGGGTTTGTGTGACAAAAGTCTGCTGCTGGTTGAAATACAGTTTCCCATCAATGTCAATACAGAGTAATACTCCACAGAGCTTTTGCCCGTGTGCCAATTACTTTAATTGTTCAAGTGACAGATGAATTCTTGTCACATTTTGAGCACATACAGTGTTACTCTGTGGGAGGTACCAGGTTTGTCAAGGCCCTGTGAGCCTTCCCATGGAGCCTGGCACCCGCACATCCATTCCTGGGCAACACCTGCAGGGGCTTCCAGGGACACAAGGGAGGGAAACAACAATACTGTGGGCACCCATCCTTCTTCCCAAAGCCCCCAGCCAGCCCAGGTGAGCACACCCTGACTGACACCACCGGAGCCGGGCGCAGGCAGCTGCTGAGCCTGTTCTCTCACATCCTCCAAGTGCTCCCCAGCTCTGCCCAGCCACTGCAGCTGCTGAGCCTGTTCTCTCACATCCTCCATGTGCTCCCCAGCTCTGCCCAGCCACTGCAGCTGCAGAGCCTGTTCTCTCACATCCTCCAAGTGCTCCCCAGCTCTGCCCAGCCACTGCAGCTGCTGTTCCATCCTCCCCGAGCTGGGATGGGGCTGATCTGTGCCCCGAGCATCTTTCCATGCCCACTGCAGCAAGCAGCTGTTCCCAGCCCGGCACATCTGCCTGCTGAGGCACAGAGGGGAACGTGGCTTTGGTTTGACTCCAGCTCTCCAGGGCTGTGGGCAGGAGCACTGGGGACACTCTGGGGACACAGCCAAACCTCAGGCAGGGTCCTCTGGTGAAGGTGGCTGCTCTAATTTCTGCTGATTTCTGTTTTAATTGCCATCTCCTGTTTCAGTTGCAGGGCAGTTTGTTTCAGGGAATATTCTGTTTCAATTACTGCTGAAAAGTGCAACACTTTGCACTGGACTCTTGCCCAGCAAACACTAGTTTATTAAGTCTGTCTTTTTTCTCTAATTAGGTTTAATTAAATTTTTTAATGATTGGTACAACAGTTGCTGGTTTAGTCCTTTTTTTCCTTTTGAAGCCATAGCTCTCATCCTGTTATTACTACCCTCTAGCTCCATGCTGAGGGTACTGATCCATGATGAAAATTAGCTCTTATTAGTGTATCTTTCTGATAAGTGTGATTTTAGTCTAGTTGGCATCCCATGTGGTTGGTTTTGTTTTTTTTTTTAGCCTGTGCAGATCTTTTTTAGTTTCTGCTGCGGATCTGGCTTGGAAGGTGCAGAGCTGGGCTGGGGGTCCCTGTCACAGAACACAGAGCTAATTCCTCTCTTGGTTTGAGGGCTGTGATGCTCAGGCCATGCACTGATGAACTGGAGGGTCCCAGGCAGCTGCCTGGGGAGTGGAGCTGATGAACCCCCCTGGAGTGAGGAGCTGCCGACAGCTCCAGCCGCTGCTGCTGGGGCTCAGTCCCAGCTCGGCAGCAGAGGTGGGTGTGAGTCCAGCCTTGAAGAGGTGGTAAATCCCCATCAGAGCAGCCAACTTGTGGCTGTGCTGGATTCCCAGCCCCTGTCAGGTACTGGGCAGCAAAAAAAGAGAGAAACCATTTCAGAAGTGTAGGAGTTTGTCTTCCTCTTTGCTCCAGCCGTTGCCTCCGAACCACGCCAGCTCAGGAACTGGAGAGGATTCAGAGGGGGAAATGATTAAAAGATCAGAAAACAGAGCGAGGGAGAGAGTCCAAGAGCACAATCCATGGTGTGTATCAAAGGGGCTTACGTGCAGCTTTGATCACAACCCATCAGGACTGAGGGGAGAACAGGAATCTGAACAGACTCTTTCATCCATAGGCCAAGACGGGACCATGGGGGTGTGAAGCTGTGGCTGTACCAGTGCAGAACCAGAAACAAGTTTCTTACAGTGAGGGGACAAGGCATCAAGGATTGCAACAGATTTATTACTCATGGTTTTGGGTGTGTCTGTGTAAGCAGTGTCCTGGTTCAGGTGCTGCCACCAGGCTGGATGCAGCCATCCAGAGGGCCCTGCACTTCCTAAGCTGGAACTGGATGACCATGGTGCTTTCTTCTGGTCTCAAAAACAGTCTGGCTACACCAGGCAGTCCCTGCTGCAGCTGAGAACTGGGCCCACAGCTCTCCAGAGCCTTAAATGTTACTTTATTCCTCGTTTTGGAGTAAACTAAAATAACCCCTCATCCCCCCCAGATTTTATTTTGGACTGAACCACTCCAATCTGGCCATAGTTATTTTCCCTAGCATTGCATCTTCTTGCTGGATGACTGGTCTTTCAGAATGTTCCTTTAACCTTGGGGGTTTTTGGTGGCTTCAGTTTGGTATTAGGGCTGGAAGCTCTGCTTGCCATCCTCTGCTTTTAATCCGAGTCAAGCAGTGGCAATGAAACAGCATTTTGAATAATTCTGTGTGTTTTCTTAGTAGAATACTGAGCCACAGCCTTAACCTTCCCAGTAGGTCATGGCAGTTGCAGCTGAGTTATTTGATTAAAATATTATTTCTACCAGCTCCTTGAAAGTGCTGCAGCCATCTGATGTATCCTCATTGTCAGTGTGTGTTTGTTTAGTCTTTCAGACAAAATGAACTTACCATTCATTTGGCACTAATGCCAAGGGAACGATTGTATTCCAAAAGAATGGAGCATAATGTGCAGCAAAACATGGGTATTTTGCTCATGCAGTTGCATATATATATACACAATGGAAATTATTTGGTGGCTTAGGGTGTTAATCTGCTTCCTCTGTGAATGGAACTTGCAGCTTTTGTATCAGGCCAGGGTTATCCCCAGTCCATGGAGGAGGTTGGTGTGTCCAAGGCCAGAGAGGGAGGTTTTTGGTCTGGGGTTACATGCTGAGTGTTTTCACAAACAAATGACAATGTACTTGTCACTTTTTTCTGCAAACCCTGGATTTCTCTGAATTTTCTGTCAGCCTGAAAAATGCTGGGGAAGCAAAAAGCTGGAATATTTAAATCCTCAGTTTTTAAGCTGTATTTAGAGTTGAGTGCCCAGTCTTATGCCACAAAGGTCTGATTTCAGAGGTGCAATCTGCAGCCAATATTCTTAACAAAACCAGTGGGAGATGGGAATTCCAGTGAAAATCAGGCCCTGGTATTTCAGCACAAAGATACACAAAGGCTGGTTGTAGTCTGGCCTCTCTTTGGTATTCTGCACTTCCCAAATCTGAGCTCAAGGTCTGAGCCATTAGGATTCTTCCAAAATGTCTTTGCAAGGCTTTTTAACTTTGATAATGTTTGGGGTTTTTTTGGTCTTTTTTGCATGTCTTGACAAGAGACTGCTAGCTGCCATATGTTGTTGAAAATGTAGTTTCCACTTTTTGTGTGTGTGGATACTCAGTCACACAAAAACCTTATTGTAATTTAATTTTAACACTGCCATAGCAACATTTGACTTTTCTCATTTTAAGTAAAACCTCGCTTATTTCTGACTACTGGGCAGAGCAGTTCTAACCCTGGCAGGTGTTGCAGGAAAACCTGACAATAAACAAAGGGAAAAACAGGGAAAGCATCACCAGCACATCCTCATATATTAAGGGGCTCTATTTTCCTCCCTCCCAGCAGATGAAGCAACAAGGCTTTATTTAGAATAAGTTTATTTTGCTCAGTCCTTAATGGCTCAAAGTTAATGCTGACTTACTTTCTCTTATTTTCTAAAGCCAAGCTGCTGCACAAATCTCTCCCACAAGTGTAGCCAGATTCCCCAGTCTCCCCCTGAAATCTGTGTGCAGCAATCCCTTTAAAGCCTCCCCAGCACACATAAGGGTGTACCTGACTTTCCAGTTGTGGGCAGACACCTACTTCAGCTGTAAACCCTTCTGACATTTCTGACAGAGATAATTACAGAGCTCTGGGGGACTTTTGGCCTTACCAAAAATAGATGGGAGGAGGGAGACATGCACTTCCAGGCACCACTAGGAAGGGGGAGAATAGCATCTATATTATCTGACAGCTTCTGAAAGAGCATCACAGAAGTGCCAGCTTCATCTCCAGGCTTTCATTTTTTTTTTCATTTCCCATGATTAAATTTCTGTCTTCCCAGAAATCTTCCAATATCAAGACACCTTAATGGAAGCCCTTGCATGCACGTTATTTGTTTGTGTGACAACTGTAGTGGAGCAGGAATGTGTTTTGCATTGGGTGATCCAGAGTCAGGAAGGTGCCCATAAATGTGTCCTGGGTCCCACACCCCTGCACTCGGCAAAGCCAGGGATGGATCTGGCTCCCACTGCTCCTGTGCCCTGCACAGGGCAGCCCAAACCTCAGCTGGGGCAGGTGACTCCATCCTGCTGGAGGGCAAAATCCAAGCCTGGCAAGCAGGAGGATGAAAGACAGGAGTGACTTCAGTACCTGGGCACTGTCGGCTGGGAGACCTCCCCTGTGCCAATTAAAACACATCCTGATGTTTTATTCAAACTGATGCCTGCAGGAACAAATGTTTTAAGAGTGGAGGGGACAGAAAAATTATCTCATTTATCTACAGCAAAGTAACTAAAAAAGGATTGGAGCTGCAGCAGGTAAGCAGACACACAATACTCCAGGGACACCTTGGAGCATTTCCCAAGGCTACATGGCAAGAGATGTAATCAGGAAGAAACAGTAAACACCAAACAAAGACTGAGCTACAGGCTCTGTGAAAGACTTTAAACCTGTTCTGAGCAGAATCATTACTGGGGTCATACTGAGATGAAATAGAGAGTGAAGTGGTGTTAAAAGATGATGAATATTCAGAACATGTAATACTAATGTTCTCCTATCCCAGAAAATGGTTATTAAATTTGTCCATTGCCTCTTACTTTGCTATACTGTCATAAAGAAAAAGATGCAGCTTTTTCTGCCTGACTTGTGGTGCAGCCTGTGAAATAATACATGGCCAAGACACCCTTGCTTGCAAACATATATGGAGCCCTTACTGCCTCCATTCACCTCAGGGAGCACCTGGTAAGCCCAGAGCTGCTGCTGCTGCTGTTTGAGGGGTGGGAGGCGATGCCATGACTGTGTCACTGCCTGACTCTGAATTCAGCAGTCAGCTCCTAAATTGGGACTGAAATCTTAATGTTTTGTACTAATATTTTGTGCTAATATCTTGTGCCAATATTTGAGAGCATTACAACTTCATCAGGGTGTGTTACCTTCACACCAATTAACTGTTGTCGTTGTTGGCTTACAGCAGGAAGAGAAATAGGGGTTGTAGAGCCAGTAGTAGTGCCAATAGCATTTATTATTCCTACAGCACAGCAGAGCACTGTTGTGCTCAGAGCCGTAGGGGTGCCTTGCAGCTTCCCCAAAAGCACCAAGCCCTGGTGCTGGAAATTCTGGGATCAGGGCCAGCACTGCCTCAGGAGCTGTGTTAGGTGGGCCAGGTGTGCAGGGCAAGGTGTGAATGCTTGTACCAGCAGGGGTTTATGTAACTTTTTTTTAGGTGATTTCAGGTTTACTTACATAAACCTATTTTTAAAAGAAAAAAAAACTTGGGAAGAAGCTTGGAGCTGTAAGGGATGGCAAAGGCCACACTCAAGTATATAAGCTTTTGATGTATTGCTCAAGTTAAATTAAAAATTTGCTAACTCAGTTCACTTTATTAAAGCCACTAAAGTAACAGTGCAACTTCTCAATGGCAAGGATTAAATTTTGAAGCAGTAGAGGGGCATTTAGTTTCAATGAATGATGTAACTTGATTGAATCAGACAAATGAAATAAGTGACCTCTGTCTGGCAAGGTTATACTTGTGGCTGGACTTACGTGTTAAGCAGGTTTGAAGTACACAGGAATGGGAATTGCATGTAAGGAGGACATTAAAATATCATAAAAGGGGTGACACTTGCTTCTGGAGCAGGAGGAGTTAAAGGGTGCTGCAGGGAGGATTTAAATGCTGTTCAGGTCAGGTGTCCACCACTATGATTTCTCAGTAACCAGATGTTCTCTGCTGGTCTAATTAAAATGTATTGTTTAATTTTAAACAAATGTTTTAAATTAGCTTAATGGCAATGCTCTAGGGGAAATTAATTTCTAGAGTCATTTTTTTCAGGCACTGGACAAAACCAATGCTGGCCTACAATTTTTGGAAAGGATGTGAGATTTCAAGTGCCCTCAATATTTGATACCTAAAATAGATGTCATAGGAATGACATGGAATAGTTACTTCATGAAAATATGGTTCATTTAGAGAGAATTAAATGGCAGATGATTATCCACCCCTTTAGAAAATGTAATTATTTTTTAAAATAATAGGAATCCTGGTTTTATATTACAGTTTGCTCTTTTATTGGTGACTGCAAGACTTTTTATTTTAATAAGTAGATCCTTTCCTCTAAAATTCTAAATGCAATTAAGGCTCTTGAAGATCAGGATTTTCCTTTGTCTGTGTCAGGCAGAATTAAAGGCATTGAGAAATACTGGGACATGTGTAAGGCTGTAGGGACCTGCTCTTACAAGAGGTTTATGTTTCAGACATTAAAGGAACTGGGCTGGGACCAAGCAGACAGAGGAGGGTGGAAGTGAAATAAATTCTAGAGTGATGAAATTACTTTGGACAACTTAATGAAAAAAAATGCTCAGATCCCACTGAGCCATTAAATGACTGAATTCCACATGGAAGCACCCATCTCCTCTGACAAGCCTTTGACAAAACTGTTTCTTTATTTTCATGGGGGATGATTCCTGACCTAAAGATTAAAAAGACGGAGGGGAGAATGGGACAGAACGAGTTATGAGCCCCATAGACAGGAGAAAATGTGTTGAAAAAGAAGACTGAAGTGTTTGTGCATTCATTAAGCCCAAAGGTAAAATTTGCAGATGTCTGGGTTGCTTAAGAGGTTACATGGATAGTAAATGATTTGCAGAAGAGGCCCAAATACTTTTAAATCTTCCAATATACGATGTAACTTTTTCTTTGACAATTGTCTTTGAAGTCCTGATATGTCAAGAGGGTTATAGCAAACCATCAAAACTAAACAACTGCCTTTTGTTAATCTGGAGCTCTGAGGTTCTGTAGAATGGAAACCCCAATGGCCCCAATGGCAAGCACCCCAAAAATGGGAAAACTTACCAGGACATGTGAGATCAGTGTCCTCAGGGCAGGCACTGGTTAGGTCTCTAACGGGAGTGTAGAAACTAACTCTGAAAATGGGAATATATGTGCTTTAGGGCTCATTAAAATGAAATCCTAATTCAGGAAGCTCCCATTCCATACACCACAGGCTGGGTTTTGTCACTCCAGGTTGTCTCTAATTCTGGGGTTATTGTGCCAAGGAAGGGAACAGCATCGTGGTACCCACTGTACAGGTCCACTGCTTTCATTCAGTTCCCATGGATTCAATGGCAGAATTAACTGCAAAATAAAATGCATGTAATTGGATTAATTAACAGTACATTTCGAGGTCTTGAAATACAGGATTAGCTGTGGGGTAAATGCACAATGTAGAGTTTTTTTCTGCAAACAGAACAAGTGCTATTTTTGGAGCAGTATCTGCATCTCATCGAGGTGTGCTTTGCTTAAAAAGCTGCTTGGGAAGGAGCAGGGCTTTGAAGGGGGAAGATAAATACTATAATTAGGGCTGCAGGACAACAAAAGGATTATTCTTACCTATAAAATCATTTGAGTGAAGTTGCTGGAAAGATAATTATACCCAAAACTGCTTGCATGGGTCTCATATTTTCCTTACAAGGACTTACAAGACTCATTGAATATTTATAGGCCTGGAACATAAGGCTGGGTGAAATTTAAAATATAAATCCAGTCGCAGTTTATGATGATGAAATTCCCTGCAGTGGTTGCCCCAACCTTTTAGCCTTCATGGTCAGGTTTCCTGTGGCACAGCACGAGCCCCTGTGATAAATGATCCCAAAGCTGAATGCCCCTGATTGATGAGTGCTGCCTCCTCTGACAACTGTAACACATCCTCAGGGCTGAGCTCACCACTATTTTGGTTGTTTTCCTTGCTTTTTTCCCCTCTCATGCATCTCTTGCAGAAGGGCTGTTTGTGCTTCTGGTATGGTTATCACATGCAAATGAGCATGCTGTTTCCCAGATGCAGATTTCATATTTATAGATTAAATACAGCCTGGAAAATCATATGTTAATTACATTCTGAGGGTGTAGCAGAATTTCTCAATTGAACATATTTTGTTTTGCTGGGAATAGCACAAATTCCAGATCAATGTATTTATAGTTGCTTGAAGCTTGGTAATAAAAGCATCAGCCTTCAGAAAATGCTTTCTAATAATTACTATTACTAATCACTTACTCTTAGCTCAGTGCTTAGGCTTCTATCCCACATTATGTATTTATTTATTTTTAAAAACCTGTTTTTCGCAGCAAACAACCAACACTATTGGAAGGGAAGTGGGGGAGTGGCTAAGGATTAAAGCCAACCCAGCAGGTTATCAGAAATCAGCTGGCAGAGGAGATCTGTGAGAGGTTCTGAGAGGAACAGGACTCCCTGAAGTTGGCTCAGTTCGTTAGAAATGGGCTTTTTCTTTTGCCACGTCATGCTGAACATCCATGCTGCAGGAATTCCTCCTTTTGTGTCTGCTGTGCCAAAAGAGACACAGCAATGCCATGGGAGGGCTCCCTGCTCCCTGGAAATGGAGAGGTCCAAGGAAATATGGGTCCACCTGGGACAGAAGGGAAAACCCAACAGCTGAGCCAGCTGCAGATTTCGAGTCTGTTCAGGGGTAGATGGTGGTGGTGGGGTTTAAACTGAGAAGTGGCACAGCTGCACTTCCATCCCAGCACAGCAAAGGACAGGACAGAAGTATTGAGGAAAACGTGCTCAGAAGGGAGTGCAGCAATTCTGGGATTTCAAATCAGGCTGGTTTTGCCCTTGGGGATTTTGTGTTATTGAAGGCAGTGCTGAGCAGAGACCCATCACAAAACAAGGAGGGAAATCTGGGAGAAATCAATATTCAACATTCAAAATGCTTTCTTGTTTACTGTACCACTCTGCTGCAAAACATCAGAAATAAAGAGAAAAGCTTGAAACATACAGTGAACTTCATTATTACAAAGAAAAGCCTGACACAACAACCACTGAAATCAACAGAAAACATTTCACTGGCTCTCCTCAGGGCAGGATCAACACTATACAAAGCAAACAGTTTCCTAATGACAAGTAGTTAGAAATATGACCCTCATTCTTTTTCTCTAGATGCAAGTCCTTTGATGACCAATTACAGACTCAAAGATATGTCCATAATCACTGGGCTGACAGGGATGATTAGTAGGGACTTTAAGCAGAGATAAGTCTCACTTTAAAACAGCCTGCTGCATTATATTGCAATACATCCTGAAAAGCCACAAATAAGAACAAACAGTACCAAAACACACAGTAAATTGAAAATACCTTCCCCCCTCCCCCTTTCATCCCTTTTTGTAGGTCTCATAAATCTTTTAATAAATAAGTAAATCACAGAGGTGCCAAAGGAACTGGCAAGCTAAGAGGTAGTTTATGTAACAAAGCATCTCTGCCTGGGAGCAGTAGCTACTGCAGGGGCACTGTACAACTCTGGAACCTGCACCAAGTGCTGTGCCTGCTCTGGTCCCAGGGAAAATGTAGGCACAGGACTGCTGGGCTGATCTGAAAGTGCTGCAAGTGCTCAGGGGGCAGTACAGAACAAGCCCTGTACCCCTCCCCTTCCCCAAGCATCAACACTCCCTTTGCTTTTTGCCCCCTGATCATTGTGCTGTCAGTAGNTGATCTGAAAGTGCTGCAAAGTGCTCAGGGGGCAGTACAGAACAAGCCCTGTACCCCTCCCCTTCCCCAAGCATCAACACTCCCTTTGCTTTTTGCCCCCTGATCATTGTGCTGTCAGTAGAGATGTTGCTCTGAAGAAAGTTTTCATGTTAATAATTTAATACGCCATTTATGTGGTCTTGGCTTGATGAGCTTGTGTGTGATGTGTACCTGAATATGTTCAGATGGGTGTAACTGGAAAGAAAACTGCTGCTGCAGTTTGGTTGGGATGCAACAGGATCAGAACTGGGTGGTGGAGAGAGCTCCACTGTGTGCAAGAAATCATCCCCCCTCTGAGGCCTTCCAACCACAAAAACCTGCCACCTGCTCAAGGAGGGTGTTTGTGCTGCTGACCCCACAGAGTGGTGCTGCTCTGGGGTGAACTGGTACACCAGAGACAGAGCTGGGACAGATCCATGTGAGAGTTTGAGCAGCAGGCAGTGCCTGTGATCTTGGTATATTTGAATTGAATAATAATGCATGTCTGACTATTCTTCTAAAAAAGAACCCAAGAGAAACCCAAACCTAATTACATTTCCATCGTTAAAGTGCTCTCCCTCCATAGACTGCTGGCTACCAGCTGGAGTCTTGTGATTCACTGGAGTCTCAGGACAAGGTTCTGGTAGGTTTTCCTTTCACTTTCCCAGGAATGATGTTTCTTCACGTAATCTTTGGCCCTTGTTATAATTTCTTTTTCCATAATGGGGTCATTCATTAAACTCTTGGACAGCACAACAAACTCCTAAAAGAAGATAAAGAAAATAATAAATTAAAAGCTCCTTGAAAAAGTCCTAATGATACTGAAATAGCTGGTACCTGCATCTTGACTCTGTCCAACTGTGAGCCAATATATTAAGCTGTTCAAAGTCATTTTTCAAGGTCAAGAATAATAATTTATTTATAAACAATGATCAGTAAATAATGATTTTATAATTTTACACAGCACAACTAAGACATTAAAAGTCAGATGCAATTCCAAGAGTGTTAAGACAAACAAGCAGCAAATTTAATGACACAAAAATTGTCTGCCTACCCAATTGCTGGAAAACCAGGCTGGTATAAATTAATTGCCTGGTCTGCATGGAGGACAACTGGCATCAGATGTTTGATCTCAGCTCAGCTGAACTTTTATCTCATTGCTACTGCGACATCTTCAGTTAATTTTCTGGCAAAACTAAAACAGTCACTACATAAACACAGTCCCAGTGTAAAGATAAGAGTAGGCATGCAGCAGCAAGCTCTTCTGGAGGGGCTGCACCTGGGCAGATACAGATACAGCAGGGTTAGCTCAACAAACTCAAAAATCCCTATATATTTCATTTAACTTCACTAGGCAAAATACCAGACCTCACAGATTACAACTCTTCCTCTGCCTGCTCCTCTGCCACTCTCATTTAGTTCTAGGGAAGAGAAATTGTGAACTTCAAACCTGTGAAAGGAGATTTGATGTCTGAACTAATCTATTTTGAGCAGCTGGTCTAATTTTCTATCAAGAGACAACTTCCAATGCTTCAGCTTGATTACAAATGTGCTCAGATCTGTGCAAAATAGTGCCTTGGTTCAGCTCAGAAAAGCAGACAGCTCCTGTGTCAGTGGAAAATTAAGATAATGTATTACTACACAATTGGTAGTGAAGATCAGTGCATGGGGACATGGGGGACAAAAAGGATGGGAGAAGGAGATACATTATTTACACAACCTGTCAGCTGTGGAAGGAAATATCACAGATAAGACCAGAGTTCATATCAACATTAGGTTAAGAAGAAAACTATTTGAAAATCTAAGTACACAGAGTGTATAAATACCTACACAGATATAGAATGAATGTTGCTGTTGCAGTGCCAGTGCTGGCTGTGCATAATCCACAATGTAATGTGACCCCTGGGAAGCACTGCTGTGGGAAACCACGGGATCATCACTGCTTGGACTCTCACTGACCAGACCAACTATCAGTGTGTGCATCCCTGCCATGAAATGGAAATAGTCAGAGGCACAGATCACTTCTGTCCAAAGGTCTGCAGCCAGGTAACAGAATAAGAAGATTTTCATACATGCATGGGAACAATAACCTCTTACTCTGCACACCATCAGTGCTGCTTGCAATCTTTGCTCTGGCCACGGAGCACTGGCAGAGCAGCCCCTGGAACAATGTTCTGTGTGCAGCCTGCTCCCCCACAGCTGCCTTGTGCTGATTTAAATGGTGTTCTCAGTCCCTTACATGGAACCTCTGTGGTGCCAGGAGGGTGTTTTGTGCTGCCTGTGGGATGTCCCTGAAGCAGTTTTAGGGAGCCCCCCAGGCTGTGATGTCAGGCAGTGACTCCAGCTCCACAGACACGCTCCTTTCCTTCCCCCACTGCTGCCAGGAATACAGAGCAGGGAAGGTGGGAAAGTCTTACATGACTTATGCTGGCTTCATCCAATTGCCTGTATAATCACAGTAATAAATACTGCTCACACTGAACTACATTCCAACTTTAATTTTATGCTCCTGTGGAGGATTTTATTTAAAGTAATGTTTAAAAATAATTTATGTAAATTACCTAAGAACAGAAGCAGCAATGTAACATTTCTTGGCAGGTAGTCCTATTAGCATTCTTTTAAAATGTGGATATAGAGGACAAAAACTTGGAAACGTGTAAATGATAGAAGAAATGAGATCCTTATTCACAGTTACAATACTTAAGGCTGGGGATAATTTTAGGAAAAAATGCCCAACTCAGTCCAAAGCATAGTATCTGAGAAAATGCAGGAGAGAGAAAAAGCAAACGGAAAAATACCAGGAGATGGAGAATAAGGACTTCTCAGCTTTATCCCTACTTCTCCTACTAATGGGATGTGACCACCCACAAGTCACTTGCAATCTGACTGGAAGCCAATGGGAAGATTCACTGTGACTTATCTGGGTTTTGCCTTGTACCCTTGGAGCAGCTGGCTTAGCTTGTTTTCAGGTTTGGATGCTCAGCTTTAGAGAGCATAACTTCATTTTTCAGGTGTCTCCCTTAACTGCAAGTGACTTGCATTTCAGTTGTGGTTTTGTGGTAGGTCTGAGGGCTGCACTCCCACTTGCAGCACACAGACATTCAGAACTCTGAGCTCTTTCAGAAAACCCAGCATTTCATGTTGCTTTTCCAGCAGCCTCTGATATATAAACTAATTTCAGGGAGGTTACATGTCTCCTGTAGTTGTTATGCTGTGTCTGTGCAAGTGATATTTGCACAAATATTTATGCACTCATATTTTGTTGTAGATGTGAAGTAAGCTTCAGTTTTGCTGAAAGAAGAGCAAAATTCACAAATTGCTTTACAATTACCATAAGGGTATGAAATTCAGCAGCTCAAAAGAAGGAGCTGACATACATGCTAACTTCCTACTTGGGGGCCATACATATTTCTAATAAACCTTTTATTCACATACAGAAGTGGGTATAATTAATATACATGTGACAGCAAAACAGGGTAAAAGTTGAGCCTCAGTAGTTAGTCAGAACCCAGAAAAATAGGAGAAAATAATCTTCGGTACATCCAAAACCACTCTTACATTTGCCCTTTTCAGGAGAAATACTCCACCACAAACACAGGCATTTTCCAGCAGCAGCATCCATAATACAGTTTTCTCCTGGTAAATTGACCAATCATCCTTAAAGAAAATGTCAACTCCTCTATAGAGTACCTAAAATAAATTCAGTATAATATTTAGCAGAGACACAGGAACATAGGTATCCAGGAGATAAAGACGGAAAATGAGTTCACTGAGTAAAAAGAATGAATAATTCTTCAATTACCACGAGGGCTGCACCGGAGCCACAGCTCACACATAATGAAAATAAGATGCATGGTTAATATATTATTTATATAACGAAAGTAAGTCTGCAATTAAACCATTTCATACCAGCCTCAGCAGACAGAAGAAGGTGATTCTGAAACAACAGAGAGAGCCCCCAGGGGAGGCAAAGGCCAGGTGTAAATGCAGAGCAGTGGCAGAGCTCCCTGGGGGCAGAGGGGGCAGCAGGAGCTGGCCCTGGACGTGCCCCAAGGCAAAGGGCCAGGGCTCCTGGGGAGCTGAGCAGAGAGTGCTGCCCCTGCCAGCACCTCACAGGGAGCCTGCCCAGTGTGAAAGTCACTGTGGGCACACTGGGGCTGTTCTTTCCTGGCTGGAAGCCCTGCTGGAAATGCACTGACCCAGGTGTGGCAGGGGAAAGCAAGGCACCGGGAGTGCACTGCTGCTGCACCCAGCTGAGCTGGGCTTCCCTCTCACCACCTCCAAAGCTGCCTTTGCTAACACTGGGCTGCCCAGGTCACGCTCTCTCTGAACCTCTCTTCATGCTTGCTCCCTCCCTTATTGCCTTTGAAGTTTATTTACCTCCTTCTCTTTATTTAGGTCCTTCCATGAGCTTTTACAGACAATGAACATATAATTTTGAAACTTAGCGTGCTGAATAACTCTTTGTGTCTTCCCTTTTATCATAGTTTTGCATTATTTATTGCCCCATTCTTACCTCTTATTTTTTTATTTCAGGTCCCATTAACTCAGTGTCAAATATTCCATAAACTTGCAAATTCAAGAAGTGGCAGGATCAAACCATGATTTAAAAGTAATGTGCCCAGTAATATGCACAAATGATGTAGTGTCAAGAACAAAATGTTCCATGGCTTTCACTTTCAGATTAACTATTTCCATCTGAGTATTGGCTTCAGTGACTGGCAAGACTTCTGCTATTTCCAGCCAAATGCAAATGGTTAAAGAGGACTACAGTTACCACATTTCCTACTTTCCTGTAAGCCACAAAAGCTCACTTCCAGCAAGAATGAAAGAAAGCCAACAGCACTCACAATTTAAAGCAATTCTAACTGCATAATGGTCAATTAACATCCCTCTAATTTAGCTTTCCAAAGATAGCAGCCACAACTACTCATATCTAAGGTAACTGTATAGCAAAGCTTTCCCCTCTCAGATCAGAAAGAACCAAAAATAAGCAGTGCCTTCTCCTCTTGAGCTGTGATCCTGTCTGTATCTTCACAACCAGATAGGATCCACCACACTTAGCAAGGAAAATTTCTTTTCTAATCTTTGGTGGTCCAGACTCTTCGAGCCAGGGACAGATTTTCCTGAGCACCTGGATAAAGTTCCAATCCCTCTGTATGATTAAAGGCAATTCCCCGACTAACTTGATGCATTTGAGGGTACAGCAAAAAAGAGACTTAAGATGTCAAAGTAATAAAAAGTAAAAAAAACCCAAAACAATTTTTTACCAGAACATGTTTTCCAGTCCCCATTCAGTCAGACTGAATCTTCTGAGGCAGCACCCAAACTGCCACGGGCAGTGTCCCTTCTCCCAACAATTAAAATGTGTTCTGGCTTAATTGCATTTCTTTGATCTAATGTAACTCTCAACCTCTGACAGACTGTGTGCAGTGGCTTAAAAACTGTATTTGATATGGTTTGGGGAGATAAGGGCCAAGAGTAAATGGTTACTTTATCTTTAAAACCACGACTGCTGATGTTTGGCATTCTGAGCTCTTCTCTGCAAGAAGGAAGTTTTTCAACAACTCTGCAGTGGGATTAGGACATTGTCCTGCAAACAAGTGTTCCTGACCCATCTGCAAACTTTGATAGTTTATACCTCATTTGACACCACTGAAAGTATAAAGGGGCTTTAATTAACCATGATACAATTGCTGCTTTACAGAGAATGGGGGGATTTTACTTTCCCTCCTCAGACAGGGTTGCTGCACAAAGATTGCTGATTCCAGTGAGGTATTACGTAGGAATGTGCAAGCTCATGTGGCAATGCAAGTCCTCACCTAGAAGAGATTCTGTGGGCTGCTGAGATAGAAAAACAGCAAAAAGAGTGGTCAACAAGCAGCAGTAGAATGGGGGGTTCTGATCTTTGCCATAGCACAGTGCAGAGGAGCTCAGGCAGAAGGGGTTTATAGAAACTGAAATTACAGTGGTCTAAACATATTTACAGCCTGTGAGTCCAGTTCTGATACAAAAGACAGTCCTTCAGCCCTCAGCCATTTGTACAGAGTAACTGATGTCACTGGGACCACTTCTGTGCTTCAAACTGCACTTTCCTCTAGGTGAAATGTACAGCAGATTTGTCATTGATCCCAAATTCCAAATAAACACGTGGAATATAGGATGCTTGCAGATCACAGAAGAGGCTTCTTACAGGGATGTATGATGAAGCTAATTGGGTCTGGTATGAATAATGTATTTGAATTCCAAGCCAAATGCAGCCAGAATGTTGAGGGGAACAACAGAATGTACCAGTATTAATATCAGGAGGGCTCTCAGTCCCTGTGTTCAATGGGATTGTATGTCCTGGAAGTTTTGAAGGAGCACATGGAAGTCAATGGGCTTTTTTCAGGGAATACATGTACAGAAGTTATCAAAGAATGTTTCTTTTTTTTACTATTTTTTTTTTTTTTTTTGTAGAAACCATCAGAATAATTGACTGTTCCAGAAACAAACAAACAAGCAACATCACCATACATAAATTGCTAGAGTTTTTATATTCAAACACTCCTCCAAAACTAAGAGGAATCACCTTTCTGAAACACAACTTAATAGGATGCATTAATCACACACTCCACAAAGTAAATAAATAAGATACGTTTTCCACTTTGCAAAATTATCAAATGGTCTATTCTAATATGTTTTTTTCAATCTTGAATTGGGTAAAACACTGAGGGAACCCGTGTCTGAGAGTGATATTCCACATCATATATGAATATGTAACAGCAAAGCCTTAATGCAGGAAAATATGCTGAAATGGAGATTTCCAGCATTTCGACAAGGGCAGCGTTCCCCTTCTCCCCATTCTTTTTCATCTTCACAGAGTTTTCAGTCTAACACTCGACTTAATTTTAGTCATTAATTTCTCTGACTGAGCAATATCTTGCATCTAAAAATACTTTATATTAACACTCACTGCTAGAAATTATAGAAAATGTGTTGTCTAAAACCTCAGGCTCATCGTTCTGTTTGGGTAGGCTACAGCTTGTCTAACACGAGCTCATATTTCAGTTATTAGTTGAAGGGAAACACAACACATCCAGAGCATCTCCTGCAGGGTTCAGTCATGGAACCTCCAAACTGCAAGGCAACAAGTTGCTGGGAACAAGCTGCTGGTGGCTGTGATCAGCACAGACAAACACTCAGCAAGGCTGACACCTAGCACAAGCTCCCTGAACTGCAAATGCATGGCAGGCAGCAGCACAGCTCCCAGGGGCAGCCTCACACCCAGGGGCTTGGCAGGACCTGAGCAAAACTGCTGAGAGGAAAAGCTGAATGTCCAGACAGGCATGGGATAGAAAATGAGCCTAACCTTTGGAAGGGCAAGGTCGAAGGATTCACTGTTTTCTTACCTGGGGATTTGAAAACAGCAGTCCTGTTTCCTTGTGTTTTATTATTGCTGCATTCCCAGGAATGTTCCTTGCCAGCACTGGAATATCTAAATCCATTGCCTAGAGGAATATAAAAAAAAAGGAAGTGACAGTGGATTTTGAGGTGCTGTTGATGACACTTTTAATATGAAAAGTAGAAACAACAAAAAAACCTCTTTCTCATCTCTCCAGTTTTTTAACTGAAAAATACCATATCTAAGGTGATCTGGAACTTCTTTGAAACATTTTGTTTATATTTTTGTTAGTCTTGTAACTTTGAATATATTATCAGAAGCAATCAATGCAGAAAGTCAATGGATAGCTGCTTCCTCCTTTACTCTTTTCCACCTCAAAGTATGCAGTTTGTTTCCCCCTGGAAGCTCTGAACATATGGCAGGCTCGAAGAGGATAAAATTAAAGTTCAGCTCAAAGGTTTCCACTAATTCCTTCCCTTATTGTACATGAGAAGATTAGTTCATAGCACAAAAAGCCAGGGAAGTATCTGATTTCTAGTTCTATTAAAACACATTTTTCACAGATTTTCTAGAACACGCAGCACTCGAGACGTGGGCAGTTCAACAGCACTGAGGGGACCTTGGAAAGCTCTTGGCACTTTCTCCTCCATTCTGATTCCTGTGGGTCATACAGGGCTCTAGAAAAAGCTTTTCTTTTGAGATAAATCTGTTTCTGTGGCCTTTCCTGGACTCTGAGCAAGCAGGGACTGCAGGGAAGGAGGCAGTGACACAGCAGCTGCCTGAGCTCTGCCAAGGAGAGAGAACAGGTTCTGCTTTCAGAACATTGGATCTACACAGCTCTGGCCGTGGGGCTCCTCAGAGAGCAGGGCTGAAGGAGGGATTTGTATGTGTTCATGTAGATACATAAAAAAGGAAAGGAAGTGTAGGGTCTGAACCTGCAGAATCAGCCTGCATTCCAAGCCAGGAAACCACTCCCAAGAGACCCATGCCCAGCCACTCTAAAAAATACAGCTTCAGTTCTGCAGTGTGCAAACCCTGGGCACTCAACTCTGCTGCTCATGCATGTCCTGATCTGAAACTTTAATTACTATTGATGAATTGGGAAGTCTTGAGATGCACTGACTGTAAAAGCAGAAATATTCATATTGTACAATTATCATAGTGTCAAGTGAGAAAGAAATTCACTCCCCCGAGTCTTCAATCTGCTTCACACTGATTCCCTGTCACTCCAGAGTCAATGCATTTTTAATTGCTGTCATTACAGTCCTGCATGAGGAGCAATTTTGCTTCAGTCTACATAGCAAGAAAACAAAATTCCAAAGAGAAAACCATGGTTTTTTTTATAGTTTGGACAAAATTAAAGAGAAAAATACCCTGGCTGGTAATGTATAGGATCAATTTTGAACAGGGAGGAACTGCTGGGACTTAGAAACATATTTTAATAACTTAAAATATCCAAGAAAAACACTGTTTAAATCATCACTGCAGATGTATTTAGTCTGGCCATAGCAATTCTACAGTTCTGGCACAAACATCTGCTTTGCAGCAGTAAGTGCTAAAAATAATAATAACCCTCAATGACATAACCTGTTCTACACTTTCTGTCAGAAACTACAGCATTATCTGGAGCCAATTCAGACAAATTAATGAAGTGAACACAAACCAGAATAAATTAGAAATATAAAAACTACAGACCAGACTTTTGCATTTATCTAAGTGAATAAAGTTGTTGAGAAACAACTTTTTTAAAAGGAATGTTTTAAAAAGCCATTTTGGTGGGAGGCAATACAGCCTTTGGTCATCCACGAATTCTTGTGTCATTGGCTCTGACTTCACTGTTAAACAAATCTGTTTTCCAAAGGCAGAGTTACACAGTGACAGTGTGTACTCATCAGCACAGCAACAGTCACAGGACTTCAAAGTTCACCCAGGAAATGAGAGATACCAGGGCCCCACTCTCCCTGGCAGGTCTGGAATCTTTGGAAGTTGCTTTTGGCTCCAATTACCCAAGTACAGCCCCCACACCAGGAGGCACTGAGTGCACCAACTGAGGCACCAACACCTCCAAGAGCGACAGAACTTCTGATTCAGCTCTTTTTGAGCTCTTCCTTTTGACAGCCTTACATGCCCTTGTGTTCAGGCTGCTGGCTGCTGACCACATTCAAACACCTTCAGTGAGTAAGGAATGAAGATATTTCACTTGAACCTCTGAACTAAAATTAAGAGCTGGGCAGTGGCAGTGAGGTGTGGCAGCGTCCCTTGTCACCTTCCCGAGGCCCTCCCCTGCCCTGGCTGCATTTCTGCTTCTAAAAACCAAACCTGTGCAAGTATTTCAGGTGTGGCTCTTTCCTAAGCATTCCAGGGAATGTTCCCTGTCCGTCCAAGGGAAGCAGCACCTGGCCAGTGACCACAGCCCAGGAGTGTGAGTGGCCTGGGCAGCTCTGGGCTGGGCTGGAGGGGCAGCATTGCTGTACTGAGGGTTACACTGGGCTGCAGCACAGTTAAAAATTGTCTCCAGATAGATTCATTCACTTCTGGTTTTGAAAGCTACAGAGCTGATGATTCATTGAAGTTGAGCACTAAGTTTATATTTAATTTTCTGTAATTTCTGAACTCTAAAGGGAAAGACATTTGTTCTGTCTCATAGACTTGGAGGGCAGTAACTGCTACATAAGAAAATCTTCAGGTCCCAAAACACATAGGTACCAATGAATTATAGTCCCTGAAAGACAGAACAGATGGCCAAATACTTTAGATGCAGGGTTGCCTTTATACCACTGCCCTTAAACAAATGGATTGGGCTGTAAATAATTACTGCATGAAGTGGCTTCGAATTTAATTTAGATACTTAGTCTATTTTTAAGCAGTAAAAAGAATCATTTGCATTGTTGAAAATATGTATAATTTACTGACCTAGGTTCCACAAATAATTGCATAAAATAACATTTTAGTCCACTGGCCATCTGTTTTGTTACATTATTCTGACTGCAAATGTGTTTTACTGCTATGCAGAAGGTTGCAGGGTGTAAATTCAGGCTGTGGGATCATGCTACCCAAATAGCATCTCTAACCAGCAATGCAAGGCTATGAGAGTAAATACAGAGTTTATTTACTACTTTGTCTTCTGGATTGTCCCTCGTTTTCTTCCTTCTAGCCTATGCATCCTTTTGTTGGCTCTGCAATTTTACTGCTTTACAACATCACTTCATCTTTATTTTTTTATTTTTATAATTTGCTGTGGCTTTTATTCCAAACTACAAGGCCTGTGCTTCACATGTTGGCCAAGACTGGATTTTGCCTTACAGCACAACAGAGTCTGTCCAATTTCCTTTTCTATGATTTTTTTATTTTTGGCTTCTTTTGGGCAAAATAATAACAACCTAATTATTATTACAACAGTTGGAATATTCTTGAGAGCACAGAAAAAGTGATCCAGTGGTGCTGGAGTCAAAACCTTTTTTTCAGCAGGTATATAAGGAACACAGAAACCTTTCCAGCAGTGATGCCTTTTCCACCATCACGTGCCCAGGAACGTGCAGAACTCCTGAGGAGATGCATTTTTAATATTTGCTATAATGTTTGTTTTCTCTTCTTCAAATGCCAAACAGAAAACAGATCAGTTACAGCAAAATCTCTGAGATATCAGAACCAGCTGACACAGTAATTAGTTATGGCTTCTAGCTCTTTCATACCTTAGGGCAGGTTGAAATAGATGTGATTATATATTTATCTCATTTATCTATTTATCTCATACTAAAATACTGTTTACAAATTCATGACCTTGTTAAATGTTGAACTTTGAAGACAATGAAAGTTGCATTTCCAAACTCAAGCCTGTTCTCTCCAGTGTAGGACCAGAAGATTTTCATACATACTTTTCTGCCTTATTATTCAACAAGATCTTACCAGATGGCCCTTCCTACTGCTGGCCATCTCAGGAAGGAACTTCACTTTATCAGACTGACACTTCTTCTGAGAGAGATTTATACAGTAGGGCATTTTATTAGCATGTCATCAAATCCCACTGTACAACTGACTAATGAACAGACACTCAAATCCAAAACCTTCTGGAGGAGAAACTGCACCAATTGTCCTCTCAGTCCTGAGTTTGCATAACAATTTGCACTAGACCAGGCACATATGCACTGCTGTAGCAGCTGCTGTGGCTCTTCAGAGGCTTTCTGGTTTGCTCTGTTGCTGTCTCTAACTCCCTGACACTCGGGAAATAAATCAGGTTGATTTTTGGTCAACTGTTCTATGAGTAGCCCTGAGGGGAACATGTACCTGATGAGGAAGAGGTCACAAAAACTGAACCTTCCACTTCCCTGGGTCAGTGCACTGCAAACTCCATCCCAACTACCAACCACACAAAGTTTGCCTGGCCTGGCAAGTTTGGAAATGTCACAGTCCAATAATTGCTGTAACAGGGGATGCTGAAGAAGAGCATCTGCTTCCACCTCTGGCATTTTGGGAGGGAAATACACATTTGCTGTCTCATAATCATCTCACCTTCCTAATTCTTAAAATGCTCACTTAGTTGTTCCTCCTGAGGACTTTCAGATGTGTGGAGGAACAGCGTGCTGGAAATGCAACTCATTAGAAACAGAAACAGCAGGTTCATTAATACAACTGATGTAACAGTTTCTGTGATCTTCTGAGATTGTGATGAACCCAAATTCAGCACTCACCAAAATAAAAAGAATAGCAAAAGGCTGCCCAAAGAACTTCCACTTTAAGTACACTTATTTTTTTCCAAGAAAGCATTTAATACTAAGCAGTGCCCTGCTTTGACAGGTATGAAATAAAACTGGTTATTAATTTTCAATACTGATGGCAAAAGAATTAACTGAGTGTGTCATTCATTCATTAATCATTTCAGAATTAAATAACCAAATACAGCTCTTAGATTCCTTTTTGAAAGGATGTAAAAATAAATGAAAGTCCATTCTAGCAACATTATAAGGAAGTGGGTGTTGAATCAAGCCTAGTGACAACCCCAGTAAATCAGAATGATTTCTACATCTCGGGTCTGTATTGTTAATTTCACAGGATTGATAAAATTACATTCTGTCCTTTAAAAATAAACAGACAAAGCATAAAAAACCTGTCAGTTCAAGGGAAGAAAACCTTAATTGCTCACACTTGCAAAAAGAAATATTTTAGTTTTGTCTCCTTTAGCTTTGAAACATGGCCATAAAATGTTGACACACATTTCCAGTGATAAAAGGTGATTTAAGGTTCAGTGTGCCCTCACTGAATAACCTTCCCACTAAGAGGGAATTACCTCCAGGATTGCAGCAGACATCCCCTCTGAAATGGAGCTGTTCACCACGGCAAAGCACCTTTTCACAGCAGCCTGCAGCTCATCTTGGGGCAGCTCCTGCAGTAAATGTACTCCAGGTGCCCTGGAAACCAAATGAACACCGAGAGGAGACCTCCTAAGAACTGCTTCTGACAATCCCTCCTAAAACTTAGGGCAATGATGGAAGGTGACCAGAGCAATGCAGGCCTGGTTCTGAGGTTAACAGTCCCTTGTTCTTGGGAAGTGAAAAAGCTGTGTTTTTCCCTTCAAGAATTTGTGTAACACAAGGAAGATGCATGCAGAGATTTATGAAAAACACATAATTTAAATACTTCAGGAAATGGAGTGAGGCCATCTGAATGGCTAACTGCAGGAGTTGCTGAGTTTTTAAATGCTGGATTTTGGGAACTCCTCTGTTCTGAATGGTTCCATTTCCACTGACCTCATCTTCCTCAGATGAATCAAGGTCAGTGGGATCAAGGGTGAAGGGCAGTCAGGTGTTCAGTGTCAGATGAAAGGAATGAGAATTTAGCCACACCAAATCTTGCAGAAGCCAGGATGAAAGAAATAATGAAAAAATCCAAAAGAATTTATTAAATTTTTCACTGTGAGGGTAGTGAGGCACTGGAAGAGGTTGCCCAGAGAAACTGTGGATGTCCCATCCCTGAGAGTGTTCAAGGCCAGGTTGGATGAAGCTCTGAGCTGTCCCTGCCCATGGCAGGGAGGTTGGAACTGGAAGATCTTTAAGGTCACTTCCAACCCAGCCATTCTATGATTCTGTGAATAACAAATCTGAATCAGAGTAAATCAAGTGTGATTTAACACAAAATATGAAGAGATATACCACTTATTCTAAAATTTAAAATGCTTAGAATACCTATTCTGAGACTGACAACACATTTGTTAGTCATATAGGGAGTTGTGCATATATGTTCATTTGTATATACATGATTTAAAAAGCTGGGCAGCCAACTGCTTTCATTTAGCAGATACAAGGTTTAACATTAACTTCTTACCTTTTAACTTTCTCCTTAACTTCACTTGTAAAAAGTGGATCAACCTAGAAAGAAGCACACAGAGGTCCACTTTAGCACCACAGTGTATGTTTGAAATACCCAGAAAAGAAAAATTATATTTAGCACATTTTTTTACTGAACTATTTAAATGGTGAGCTTTAAAATCATACCACAGATCTGTTTCTTGGTGTTTATGTTTGACTCTTCAAATGCTTCAAATGCCTGGTGTGACAACTCCCTGTCTGAGTGAGGGACAGGAAAACAATGTGCCCTTATGCACAGAGTAAAAATGTGCTTTAGTTAAACTCAGGAAGCAATCTGGATGTAAACTGAGACACTCACACAGATGTTATGACAGAAACAGTTGTTTGAAAACTAATAAACACAAAATTCTAAACCCCAGTAAAACATGAAGGCATGCTGGGGTTATTAACATGTTGTCTAAGCTGGGTGATTAACTCCAGTAGGTTTATTTGCAAATCTTAACTATGTCTGCTGTTTTCATTTAACATGATTATTAAAAAAAAAAACCACCAAAAACAAACAACAGAACTTGAAAATCCTTAACTAGACATGAAGAACAGAACTCTTTCTTATTAAGGCTGACTGACTGTCTTAGATTAATACATGATAGCTTGCAGCAGTTGTAAGACTGGGAAAACATTACTTTTCCCTTTTAATGTACATTAATATTCTGGAGTTGGTTGGGTTTTTTTTGTTTCAGATTATGAGATAGAAAACATTCACAAAGCATTTTAGAAAACCCTCTCAGTAAAAAGTCAGAATTTATTTTATAATTAAGATTGAGTACTCTGAACACAAGATTAATTATTTTATGAAAACAGGGCTTCAGAAATGAAAAGATTCAAGTAAATCAATCTTGCACTAAGGAATTCATTCCTACTGAATACAAAAAATTAAAAGGCTTGCATAACTGCTTAAAAAAGTATTTTTGATATTGCATACTGAACTTCCCAATTGCTATTTCTATAGAAATATATTTTCAGCTTTTTCCCCAATGTACTATTTTGATGCTGAGCTCCTCTCATGAGGAACTCCACCCTGTGTTTAATCAATGGAGTACTTGCAAGAGATTTAATGAGCAGTGGGAGATGGTCTTGTGTTCTTGTCCCTTTAGAAGGATCAGGAAAACTACAGCCTGTGACTCATAAAATTTGTAAGATGTTAATTCCTGTCCCATCTACTTCAGTGGAAGCCAAGCAGTGGCCATCTGCCTCACAGACAGAACAATCCTTTAAGCTGTATCCTTGCACTGGTAAATATTCCAAGAACCCTGGCCTGAGCATGAGAATTCAGTTAAAATATGACTTTCAGGATGGGTATAGCAATGAATTAGAGAAGTGATTTCCCTGAGCTGCTTTAAGAACTGGGGGGACACAGTTTCATAAGCACAGGCTCAATGCTACAGGAATTAGATAAAACAGAAGCTGTTCAGAAAGGTGGGAATGCACTCAGAAGATGTGAATGCTTCCAAAGCCAACTGAATCTGGCAGGATGCTGAGGAACTGGGCACAGGCACCCAAAAATCTACTGTTGCTCCCACCCTGTGTATCTCTACCATCCAGTTCTCCTACAGGTACCATTTCTTGCTGTGTTTCATGTTGTTATTTATCAATGTAGCAGGCAAATATGCTCACCATACACCTATCATTTGTTAAAACATCATCCACCCAGGGGCACAGCCTTCAAAGGGCTGCAAATTTCATCAATTTAGCAGAGATCAGAGGAAAGCAGCTTGAGTTGTGTGCACAGTTTCTATCAGAACAGATGACAGAAGATGACATGTGGGAAGGGGAGTGGGCACAATGCAGGAAAGCCCCCAAACAGGTCCAGATGTGCCATTAAGGAAGTTTTACTCTGTTGACAGGAAAAGAAACATCCAAGATGTGTTTGACACCGCAGAAAGTCACAGATCAAACGCTGCACAAAGATGAAGGTGCCAGTTAAGCACAGAGCCTACCATGATCAAAACCTAGCAAATCTTCTATAAACACACAATATTAAAATGCTGCCATATAAATATTAACTCAGACTGAAATAATGGTCCAGGAGCATCTTCTTTATAGTGCTGGCACTTTGTAGGGGAAAACAGGTCTTAGTACATTTAAAATTCTGTCAGAATATCACCCAGAATACTAAGAGTGAAGAGCTTGAGGAATCTACAAACTTATTCAATACGGAGAGGAAGAATTTGCTCAGTTTCTGGGTTTTCTGAGGTTTTGGCAGCACCACTGTGAAAGGAATCCCCTTCACTCCCAGCAGCAGGGGACCCCAATTACAATGTTTATCTGATCAAGCAATGTTCTGTATTGTCTACAAGAATGGTGAAGAAACACAAAATGAACTCTTAGAGGTTACCCAGCAGCTGAACACAAGTTCTGTGGCCTTAACTCTTTTTAAAGTTTCATAAGCTCCTATTCTTGGAATACAGAGATGCTGAAAATTAGCTCTTGTTCCAAATTTCATTATAGAAATTAACAAAAGGAAAACTGGAAGTGGAGACAAACACTAAAAATTTTACATAACACAGGCCCCAATCCAGCAACATTACCTCGATTGCACCATTTGAGACAATCATGGACAGAAAATGCAGGGAATAATATATAATCTTAGGGCAGCAAATATATAATCTTATGGAGGCAAAGCAGGAAACAGTGTGTCGGCCTTTGTTCCTTCTGTTCTTAATTAATATAATCTTAATTATGGGGGTTTAATATTCACAATAAAAATTACATGCTTCATTGATAGTGGCACTGATTTGCTTAAGATTTCTGTGGTTTGAGAAGTAACATGAATAAGAAAAGTACAGCTAAATACCAATAGAGCTGAGATGTATTTTTTTTCCTTTAGCAATATTTTAGCTCTATGGGAGAAATATGTTCTAAAATGTTTTAAGGAGGTTCAGCCCTTGATCCAGCCTGTGCACTGCCACAGGGTTATTTCTGGTCTGTAAAGACATCAGCTTATGAAAAAGTGAAGCAAACTTAAAAATATGACTAAAATGTTTAAAATCCTCACTGGAGGCAGCAAGTGCATCTTTTGAGTCCAAAGCACAGCTTCATTACACCTGCTCTAGATCTGCCTTCCACACCAGTTCACTTCCAAATCACTTTGTGTATTAGCGTGGAAAAAAAAAAAGGCACATAAAATAAAAATGTAAAAACAGCTTTAACAATAAAATCCTATGTCTAAAACTTGCAAAGAATAAAACTGAATGAGAAAATAGAAAGACTGTTCTTATTTTCCTATTGAGAGTGTATTTTTTTTATAAAGCCAATTGCCTGCAAGTTTTCAGGCTCATGTGGAGATGAATCAGAGATGAGACTGATCCAGAGAGAACACATTACCCAGATGAAACAGTGAAGCTTTTAGTACCCTTCAAGCATCAGTGAGAGTTTGTTTCACATGACACAGCTGCCTCCTCAGGCCTTTTCCACTGTTTAAATGAAGGCTTCAGGCTGCTTTTTCAAGCCTTCTGCTGCTCTGGATCTACATGGAGAACACTGATTGCTTTCTCAAAAGTCCTCCAATTGGTTTTGTAACTTTAGCACAAAGTTACACAGGCTACACACCAGAAACACAAGAATCAGGACAGAGGTACCAACTTTTAGATTATTCTGAGATGTGGACACATAAGGAAACTCAGTTTATTCCAGGCTTTAGTGAACTGAGATTCTAAATGTGAAAGAAACTTCACTGGTTTTCTTTGTCAGCTCAAGCTCTGTCCTTACTGCTGGGTGTCAGACAGAACCTGAACATCACTTTGCACCTGCTGACAACTGTTAATTGTGTATGAATTGAGACTCCCAGAAATGGCATCAAAGTCCAGGTGGAATGGAACAAAGACCCAATCCTCCATGTGAACAGAAGATGTAAGAAGAGGGATAACGAGCACCTGAATCACCTTCACAGTATTAAAAATCCTCATTAGTAATGCCTGTGAAAAAAAACATTCTTCTAGATGCCTTTCAAAATATTTGATATGCTCATTTATAAGTTACTCATATTGACATAGGCATTTCTAATATTTTATTTGCAAAAGTACACCTTTTGAATACTCTGTGATTGTCTAAAATCCCACAGGTATAACAACAGAAGCCAACAGAAGAATCCAAATATTTTGATACTTTCTATCTTCAGAACTTCTGTCTGTAATCAAATGAAACACTAAATGTTCTTCTCTCAAAGTCTAAGACAAGAACAGATTAATGCCATTATCAAGCCCTGTGTTTGACTTACACATAAAATAAAAGTAATGCAGCTGCAAATGTCCTCTGTAAAACTATCCCAAGCCTTTTAAACAAAAATAAATCAGCATATGTAAAACAAATCTCTATTTTAGTGCTACTGATAAGAGTTTGCATTAATAAACCCCTAACTGAATAGACCTGGCCTACCTCAGTGTGTATCCTCTTAGAAAAACCCTTTTTTTCCCCTCTGCAGTGCAGAAGCAGAGCTCATGCTGAGTGAGGAGCCCTTTTAGTGACAGCAGAACCCTGAACTTTGGAACTCTGAGCACTGGAATCATTTCCACTTGCACAGTTTAGACCTGTTGGGAACAGCCTTTACAGCTTCTGGGTTTGTACCTTCTCATCTCCTTAACAGAAGTCCTCTGCCTTAGGTTCAGTTTGGAATAGTTCTGTGCTATCTCAGCTGCAGGTAAATGGAAGTATTTAGAAATAAACATACAAGCAAAATAAAAATTGCAACAACAACTTACTGCAGGTCCAATAATGCCCAGATGGACACTAGGATCCTTTCTGTGCCACTCTGAAACGGAAGACGAACAACTTTTTTATTAATCAAAATTATTAATTTTTAAAATCAATGTAAATAGCTCCATGATTAAAGAAGAATTAGGCAAATATTGTATTACTACTTAAACGACTGAATGTGCACCAGATTCCATGTTCATCCCTCTCATTACTCCTCAGAATTCAAATATTAGCATATCTGAAAGCTAGTATTTAGCCTTTCTGCTCCATGCAATCTCTTATGACTCAAGGGTTATTTAACTAAGCTCAGATATTAATTTTGAATCACTCAAGAGAACAATGCTTTGTATAATGCAGGGACTGTGGCCACTAAGCCAAAATTACTTGACTATTTTGCTACCTAAAGGAACATGTGGAAATAACTGCAACCATTACAATGATTACTCAATTTTATACACAAGAGAACTCTTCAATACCAGAATATAACAATGTTGTTTCCTACAAACTACATATGTTACTCAGCACCACAAGATTTTAAAGAGTTATAAAAGTAAGTTGAACAGTGCAGGCTAAATTTTCAGCTTGGAATACTTGAACCTTTTACAGACACAAACAGAACCTGGCAAAATATTCCCTTATGTGACTAAGAGGAAACTTCAGCCTAGTTTGAACATTGAGCCAGAACAATGGGTGGCAAAATTTATTTGCCACTTCAATGGCCTTAATTAGCACACATGCAAATCAATGTACCAGCCACAGGATAGCAAGATTAAAAAGTTATTTTGAAGTAGATGATCTTTTCTTTTGTCTTCCATCAATATTGTATGTAACAGCAAAACAGTTTTCTCAGCAAGTAAAACCATCAAATATTGCTTTTGATTTTAATGCTCTGTTATTCCCAGCAGGATGGAAAAGACAAGGCACAGAAATAATGTGTTGAACAGATCAATGGTTACATAAGAATTCATTTCTTCAAATGTAAATATATTATGACGTTTTCTGCAATGAATAAAACAGCTCATGCCAAACTTATAAACATTGAAAGAATGCAGTGAGTGACAAAACAAGAATATTCAAACAGCCAGTATTTACCTGAAAAAACTTCTACTAAATACAGAGGGTCTTTGACTCTTCGAAGTCCACATATCAAAAGAAATAGATGTAAACTGTCTGTGTCTGTAGGAATGTCTATAACAAATAATGATAAAATTAATTCATTAATGCAGATAAAAAAAGCTGAACACTCCAGATTGTTTAATGAATGAACACATACAGTGGTAAAAGCAATATAAGGGTGGATTCTGAAAAATGTGCAGGGCTTAAAGTCCTAATAGAGCAGTTCTGTGCAGTCCTGACTGCCACTCTGCTCCCTGCATGAAAACCTTAACCCAAAGCAGAAACAGGAAACTGACCCCACAGGCATTTGGATTTTTCCATTCAGTTCCTGTGCCATTTAAAGGTGCTTCTCCCAAGAATCTCATCAGTAACAGTCCAGTTGTTTCACTAGTGAAATTACCTAAAATAATATTTATTAGTGAAAACAGCTCACTCAATTGACCTGTATTATTTTGAAAAGATGTTCACAGCTTTCACAGCAGAGTCTTCCCCTCATATCAATTCACAAAGCCCTACTTGTCTATCAGGAAATTTTATGCACTTTTCTCTGAAACAGCAACTACTGGGGACACTGGACTACAGACTGGACCCTATGGGGCATTTCTAAGACTTGTCATAAAGAGCTAGTCATAAAGACTTTGCCTCTGCTCTTCAATGTAATGAAGTGAGAACCTGGTGTAGTTTTATTTCATTGTCTGCTGCAGATCTCAGTCATCACCTAATTCATTTTTACAGGCAGACTTTCCCCATTCGATCCACTTAGAGGCACACAAAGCATTCCTGAGCAGATTGCATTACCAGCACATCACTGCCACTGTTTACAGTGCTGGGAGTGTACCCATTCTCTGCCTGCTTAAGATTAAACTTCAGCAGAATTGTGTGACTTGCTCACTTTCTGCTCATTCACTGAGAACGCTGAAACTCGCACATGGAGCTGCCTGCATCAGTGTTTTCCCACCTGTTGCTTTCTCAAGCCTTGCTAGCAGCCCTGCTGGGAAAAAACCCAACCAACAAACAGCCATTTGGACATGAAAGCAATCATTTTAGAATGCTCTGTCCTCTCAAGAATGCTGAAAGGAACATATGAAGGGAATAAGTGCAAAGGCTGCCTTTACCAGCCATAGCTGTCAGCTGGGTGGAAACTGGCTTTTGAAAAAAGACATTTTTCCTTCTTCCTTCAGCTTAAATAAGAGTTTGGGTATGTGAATTATTGCTATCATTGTGCCTTTTGCAGATGTAATAAGATACTACCACCTCGTGTAATTCTGAAATGGAAAGACTTCAATATGGCACAATCAACTGATTTTCACCTTTAATGCATTCCCATCTTGTTTGAATGACAGGCAAACACCCAAATGACAAAAAAATGCTTGTGTGTCTTTCTCCCCATTTCTGTTAGTGATACAAAAGCAAAGATTTCCAACAGCACACTGTGCTTCATTATCTCTTCCCTCAGGTATCCTTCTGTTTGCTTCACAAAGAAACACAAAATCGAAAGATTTGTACATAATTCCTGGCAATAAAAAAAAAAGACTGCATGGTATATTTTCCAGCCATCCTTCAAGAATCACTCTACGCCAAATGCAAGTAGAGCCCTGCCACTGTAATCAACACCTCTGTCAGTGTCAACAATAATTGTTTAAACGCAGTCAGAGATGCTGCTGCAAACCTGTGTTGTCATTACTGGTGGTCTGGTTTGTTACATTGGCTTTATCTATAAAAAACAGCTGCACTTTGGTCACAGCAAGGCTGGAACCTGCTCAGCAGGTCACCTGTTTAGCAAGATGTGGGAGGTCAAAGCAAGAAGGGATGGACAGGAGTGTGAAAACTCATTCCTCTGTGTGTCCCCCAGGACCAGGGGAGGGCCACAAATGAACCAGGGATGCTGAAAGGGAACAATGGCCAAGATGAAGAAAGACATGGAACTCCCACAGCCATGCAAGCCCTGCCCCATGGAGGAGCAGAGCTGGCATTATGCTGCTCAAAATTGAAATTTCAGAGAGGAATTGCATGGTAAAAAGGGCACCCAGCTGCTGTACCAGTGGGTTTGTTAATAGCATTGGAACCTGGCACAAAATACATTGGCTAGTGGATGAAATGTGATTAATCCTTAGGATTCATGTTCTCCTGCTGACTCTGATTCTCAGAAAATTGTCAAACCCAGATTTATCCACTCAGACTTACCCATTCACCTGCAAGCAGCTTTGATAACTGCCTGACAGGAAGCAATGGCACTGGGTTTAACTTTTGGTAAACTGCTCTGAGGTCTTCAGATGCAAGACAGAATGAGAGGATGGAGTATATCAAAAGTGGAAAACAGGAGAGCATTTTCATAATGCAACTGTTTGTCACATGTTTTTCACTATTATCAAAGAAACAAAGAATCAGTTAGGTAGGAAGAGCACTCTAAGCTCACCAAATCCAACCGTTAAGCCAGCACTGCCAAGGCCACCACTAACCCGTGTCCCCAGGAGCCACATCTACATGTCTTTAAATCCCTCCAGGGATTTAACACCACCACTGCCCTGTCCAGCCTGTACCAGGGCTTGACAGCCCTTCTGGTGAAAAAGTTTTTCCTAATATCCAATCTAAACCTCCCCTGGCACAACTTGAGGCCATTCCCTCTTGTCCCATTACTTGAGAGAACAGAATTATGACACAGTATGATAGTTCACACTTGGGCTGTTATAAAAATCTGCACTTAAATGCCAGGATAGCAACACATGAACACAGACAGCAAACACAAAAGCCTCAATAATTTCTCAAGCATCAGTAAGGACACTATTTTTCTAAGAAAGGCAGGAATAAGTGCAAGTGTTATCTAAAGAGATTTTGAAAGAGTAGATTCATTTAACTCCATCCCTCTAGGTACTATCAGGAAAAAAGTGCAGTAGTCATAGATGTACAATCAAAATAAATGTATTACTGCAAATCTTTAATCTTACTGAAAGCCGCAGGCCTTTAAGTGAATGAGTAATATCAAGCATTAGCTTGCTGAGAGGTAAAGAAGCAGATTTTAAAATTAATTTTCCAAACCCTGATTTCAAGTTTGCTGTTGTGTTCTATGGACCTTTAGAGAACACCAAGTCCATATTATTTAAGCTTATTCATCCAATTTTGGCTTTGTTCAGAAACAAAATCTAAGCCATGATGACATAGTGAGGGCAAATAACATTTCTCATTTTCCATTCTGTTCACTTTGAACCACAGCAGATCTTTTACTCCTCTTCAAAATATTTCATTTCTCCATCTCCCGAGCACCTGAAAGTATTGACTGATCTCCTAGAAAAGGAAATCCACAGGTTTATTGCTGAGATTTCAGTCTCTAAGATGGTGGAGTTTGAAAAATTGATAAATTTGTCCAACTCTGCCATGAATCTTTGATGCCCTAAATCTTTCAGTTCATAGGTTTTTTTAAGTTCATCTCCCTACACACTGAAGAAATACCATACATTAGCTCTTGTCTCTTGGCCCCAAGAGTTTGGGTTTGAATCTCTTTCCTGAGTCAACTCTTAAACCCAAGCTGCTCAGAGCAGCCAAGTTTTCCAGCTTGTTTGTTGCAGTGGTGTCCTACTGCAGCAGCCTCAACAGGTTCTCTTGCTTTATACTGACTCTCAAGTGTAATTAAACTCTGGTGCCACAGAACTTTGACAATTATCAGCCCAATTAGTCCTTCTTTCAGTAATAAACTTTACCACCTGCAGATCTCAAACATTTAGTACTGTGCCATTTTACTTTACAAATCAGTTTGTTTCTTATAAATTAAGGGGAAGTGCAGGCAATAACTTAATCCAAAGTGTTTATACTGCTATTCACATCCAATACTGAATAATCGCTGGAGCTGCTGAAAAGTTTGTGAAGACAAGAGAAGTTAAATGAACCTGTAAAATTCCATGGACAGTCTACTAATCCAGAAAAATCAGACTGCAAAGTTCTCAAGCAATCTTTTTTCCCCTGTTTCTCACTATTTCTAAGAGATCAGACAACAAAAAGCTCTGTGGTTTCAGATCAGTTAGGGAACACAGTTTATTGCTGCTATCATATAATTTTTACTATGGTTAGCTATATAACTGCACAAACTTTCACTATTTAGTTTTTCTTCTGTGGGTCTTTCTTTCCAGCACAGCCTTAGGAAAATATCATGCCTCTGTAAAACCCTGTCTGTGTCATGACAGGTTATGTAAACTTCTCAAGCTCTGAAAACAGCCGTGCTATGAAGCAGAAATTACATGAGAGTAGAAAACTCAAACTACAAAAGCATATTGCATATTTTATTTGCTAGTGCAATAAGCATGTGACTCTATGATTCTATGCCACCTTTCATGGAAGTAGTTTTAAGACTTATCTGTAGGGCAAACAAAGATATTACTCAGTTTATTGGTGCAGACTTTGTTAGTTATCTACATCTTCTAATCACATGCTGCCTGAGTGTTTATCAGCGTCTGCATCTCACAGGCTTCAGCCCCATTCCACTGAACCCAAAAGGAGCTTTTCATCATGAAATGATGACATCAAGCCTGTCTGTGATCTTCAGCAGCCTGGAGCTGAGTTGTTAGAGAAGATCAGTCTCAGGTTTCTCATTTATTTAAACGGTCTTGTCATTTTCTGTCAGTCAATTCACAGCAAAAGCCTGAACTTTCATTGACTCTCTCAAGTCTATAGATAGGGCTTCTAAAATTGCTAACCAAACTGATTATGTTGTATAGAGAATCCTGTAATGTAAGGTCAGAGAAAAACATTTTGATCATCTGGTCTGATCTCCAGACTGCCACAGGCAGTAATACTTCCTTAAATAGTCTGAGTTACTAAACAGGCTGAAAATGTTGTCTTCTTGAAGTCTGTGTTGAAATCTCCACTTCGTTCAGCTTTTTGGTTTGACTACTGCTGCTCACAGTCTCTCATCCACAGAAGACAAACTGTGAAGTTGACTGTTAACCAGAATGCAAATTAACTTGAAAAGCCCCTTTTTTTCTGGTAGATTTAGCCAGTGAATGTTGACTAGCCAGCCCCTGAAAATACTGCAGCTAGGAGATAGCAACAACACTACACCACCACCTCTGAAGCTCTCAAATCTGCTGCTGAGACTATGAAAAATACCAATTGCAAGATTTTTGTACTGAGATTGTACTGCACCCATGACAACAACAACAAAAGCCTTTCACAGCACTGTTTCCATTTGTATTAGGCAAATGCTATTTACATTAGCATCCAAACTATCAAATGGAATGTACAAAAAGGTGGGATTCCTTAGATTTTGGGTTAGTACCATTCAAATTTGGGGGCTGGAAGTCTCCCACTGTAAAATGCATTTGATGCACTCTGCCACTCACTTAAATCTACTATTAAATTATTTTTGAAGCCCTTGCACTGATTTAAAGAGATTGTTTATGTATTGGTGTCATATTTAACATGAGCTAGTGTTTCCTATGACTGAAAAAAAACATCAATACAAAGAATATTCCTAAGAAGTCTGTTTTATGGAAAAAAATCTTAAAGTATTCTGAGGAGGCTGTTTCATTTCAAAGAATAACTTGACAATGTATGGCCTGAACACCAAAGAGGTTTAACAGTGGTGTCTCAAATGTATCACAATCTGCACTGGAGGGCATGTGCTGTTTCTTTGCATTCAGTCCTGGGAATCCTGAATTTGACAAATGTTCAAGGATACTGCTAAAGATACAGGCAAGAGTTATCTGGAGACATATTTCCCTAAAAAAAAATCATTAAATGCCTTCAGCTATGGAATAGAACTTCATGAAAAAAGTCTTAAAAAAAAAGATCATAAATGCCATGAGCTGAAGGAGATTGGACAGCTTTATCTGCATAAAAGCTCAGGATCTTTTCAAATGCCCTTCATTGTGCAAGCCCACACCATCAAAATCCCATTCTACTAAGCAAAACTGCCTCCTGTTTCTGATACTTTTCTACTGATTGCTCCAAGTTTAGTAGAATTTTAAATGCTTTGAAAATGCAAATGCCCACAAAAGCAATTCAGTGGGAGCTCCTAATTAGTCCACGGAAAGTGCAAAGGTACAGCCAAAAGCCTCCATGTGCAATATTAAAACAAGTGGAAATTGTAGGCTGCCACCAGAGATGGACATAGAGAGGAGGCTGAGAAGATAAATGGATGAAACCGTCATAAAAACAATACTGAATAACCTGATGCCAGTTTTCAAGTTATTATTTAATAAGGCACAGATGTTAGAGTCACATTTTAGTTTGCTTTTCATGTACATTATGAATTATTTTGCACTTTTGCATTAGTACACATTAGGAAAAAAACTGTGTCTAATATATTAGAAATTTAGGGGGAACTTCCCCCTCCTCAATTTGTTGACTGTTCATTTAATCATAAAATGGTTGGACAAGAGATGAAATCAACATTGAGGCTGTGCTAGCAAGTGACAAATCATTTCACTTCAGAAAATTATTAATCTTAGTGGCACTGTGCTTGTGTGCTGTGATTTACTGAGAACAAAATAACCTCACAATGCTCAATTTAAAATTGACACCAGCTTTGACTAATGGCACACATTTCCTGATGTGATAATGCCATTGACTGGGGAGGATTCATTTGGAACAGAGGGAACAGCTGTACTATCAGAGATCAGACTGAGGAATAGAATATTGAAACATTTTTACCACAGTAAAATGCCTATAAATCATTCTTTTGGGGAAAGGCAGGTGAAGCAATGAATGCACTGCCAGATCAGGTGGCTTGAAATGAGGTCACTTGCCTAACCTGCAACTCCTTTGGTGAAAACAGAGACAGGCTCTAGATCTACATCTAGGTCAGTTCAGCTCTGCCCACACCAGAAATTTGGAGGCAGTCTGGGTGCTTTACTAACCACAATCTGATTGATATTCTGCAATTTTTCATATAATTAAGGCATTTCATTACATAATTAGTTAAACTACATTCTGAGTTTCTTTCATCCTTGGCACCTATTAAGAATAAATACAGGAAACATAGGGAAAAAAGTGAGTTTTACCTGCATTTTGTAGAAATCTGTACCAGTCAAATGTTTCACTGGGTGTAGTCTTAATTCCTGTGTTGAAAAAAAAAGAGAATCACATGTTTAATGTCCCCTGGATGGCTGAGCTGTGGTCCTTGAAGGCTTCTTGAAGTCGAAGAGAGCAGCATTTCTGTCAAGCACACTGAATTCCACACATAGCTGTTCCCATCCTGAGCTTTTCTCATCTCAACAATGTCAGGTTCCATCAGATCGAAATTCAATTGAAAATTTTGTACAGTCACACAGTGGATGAACCTCTTCAGCAACACAACCATGTTAAATTTGGTCTTTTAACACTACCCACGAGATAACACTCTCTGAGGGAGCACATCATTCCAAAACAGATACAGGGCAGCTGAGACCCAGAGCCTTTAACATAAAAGAAATTAAATTTATATAAAAATTAAATATTAATCTATCCTGAATATTTATATATTTGTTTTGCTTTATGTTAAAGATTAATTATTTTAATAAGGTAAATATTTTATTAATTTATTTAATCTCTTAGTTAACTATTACCTCACAAGAGGCTTAAATGTAGACTCAGTATGGGCTAAACAGACTTCACAATGAGTTATTTCAACACTCGAGCTTCGAAAATAATGTTATTTTCTTTGAAGGTGAAATATACAACATGGAATGAGTTTTGGAATGCATAGACAGTTATTTTTAGGTAAATAAAATTAGGACCTTAAGTAATCACACCCAAAATACTGAGCTGAGTGTTCCCTAGACATCTCACTGAAGGGACAGACTTTGGGTGAGGTACTTGGTGGCTGCCATCATGGTGGGAACTCAAAGCACTTAAAGGAATTTGGAGTTTCAGGGAATAATTATTCGGCATCAAACCTTCCACAGGCTTTGGAGAAAAGCTCAATGTTGCCTTCAGTGTTACCTAATCAGATTCCCAGTGTAAGTCATCTGGAAAAACAGCTGAAAAGCAACAAAAGAGTGGAAAATTTTGGCTGAGAGACTGAAATACTGCCTCAGTTAATGCCAGTGCCAAAAAGCCCAAGTCCAGTGGAGGCAGGACTTCAAACCCCATCCCATTTCAGCAAAATATTTCTAGGGCAAAGCAGGCAGATACACAAACATACAGGTACCAAACACATGAATCAAATAAATGGAATGTCTTAATCAGTATTTCAAAGCTCTCACCTTGAGTTTGGACATATATTTTCTTCCTAGCATATGGCTTTAAAGAGAAGGAGAAGAAAAATAACTTTCATAGTTCAACATAAAATATCTGTTCAATATTCAAAAAACCCCAATGAAGAGTAACAAAATATTTGTCTGTAGAATTGTCTTTTGACTATTAAAAATCAAAACAAACTATTAGAAAGATACATTTAAGTAACTCTAAAAGACAACATTTACATTTACTGTGACCATTTACAGTATCAATGAATCAATTTTGCAATTAAAACAATTACCAAATTAGTACAAATATTTATTTTTAGTTTGTATCCTTTCTTATGATCATTATCCTAATTTCCTAGAATAAAACAATTTTCAACTATCTAGTTGAAAGTCAGCTCTATTTCCCAAAAAATGTTAGTCTTGAAAGACTGGTTTTGAAAATACAGTCTACATTAATCCATAATAAAATTTTTAAACATATCAGTTTCAGAAACTGCTGTCAAATATTATAGACTTGCCTATACAGGAAAACTGGCAACTGGTAGTTACTGCAGAACATTCACAAATAAAAACTGCAAAATAAATTATTTTAAAATAGCTGTAGTAAAAGAGGTAATTGCTACACTTCCAAAATCACTCCTGAAGTGCTACTCTGCTAGTAATTTAATTTAGGTGATTAAAGAAGCAATTTCCTATTTCAATATCTTTCTATAACTCCAACTGTGAATTTGTGGAATACATTTTTTTTTAATGAAAAGAGAATTAATTCAGAAACCAACTTCTAAGCAACCAATTCTTGAACCAATCAGCTCAGAAAATAGGAAGCCACAGAAGCAATTTTTTTTTTTAAATTACAGACATTTTGGGTTTTCCCTGTTGCTCCTATGTGGTCTGCCCAGTCCCCTGCCCAGCCACTGCAGTTACTAAAAATGAACTGGGAAAAGAAATTGAAAGCAAAGAGGTCATTAAAAAAGCTGTCTACAAGCAGCTCACAGATGGGAGGGAGGTGGTTTCTGAGAATCAGAGTGAACTATGGCACGAAAACTGTATGAAAAAGCAGCAAATCCACATGTAAATGAAATGCTACAGTGGAAGACTAAGGACATTCTGTGAACTTTATCTTTCAGAACCTATATGAGCTTTTGTGTTCCCAGGATTTAAAAATAATAAAAATAGTTTAATACATCATTGTTGTGTTACTTAGCATTGGACCTTTTCTAACCTATGAATAAGTAACATTTTAAATTATTTTAAATCTTCCAATGATAAAAAAAACCCTTGCAAACAATGGGGACAGCACTGCAAGCTGGAGGCCAACTTCAGAATTTAAGTTTGCAGTACAAGTGGGAGAGCTGTGGTTGAGCAAAACAGAAAACCACAGCAAAACAGGAGGTGGGAAAAGCAGAGGGGCAGAGGGCAGAAAACCCCAGCCCTGCCACCCCAGCTGGCACCTGCACAGCTCTGCCCCCACCCTGCTGCCTGAGACAGGCTTTGAGTTCCCTAAAAACACAAAATTTCAAGAATAAATTAAGTTCAGCATCTTGTTTCATGCCCTGCTGGACCTTGAATGGCTTAGGGTGAGTAAATATAATCCTGGCAGGGCTTGGATCATCAAGAAGCAAATAGCAGGAATGCTGTGAAACAGGGCATAGAGATGTGTTCACACTTTATAGATCAATTTTCTGTTATGTTCTTTATTTTAAATGGTCTTGAGGAGAATGGAAAATGAAATTGAATGCTAATAAAACCAGCTTAGGTAATTCTTATGCACCAGTTTTATGCTACCGAAATAAAACACTGACCATGAGCACAGACCTTTTACAGTATTTCAAACTCACTTGGAATACAGATTATTACAAATGCTGTATTTCATACTTCATAATTAAGGGTAATTTATCCAATGTAATAGAGAAGAATTTGGTGGAAGATACAGCTTTTGAGTACAATGCAATTGATTACATCTTTGTAATTTTAATTGACTGTTTTAATTAATAAAGCCCACATTAAAGGAATCATGCAGTTCATATTAGTGTGAATTAATATGTAAAAAGCATTAATATTCCATGACCTACGTATGGAAGGTTGTGTTCATATTCTTCACTGATTGAAAGTAAATAAGTGGCATTTGCTGTCACCCTTCACATGAAGATGCAGCAGAACAGGAACTCAACCCCCCAGCCTTTAAGACACAGGGCAGCAGGTGGGATTTCAGGTTAGCACTTGACAGGTTTGCCTCCAATTCCCTGTCTGCCACAGACTTCCAAAACACTGAATGAGTCTCACAGGCTCAGAGTACAAAAGTGTTGAGCTAAAATCAAGGTTTGGTACTTAAAACCATTTGAGATGCTGATTTTGAAAGGATTTCAATTTTGTTTCTCCTCCTTACACTCTGTTAGTTTTGTCCTTTTCTTGTTTAAGATCTATGACAGAAGCTGGGCCCTTTCACATTTACCCATCATGAAGTGCATTGTAGTAACTATTAAAATCAAGTTACATTTGTAAAATAAAATACCAAATCCTATGTCTGCTCATGTATCCTTTTAATGCAAATAGATTTTTAAAATCAATTAATGGTGAAATAAAGTATTGTAGACTCAACTGTTGTGTTGTGCAAGCTCCACTCTAAGTGATTATTTTTAAGGCAAGGGTGCATTAATGATTATGATGCAAATTAGAACTGAAGAGATACCAAGCACTTGGCTTCTACTTTGTGCATTTATTGTTCAGATGATGTTTCCCAGGATGAGAGGAGTGGAGCCAACACCTCACTGCAGCTGAAGAGATGTTTTTATCCTGCCTTGCTGTTTTTATCCCAGACAAATGGTTCCTGCTTGCCCCTCTCTGGATCTGGTGCTCATGGCAGTTCTTTGTGGTTCAGCACAGGAAATCAAATTTACCTCTGCAGTTCACCTCAAGGAGTTCATTCTATTTTCAGTGTTGACAAAAAATGTGTTTTCAAATTATACTTCAAAATTCTTTATTATCACTAATGCTGTCTAAAGGAATTTTGTCAACATAAAGATTACTAAATGATTCAAAAAGAAACAATTTGGCACCAGGAGACACTTAGTATTAACAACAATGATTGGTTTTCAATCTTACAGAGAAGCACTTCCTAAACTGCTCTATACTTTCCAAATACTGAACAGCTTTTAAATGCCAGATCTATACGACCTGTCGAAGTTCATAAACATTAAATGCTTTATCCGAAAGGAAAAACAGGATTAGACAACAATGAAGATTATTGCAATTCTCTAGCATTATTTAGAAAACATTTCAGGAGAATGCACAGTTGCTAATGCTCTCAGCATTACCACCACCACATAAACATACCCACTCTGCTGCTGCCAGTTCCTTCATCTTCACTGTGAAAGCCACTGCAAACCTAGACAAATGGACACAAATAGCTGGGATCATCTGCTTAAAGTGTTTACACATAAAAAAGAAAAGTACTTCAGAAAAAAAATCTTTATAAGAACAAAGATCAGAGGCTTACAGAAATTATCACAGATGGAAAGAGAGAAAGCAGCCTTTCTGTTTGTTTCAGCAGAACACACTGGTCAAACACATGGTAGCTCTTCAGGCTTTACAACTCAGAGCTCTTGGGAAGGTAAAGTGAGGATTTGTCAAAGTGAGAGAAAACCCAAATAAGGGGAACACCCCCCAGTTTATGCAGATGAATGCATGCAGCTGCAGTAGAAGTTGGCATTTCCTGCTCCTGTCTCACTGCAGGTTGCAGGAGCCCTTTTCACAAGCAGAACACTAAGAAGCCATATGAGATGGTTTAATAGTCATAGTTAATAAGGAATCCCTGTTCAGAAGAGATCTCAAGAACCTGCTGGACTTTAATGTAGCTTTAAAGTTGTAATGAAACATAAACACATGCTTTGCATGTTCTCAAGTGGAACTTTAGTGCTAACTGGACCCACCAATGGATTCATTTCTGAAACTGTGGAAAAGAATGTTTGAATGCCTCCTTCATATGAGACACAATCTGTCTGCTTAGCAAAATCCCTTTTTTAAAATTGCTTGCATAGATATTGAATACAAAAGAGAGGTCATCACATATTGTACTCATGATTCAGTGTTTCTTTTCCATGTAGTTTATGAAATGTTTCTGTCCTGAGCAAACCCTATGACACCTTAATGGTTAGAGACAAAGAACAGTGCAAAGTCACAACCAGCACAGTGTTTTCCACTGGAGATGTTATAATTTGAGGACATGAAATCACAATTATTCATTAGAATTCCCATGAATGCTGAATTATAACTCCTACTTTTATTTGTTGAAATAAGCCTTATTCCCTTACATTGGTTTTGTAGTATCTGCTTTATGGTACTACAATGAATTTCACACATACAACTTGACAGCTTTAAGGTTATTAAAGCCTTTGCAAATGCTTGTTTTGTCAAGTTGCACATGCTCCCTTCCCAGATTTTGCAATTATGCTTTCAATACATCACATTAACAAGCATAAAAAGATGTTGCTTCTAAGTCTACAAAACACTGCTCAATAGAAAAAAAAAAATACCCTAGAGGAGTACAACCACCATTTAGAGGAATTTGATTAAAAATGAAACAGTCATAAAGCTAGACAGTGTTCAATACTTTGTTTTATGGAATGTGGTGGTGTATTGTACTGGACAAGTAATCTACAATTCATGATGCTTTCTGCTTAGAACCCTGCAATCAATAAAGAAAAAAAATCAATGTTTCTTTTAATAACTATGCAATGAATAATACCAGTGATGATACTGGGGAAGAGGTACATTCAGAATAACTTCTAGAAAACTAAGTTACTTTTCCTGTAGCAGAGAAAATATTGTAAACTGAGTAAGGATGCAGTAATATATTTTGAAATATCATAGGTAATTCAAGATATTAAGATATACCTCAGGTTCTTAACTTATTAAAAACATTCAGTAAAGCACAGTTTTTGCATAATCTGTATTAGCTGTATTTGACAGATAATATTTTAAACACAGATGGATCAAATGGACACACTCAGAGATTCTGTTTTTATTTATTTTTCATTCTGCAGAATGCTGAAATTTATCTGACACATTAGATATCTTTTTCTTTTCATTCAGACCTGTTTAAAGAATTATTTGATAACAAAAGAAAACAAGTATATAAATTTTTTCTTGATTGGGACCTTAAGTTGCTTTCCACTCCAAGTCACACTAAGACACAAGAACATGCCCTAACGATTTTTCAATGAGTGTGATTAAGTGCTGTCTTTAAAACCTGTTTACTTACCACATTTTATAAGGGATTATAGACAGAACAGCACATCTATGCCAGTGTTAAGTGAGCTAATAATAGCTGGAACACAGAGTAGTGTTAGCAAAGACAAAACCAGGAGATGGAAACTGCTGCAGATTCTCCCTGAACCAAACCCCATCCTCCTCTGAGCTGCTCTTTCCAATAAGAAAAAGGTTTATTCCCCCACCATGGACATGATCAAACACTGCTGAAGTCAACAAACCTTGGCATCCATCAGTAGAAAACTTCTTTTCATGGGGATATTGAAACTATGAAAAATGCTCAAAAACCTTTAGAGTCTTTAGTAATTTTCTCTGATTTATGATCAGTTCTTGAACTACATTTGATGACTGTACTGACATGTCACTAGAACTTTGCCAGGCTTTAAAACACCCTGAAAATGCTCCCTTGACATTTCACCTAAAAACTGAGAGAATTTGCTTAAAGACTTTTTTTCTGTCTCTGCTTCTTTGCTCAGTATCCAGTGAAAGGATTGCATTAGCAGGGGGGAAAAAAAGAACAAAATCTACTTATACTGGAGTGATGTGCTTTTCAATCAAGCACTCTGTCAATAAGCTGAACGTGAGGCCTCTGAGAACAGGTTTGATTCTGTGATGCAACAGGACAGAGCCAGTTATTTTTAGCAGTTACTTAAGTCAAAGTGCTGAACACCTTGGTCTGTATGTGCAGAACTTAATGCATAAAATATGTCACTTCCAACAGGGAATATTTTATATTTGAACATTTGTAACAAGCCAGAATTTACTAAGAAACAGAGGTTTTAAAAAAGGCACCTTCAAGCAACATTCAGCACTTCAGGGCCTTGGAAATGGGGTCCAACCTTGCTTAGGTTAATGATATTACTACAGTAAGAACTAATGAGAATATCTGTACCTCCATCACTAACAAATATTTGCTATTTAAATAATCATTCCTCTACCACTAAATCCCCATTAACCACCTCCACTAATAAAAACTCACTATTTAAATACCAAATATGAGTAGTTTCATGGCCAGAACAGTTCTGCACAAATGGGAACTGAATGGATATTGCTGAAGACACTTAGATGTGTATTTCTTTACCTAAATCTCTGCAAATACAAACAGTCTAAAATAATTTTGGCAAGAAATTGAAACTTGATTGCATACAATTGCATCCATTACAACATTTCAAATAAACCACAGTTGCTGCAGTCCAGTTCCATTATCACAGGCTGTCTTTAAAGTGTATCCCCATAAAGTCGATAATTCTGCAGAGCAATATGCTGCCAAATCCCAGGTTAAGTATTCTTGCTAATATTCTTCTCATTTCTTTCACCTGCCTCAGAATTTTATATCCTCATCACACGTATAGTTCTATTATTCTAGGCAACAGCTATGAGTCAGTAGACAATGCAGAGGATTAGTTAGCACAGATTCCATTAGCTTTTAATGGGATTTGAGTCTTTTTGAAAATTTACTACCCAAGAGATCAAGTTTTAGCACTACTTCTGCCAACTCTCACATGGACAAATACAATGAAACGATTGTAACAGAGGAAATATGAAACAACCAGACATTTTCTGAAGAAACTGTTTCACTTCCATCACTGCATCATGAAATAATATGCAGAGATCACAGGGACTTTGAGCCTTTGTCTGCTGGCCTACACATCTTCCAGATTCCAAGCATTTATGGAACACTTCCTAAAAGATCTCCCATTACAAAAATGCAATTTCCTGTCATAAATCTTCCACACATGCTCTTACCTGGCTTCCTCCAGCACTGCTCCCATTACCTGGCATTTCTCTTTACATTTGATATCTTCATTGATATCTGTCCCACCAAAGATGATCCCAAAAGGAATTCTGCTACCTGCAAAGCAATGACTGCAATGGGAAGTTGGCCAACATGTCAAGGTAATGACTAGGAGTGGATAATAAGAGTGAAAAAGTACATTGATAATACTGAATCACATATCTAAGCTAAAATATTTGAAAAGGAACCCTGGAGAAACTTGATTTTTTCTTCTTTTTGGCACTGAAAACCCCCATACAATTACTGTGCACTTTCACAACATGTCAGTCTGTTCTGTAGCTGTGAGATTTTATTTCCCTTTTCCATGCTTACTAAAAACAATCAATTAGATTCCAAACTTGGCAGCTCACCAAGCAGCCTATAGACCTTAAACGTTATTCACATGTTAATAAGATGCAGTATTGCAAGGTTTGGTCCCAGCTATCCAGCCTCAGCCACATATCCACTGTGCCCTCAAGCATTCCAATCCTGCAAAGCTGGTTACTGACATTATTTTTTTTTTTTTTTTAGTTTTGACTTTTGAAGTTGATTTTACTGATACAAGAAATAGAGAAGGAAACACACCACTGGAAAAGGTCACCAAAGTAAATAAGGCACTGTGAGTGAACATGTAACAAAACCTCTGTTTTGCTTAATTCCATCCCAAAAAGATGAGTCTGTGTTTCTAACTGGTTGGTACAAGAGCATCTGTGATTAGCCAACTGATGGAATTTGCTTTAGGATGCCTTACAATGCTCAGACCATTAAGAGCAGAGGAAGGCAATCAGCTCTGGGACAGTCTGTGCACAAGAGTGTACCAACATTCAAATTTTAGAGTATCACCAAAATCATACATATCCTAGTGGGGTCTGTACTGTGGTAAAGGCCAGTTTTGACACATGGCATAAGAATAAATTAACATTTTTGTAAAGGTAAAGCCACCAAACAGGGCAATGTTGCACCCTGTGCTAACAGCAGCCAGACTTACATAGAAAGGCCACAGTGGATGTAGGAACCCTGCAAGATTCCTTTCTAATTGTATTGCTTTTCTTCGAGTCAGGTTATTTTTAGTGAACTGCTCTCCCCTAAAACTAATCAAGATAGCAGACAATAATGTTTACTCTTGATTGTTTAAGCACTGAGAGGGATTAAGTGGTCAGTTTTACACCACATTAAGCTAACAAATAACAACCTCCTGGTGGCTAATTACTACACGCAGAACATGGCTTGAGATTCCAAATGGGCTGCGGTTTTTCAAAAGCAACAGTCTCCAGAAAGAGTCCACAAAACCTGGCCTTGAGGTGGCCAATTCTGTGCAGATATTTGTTTTCTGTGGCAGATGAATCTGAACTTTCTTTGTGGCTGGGAGCAGGAGGAAGCAGTTGGCCTGTATTGACACCACACTCTGGGCATCAAGGATGGCAAAAATATAAAAATATGCTTTGTCTTTTCTCGTTTGCTATGGGATGGAAGGGGAGAGGGATCAAGGACTCTGTGGTCAACAGTGCCCTCAGTTCTGGACCAACAAGAGGTTCCTGAGTTGAGGGAGATTCTTCCTTTTGAGACATATGAGAACTGTTCTTGAATGTCCATGGCTCTGAAAGCTCTTGGTGACACCATAAACACCCACAGTGTCTTAGGGTTAAATTCAGTGAACTCTCATGGTTAAAAACAAGCAAATGGGGAAATCTTCAAGCAAATGGGAAACAAATTAAACAAGTTGATAAAGACAGAAAATGTACTATAAGTTTCACATGTATATTTGAAAGTTAAGTGAGGTGTAAGATGAGGATTTATTAGCATTGCTAATTTCCTCATTACTAAATCAGAGAGCAAGCAAAAAGAATGAAAGACTAATTACCATTCTGGCTACTTGGAGAATTTCCTTGGCTGTTTTTGATATTATACTCTAATGTTTGCAGGTGAAGAGAATTAATGTGCACCATCAAAGCACCACAGCACTAATCTTCAAGAGACAGACTTTCTGTAATTCAATATAAAATATGTATTGCCTTTCTAATAATTTTGAAAAGTAAATCATTACTATGCCATCTATGTTGATCATACATCCCCAATCACATAAACAAAATTTCCAGGATGAGGGCTGACAGATCAGTAGTATGGCAGGAATGGTGGTGTGATTGTAATCACTAAATTTCTAAATGTTACAGGAATCAGGGAAATCCCCTGAATCAGTTTTTGCCTCCAAGAAGTCTAAAATAACTTTTACACTTTTGGCTATGATCATCCCAGCAAACTTACAACTTACTGTCTTGCCTTTCACAGATTTCTGCTTTACTTTTCTTTCAGTTATTGCAGATACTTTTTAGAACAGTGTAACTGATTTATTTAAATTACTGAGCTTTTGTAAAGTGTTGGCCTTTGCAGGTCACTTGTGATTTTGAAAAACTACTAGCAACAGCACTCGAGCATTGCTATACAAGTTAAACTCCAATAAAACTTTAAAATAAACATTTAAAATTCAAACTTATCTTTTGTTCCTTAGCAAGGAAAGATAGTTCTCAGACTTTCCATAAGCCTCTTCCAAAACAATTCAAGGTCTTGTCAAAAAAACAATCATCTCTATATTCCAACAAGTCTTAATTCATATGTTAGCAGAGATCATTTTACATAATTATTTTGTATTTCTATTTTAGAGTCCCTATTGAAATCAGAGCTCCTTTGTACCAAAAGGAATTCAAGCATGCCAGACATCATAATTCAGGCTTTCTGCAAACCCACCAGAACTGTGGGGGCACTTCTCAAGTCTCCAAAGTAACACAACAGAACTTACAGTGAGATCTGAGGAAGGTATGAAATTATGTGCCTTTATTCAAGTGAATATAATTATATAACACCAAGGTGATCTCAAAAACGGATGCACGCTTGCAATTTCAGTAGGTGACAGTGTCTGTAATTTTGAAAGACAGTGCTTCCAGTGTATCATTAAAAGCAGGCTAAAATTTTGTTCTACGTGGCTAGAGAGAATAGAAAATTTTCTTATTTGCCTGATAACATCCCGTCTCCTATAGTTTAGCTGACAGGAATATTATTTCATGTTGAAAAACCCTGACTCATTTCTGAGCAGAAAAATCAAATTAGCCTCCCTGCTTTCTTCCGTTTGACCCCAACTATACTTAGCCAAGCCACTGCCTTCTGAAAGACCACATTTGCTGAAAGAATCCTAATGTTAATATAATGCTCTTATCTTAATGTAGTTAAAGTACTTAATTACAAGAAGCACTATATGGTTTAAAAGCACATTTATTTAGTTCTCTTCCCTCTGTAGCAGGTCTCCCAATGAGAAACATTTTTAGCATTTCTGAACATTTGCTGAAGTGGATAAAGAGAATAACGACATTGTGTGTGGGTTTATATATTTATAGCCACTTATAACTGGTAGGATTCATTCTCTTCTCTTGCAGTACTCTTTTAAGAGGTATTTTTATGGCAAAGTAGAAAGAGGATTACCTTGCAGAAGTCTGCCTCCTTTATAAAGATGAATGGCCAGGGCTGCATCAAACTTGTCTGTGGAGGTTAGATTTGCTATTTCAGCTGGACTTTCATACATGAAAGCATCTTTAAGAACACAGATATGACCTGCAGCATGTAGATGATTCCTTCATTATTGGAACAAATAGAAAAAGAATAAAAAAGTCACTGTTAATGTTACAGGCATGCCAGTATATTAAATAAGCTTAATCAAAATGTTTTTCCTTAATATTTGCTCTGACATTCAACTTTATGCTGGTTTTTTTTTTTCCTGGAAAATATTTGTTACCTTCACCATTGTGAAGCCACAGGCCCACTTCCAAGCAATATAACACTCCATGGCCCAAGCCTTATCAACACAACTTTTGAAAATCAGCAGAAATTAAGTATGACCAGGATCTTTCCTGATCAACTTACTATGCTCAAAGCCTTCCTTCTGAATTGAGTGTGTCAGACCTTGGTCTTGGAGATTCTCAGACCCTTATTCTGGAGAAAGGACAGCAAGTGAAGAGAGCACAAGTATGTCCAGCTAGTCAATGCTACTAAACATACAGAACATAAAGACAGAATATATCAAGAAAACCAGAGAGTTGAAATGTATTCCCTTTCTGTTTGACTGTGGGTTTAATTGCTTTTTGTCTTAGCTCACCCATTTATAAAATAGGCAAAGGATAATTGAAGTATAAGCAAAAAACTACACAAAAGTAATTACACAAATACCTCCACAGCCTGTTTTAAAAGTCTCAGTTGCTAAAAAGAAACAAAAAAACCAAATCCAACAACAAAATCCCCTTAGTGTCAGCTTACCCATTCATCTTTATATACAATGGTTCCTCATATTAAAACATTTATGCAAAGACTGCCAAAGTCAAGAAACTGATTGATTACAGACAGCTTTATTCCTCTCACTGAAACCAGAATCATTATCAATGTTTCCAAGAACATCAGCCAAAAAACATATAGGAGAAAATCTGTGTTTTGATAGAAACGAGCACACTGTGTCTGCTGACATACAGGGTTTACATTTTCAGTATTATAAAAAGACCACAAGAATGTTTTCTGCTTATTACATATTGTTCCAATTGATTTATTGCTCATCATGTGTTAATTGTTCTGGCATTAAAATCCTGCTAACTCATCGGCTGCCAGGATAACGTCGGCTTTCGTTTCCTGATTATTTCATATCCTCCCAAGGAATGCAATTTTCTGTCCTGCAGAAGTTAGTCATTACTGCAGAAATTGGTGCTAAAAGTGCTGTAAAGTGGCTTGAGGCCTTGGAAGGAATGTATTAGCACTCGATCAGATAGAGCTTCATTGGCACAACATATGGTGCTGTATTTCTTCCTCACCCTAAAAAGAAACCCCTTCTAACTCCACTGTTTGAAACTAAGACCAAGCCATTATAATAAGCACTAATAAATAAAATACAGCCAGATTGTAAGCCACTTATTTACACTGTCGAGCAAATAATAACATCAGTTGCCCCATGAACTCGTTCCAAGTACCTGCTTCTCTTTTGAAGGAGGTTCTCAATTTATGCCTAAAAAATGATGCCCAAATCTCACAGCTGTGGAAAGAAAATCCCTCGGGCAAATACTTGGGATGCTCGGGCATGCATTCCATGATTTCACAGGTGCTCATTAAATAGTCTAAAAGGATTTTTTCCCATCAGTATTCCAATTACCATAAATCACTATCACGTACAAGCAATATGTTTGCATACTACAATTAATTTGAAAATAACTCTCTCAGGACATCAGGAATCAAGAAACTCAGCTAGGAATTTCTATCAAAAGTGTCTTTTTTTTTTTTTAAATACACTAGGAATGAATACTTTTCCTCAACAGTTTCCACAGCTCCAAATCTCATGTGGGATGACAGCTGTTTCTGCAGTAAATAGAGAGGGACTCCCTCAAGTGTTCCAAGGCTCAAAAATTGTGGATTACCTCTATTACTTCAATATTTTTTTTTCAGGTTTTTATTCTACTCAGGAGCATGTAAAAAATTTGCATACATCTTTAGAAGGAAAAATTACTGAATATTCCCAGAATAATTCAAATTGCCAGATTTAAAGAGGCCTTAATCCCCTAAACATTCCATTGAGTTCAATGCCATTAGTCACAGGCTTCAAATTATGCATATATAGAAATACATGTGTAGAAGCAGAGTTATTGGGTAGTATTTAAGTACTGAAATTTACAGTGATATTTTCATATTTTATAATTGACTTTTCATCTTTGTAACCAAAAAAAGCAGACCATGATTTTCACACATATGCTGTTTCCAAGGAACATGATAAGAGGGTGCTGCAAAGTTATTGCAGGGGATTTTTCTGAAGACTGATCTGTCTATGAAGTCACAGATGTCCCTGAATCAAGCCAAGACAGAGGAGACACATTACCCATATCTTTTCTCCTCCTGGCAACTGAATATCCACATTATTTTGCCATTTCATAAACAAATACTTTCTCAATGAAAAATAACAATTAACACATCTCCTGCTGTCTGGGAATCAAAGACAACACTGAAAATGCTAAATGTCAAGGCTACATTTTCTCTCTATTACAGTTTTTTTGTATAGTAGATGAATTTCCAAGTAAGTGTCTTAACAAACAGTGATTATTGCTAGGATCTAGAATTTGCCTTGCCATATTTTTCACTTCTACTGAACTCTCATGGAAGCCAATGCCATGACTTGGAAGGAAAAATATTTCTACAGTGGAACTGAGCTGTTAAATACCAGATTTGGGGTGTTTTTCTGGGAAGAAAACATCAGGGTGAACTTTAGCCATTCTGTAAGTGTGAAAGATCATTTATTAAAGTACATTATACTGGTCACTGCTTACACTGTGATATTTATACACATGTGAATATTGGACAAAGGATTTCCCTGTCCCACTCGTTATTCAGAAAATTAATTTCTTTTTTTGTTATATTTTTTACACTCTTTGAAAATCATGAAGCTTATAAGTGAAACTTTTAAGTGTGTTCTCTGGATCTATACTGTGTGCAGAGATACTGCTAAAAGGTACAACCCTTTTCTGACACATTTTTACTTTGTTTGAGATTTCTATAGAAAAACATTTCTCTCTAACACATCTAGAAAATACCAAGTAATGTTTTACAACGTTTAATTTTTTATTTCCTACATTATTGATCACTGCTTCTCACTTCTCCTGGCTAGCAGTCTTCCCTCCTTCAACATGATTCTGCAGTTCACAGGTTTTCATGGAAGAAAACTTTTATAGTTCCAAACACAGCCTGGCTGAGGAGAAGACACAAGAGTTAAATGTGTGCTTACTTCTAAAGTATTATTGTTGTGAAACTTGCTCAATTTTCTGTGATGTCTTCCTCTCAGAAATATTTATGTTCTAAATTTCAGCTGACACTGAATTAATGGAATTACTTGCAGACAAAGAATGTTTGCTTTCCAAAAAGTTCCTGGTAGGTGGATACACTGACACTTCTTGAATGGCACAAAATAGGCTTCATCCAAAAATATTAATTATCTCTTTCCCTCAGCTCTCTGTTCTGCAAAGCAGCTGTGCATCAACTACTGTTAAATGTATATGGCACAATTCAAAGCTTTCTAAGTGAGCACAGTCATTCCACTGCCTGTTCTAAATGTGGCCACACCTGAGTACTCACAATGCCCACTGAAGCTGACGGAATTACAAGGGTTGAAACCCTGCTTGATCTTCTCTGTTTTCTTTGTAAATGATCTTATTTTTTTCATACTTAAAAATGCAAAAATGCATACTTTCAAGCAACATGTCCTTCATTTTATTTCTCTCTCAAGCTTCTTTTAACAACACAGACAAATCACATTGACATCAATGAAGAATGAATAAAATTCACTGTGAATAAGATGAGAAATTAAAAATGTGAGCAAAGACAGGGACCAGCTCCTTCTGTCTCTGTGTTCTGAAGTCAGTAACTGAGCTTTGGAAGGACAAAATTACTCTGCAAACTTTAATCCTGCCTTATCTTGACATGCAAACCACTTTGGGAAGCAGCGGGCACCAAGTGCAGGCCATGGAAACGATGGCACCTCAGCCTGAAGGCAGAGGATGAACACCTGGAACACCTGCAGGAGTCCTGCTCTGGGAATGGCCATGCCAAACCAGCAGGAATCCAGCAGCCCTGTGCCAAACCAGCAGGAATCCAGCAGCCCTGTGCCAAACCAGCAGGAATCCAGCAGCCCTGTGCCAAACCAGCAGGAATCCAGCAGCCCTGTGCCAAACCAGCAGGAATCCAGCAGCCCTGTGCCAAACCAGCAGGAATCCAGCAGCCCTGTGCCAAACCAGCAGGAATCCAGCAGCCCTGTGCCAAACCAGCAGGAATCCAGCAGCCCTGTGCCAAACCAGCAGGAATCCAGCAGCCCTGTGCCAAACCAGCAGGAATCCAGCAGCCCTGTGCCAAACCAGCAGGAATCCAGCAGCCCTGTGCCAAACCAGCAGGAATCCAGCAGCCCTGTGCCAAACCAGCAGGAATCCAGCAGCCCTGTGCCAAACCAGCAGGAATCCAGCAGCCCTGTGCCAAACCAGCAGGAATCCAGCAGCCCTGTGCCAAACCAGCAGGAATCCAGCAGCCCTGTGCCAAACCAGCAGGAATCCAGCAGCCCTGTGCCAAACCAGCAGGAATCCAGCAGCCCCTGTGCCAAACCAGGGCAGGGAGGTGAAGGAGCTCCTGTCTCACATGAGATGAGGATCCCCTGCTCTGGGACTGCTCCCCTGTGGGACTGTAACAGTGGCAGACAGAGTAAAGCTAAATAAAAGAAATGTTTGGTCTCAGAATTACTCCAATAAATGTCTAAGCTAAAAAAAAAAACAATTGTCAAGAGGAATGATAAGCATCATTGAATTTGTGGTTTTAATTCTCTTGCAGTTGACTACCTGGAGATTTACAGAATGGCTATCTCAACTGGCCATTTAATGAGAACCAAAACAATTTCTCCCTCTCCAAAATACATCTACATATTGGCAAAATACTTAATTTAAATCTTTCTAATTAACCAATTAATTCTAGGTTTCTATTCCTCCTTACTACCAAGTAATAAAAGATGAACAAAACATTTCAAGGGCCAGAGATTAATTTCTTTTCTTTCTTGACAACCCCTTTGATCTCTTTTCTAAGGCTAAACAATGGCAGCCTAAGCAAAGACTTTTGCTTAGTGTTGTATTCTTTATTCATTGCTCATCTTCTTTAAGGTGATTAAAGATTATGCACACCAATACGAATAAAGACCACAGCACATTCATTATACCACTTGTTTTAGCAAGTTGATTTTTAGCCAAATTAGATTCTGGTACCTTTGTCACCACTTACTTTAAACTCAGGAAATTAATATCTTATTTATGAAAAGATGAAGCAGTTATTGGAAGAGCTGCAATATCATAAACATAGTATATGCTGTGATATTAAGCCATAAAATTAATCTACGCTGGCAAATGCTCAACCCAGAGACAATGTCCTTGTTTCATTCATATTTAACTAAAAGTTGCCATGGTTCAATATTAGAAAAAAAGATTGAAAAAATAAATTCCTACACATGTACCCAGATACAACTGAAGCCATATATTAACTGGAATATGTCTTTTATGTGTATTAACACACATGATACAAAGTCTACCGTGTGCACATAACCCCAGGTGTGGCAGATCAGTGTGAAAAGTGACATCCCCAGGCTTTTGGTCATATATGCAGCTTTTTTTTTTTTTTAATGGCATAAAGTCTTAAAAAACCCAATATTAGATGAAAGTATCTGCACAGGATGGTTTTACTGATAGCTGTCACCTGACAAGCCTTTAAGTCAGGAAGATGGAGTTAATTGCTAGCTAATACTCTACTTTTTTCCCTGATCAGGCTTTTTTTTTTTCCCCTGAATGGGCTCATTTATATTATTACAATAAATAACATTTACAGTAGGTGATAAGAGAGGAACTGAACATGACATAAGCTACTTACTCTCAAACACTACTTCTGTCAGAATCCTTTATCCAGCTTTATTGTGAATTAAACTGCTCTTTCACTCATAATTTTCATTCTGATTGAAGGTCTACGTGCACAAGAAAACAGCACCTTTGTATGAGGAATTCCTACACTTTGCATAAGGTGTTCCTACACTTTGTGTAAGGAATTCCTACACTTTGTGTAAGGTGCTCCTGGGAAGCAACAGGATGCTGCAGTGAGCTGCTGTGCTCTGCACAGGTCACTGGAGATGTGCAAATGACTGCATTAACATGGTTATAAGTAAACCATCTGTCAGCTGAGCTGCTGTAACTCACCAAATCTATGCCCTTTCACCCTAAGTCACATTTTTTTCAGGCCACCATCACATGGCACAGCAGGAGCCACCAAAATTGCTGGTTACCAAGTAAAGGCACCTTGCTAAGCCACTGTACCTGGATGCAGTGTGCTCACATATTCACCATCAATCACAGTGTAATTGAAGGACAGTTTGATATGATATGTGAATGTTTGTTTTTCTGGCCCATTCAGCCCTACTTTAGCTAGAAATAAGGCAAAACCTGCTTCCACTAGATTAGCTCTGAACAGTTCCACAGTCTAAATGTTTGTCTGACTTTCCCCAAGGCTGAATTGGAAGAAGAAGGTAAGTAAATATTTAATTTGCAAAGGTAGATTAAGTAATCTTATAGAGGAAGAATGAGCACTGATGTCCCCAACAATAACTAGTTTTGTATTACCCAGTGAGAGCAAAGGGTAAGATATGAAAAGAAATGCAGAATGCCACAAAAAACACCACACAGCAATTCTGCTGGTGCATACAGGCATAAAAATATGTGTTATACACATAGGGACTTATTTGTTTTATCTCCACATGTTATTAACAGTTATTGTTTTAAAATACCAAAAGCTGCAGCCTTCTCTGGTCTTCATGCTCCATTTGCTTTGTATCTTCAATGCCTGGGCGACTGCCAGGACCAGCAGTTCTACCACTACCTTATAAAATACAGTAGCTCTGCAGAAATCTGAGACTGAAGTTGGTATGACACAACCGGTGCGAAAACTTAATGTCTGAGCATGTTTCTATGCATAACATTACATGTGTGATAATGAACAGATCAGGGAAAACTTGTGATAGCAGAAGGCTGTCCCAAGAGATGCATCCTAAGAAAAACAACTAAACCGTAGATGTCTTTTAAATAAGATTAAACCAAATCGTTATTTTGGGCCTCAAGAGGACAAAACCATTGGGAAATGGATTCATTTTTATGGTGCCTCTTTTTTTTTAAAGCTCACACGCACAGTGAAACCCTCAGCAACGCTGTCAGCCACATCCTTTTCCCACGTCACAGAAAAAGCTAAATGGGGACGCTATGAATATTTCTGCGGCTCTGTCAGCCCGTGCAATTTCACCGCGCTGCAGAGCCGTGCCCGTCATCCCCACGAGAGCCGCGTGTGGAACCCCCAGCAAGGGCAGCCACGGGAGCGGCTCCCGCACAGCGGCTGCTCCGCAGTGACTCCGCACAGCCCTTCTCCGGGAGCTCCCTGCTGCCCAGCCCTTCTCCGGGAGCTCCCTGCTGCCCAGCCCTTCTCCGGGAGCTCCCTGCTGCCCTCCCCTCGGCCGTCCGCTCTGCCCCCGGGCACTGCCCAGCGCGGCAGCCTCGGGAAACGCTCTGAGCATCCCGGGCTGTGCCAGGGCCCCGGGGGGCGGCGGCCGGGCCGGGGGCACCTGGGTCACCGCAAGTGCGGCAGCGGCCCCGGGCGGCCGGGCTCGGGGCAGGGCTCGGG
>VZRZ01002989.1:1834532-1873970 GCA_013398175.1 Climacteris rufus
GACGCGGGGCCATGGACGAGGCCGAGCCGAGCGAGCGCAGCCCTTTGCTGGGCAGCGGCGAGCGCGGGCGGGCGGCGAGCAGCGCCTTCCAGGGCCGGCGGCTGGCCTGCGCCGCCGTGCTGCTGGCCGAGCTGCTGGAGCGAGTGGCCTTCTACGGCATCACCTCCAACCTGGTGCTGTTCCTCAACGGGCCGCCCTATGGCTGGGAGGGCGCGCAGGCCAGCCAGGCGCTGCTGCTCTTCATGGGCATCACCTACCTGGTGTCGCCTTTCGGGGGCTGGCTGGCTGACGCCCTGCTGGGCAAGTTCGGCACCATCCTGCTCAGCATGGCGCTGTACCTGCTGGGCATGCTGGCCTTCCCCGTCATCGCCGCGCCGCACACCCGCCAGGGCCTCTGCGGGGACATCCCCCTGTTCCCCGTGGAGAACTGCTCCTCGCCGGCGGCCAACGCCACCCTGGCGCCCTGCTCCCAGGTGGGAGCCACCCGCTACTGTGCCACCGCCACCTTCGTGGGACTGGTCCTCGTGGGGCTGGGCGTCGGCTCGGTCAAGGCCAACATCACCCCGTTCGGGGCGGACCAGGTCAAGTATTGTTGGGCAGCTGCTGAGGCGCTTGCGGGTGCCCCAGGGGTGGCTGGCAGAGGGGCTTGCCTTGGTGGGGCGGACGGTGCAGCGACCGACTGATCCCTCTGTAGGTGTTTAGCCTTGGAGGCAGTCAGGTCATCCAGCTCTGTGCCCTGTGTCGTGGAAGTTGTTAAGTTGGTTGTGCCCTGTTTGATATAATTTTGGTGTCTGTGGGGTGTCAGATCCCCTATGACCCTTGATTTCCTGGTCACCCTGCCTTAGCTGTGGTATCTAAGTGTGCTAAGCCGTCACCACTTGGAGGACTTGGGTTGAATACTTAATGGTCATTAAGTGGATTGTTAATTATCCTTCATCGTGAGTTTGTACCCAGTTAATCTGACCTCCGAACTCACGGGGTGAAGTACAGGATGCACATTGTAGCTTTGGCAAGGATGACTTGGGCCTTCTAGGGCAGCGTCAGAAGCCTTTATCATCCTGTGTTAAATGAAGGCTACAGAACAAAGTTTTTTTGCTTTAGGTATTTGTGCACAGCATTGCCCTTGAGTGATGTTTTTGTGCAGGCTAATGCTGCGTCACATGATGGGTGGAAGCTGCTCTCAACGTGGTAAACATCACCTGGGCTCTTCTCATAAGGACATGTCCTGTCAAATGACCTTATCTGGATCTGCTTCAATGATATCATTCATTGGATCATCACTGCAGGACCAAGTGGCTTTACAGAAAACATTTGAGAGGCAACTTAGAGTCCAGTCTCAGCTGCAAAGCTCTGTTGCCTGTACTTTTTTTACAGTCCTTTGCTAAGGTGGTATGCTGGCTGTAGATGTTGAAGTGTAATGTCTGCTTTACAAATTGAGAATTTCAGGTGCTCAGGTACTGAGCAGCTTTTCTAACTAAACTGAAAAGCAAGGAAAATCCAGTTGCATGTCTCTTTCCTGGCTCAGTGAGTTCTGGTTAGAGCGAGTATCAGAAATGCCATTAAATTCTTTGTGAGAGGGAGGATCTACCCCAGTATCTTTGCCAAACATACCTCTGTTCTCTGTTGTGGAGTTTGCATTTGTCATGCTTTGGCACTTCATGTATTCTAAATTCTGGAGTTCTGGGTGAAAGGCAGTATATAAATGTAAAACATTATTATAGCCCAGGATTGTGTGTCCCCAGTGCATTAGTTCTGTTTAAGCCAGCCTGAGCCCATCAAGTGAAATAGCTTTAATATGACTTTATCTTGTAAGGTGTTTTTCAAAACTGACTGCTTATCCCCAGAATGCTCTATGAACATTAAATATGAGAGATAAATAATGGCAGGAACAGAGCAAAAGGAGAGCCATTGCCAATGGAAGTGTAGCTGTTGTAGCTGGATTTTGTAAAGGCTTTTCCCCCGGGATTTCAAGGAAAGCAATTTTTGGCTAGGCTTGCAGATAATTCACAGTGATTTATGGAGGGTGAAGCAAAAGAAATCCTCCTTTCTGGTCCATAATAATCAGTGGAGATCTGCCGAGGACTGAATTTTTCCCCTTCTCTCTTTTTCTGGCTTACCTGTTGTTAAATAGATTACAGCGTGCCACTTACCTTGGTGTGCAGTTTGGGGCCCTCTTGGGTGCCTTCTCCCTGCATAGGAATTTGGCAAACTGCTGGGGAGATGTGTGTGTGTGTATTTATATATTTATGTATTTATATATTTATATAGCTGAGAATAAAGTCTGTCTCCCAGAGCCACATTCTTGGGAGGCCAGAGCACAGTGCAAACATGTTTTAGCTGGATGTCTGCTGATAAGATTTGTTCTCTTTCCCTTAAATGCCAAACAAAGGAAAGTATGAATTGTATATCATGTGCTTTAGCTGACACAATCACCTTTTAGAATGTTCATTACATTTCATTGCAGATCTCTTAAAAATTACTCTGTGAATTTTTCAGCTTTAATGTGCGCGTAGAATTTGGGTGGAGAGCTTTAATATAATGAGGAATTTTTAAAAATTTATTTAGGAGGATCACTTCATGGAAAATCAGAAACTGAATTCCAATACTTATTTTTGTCTAAAGTTGAAAGAGGTAGTTTCTTACCTCTGTTAAATGCCTGCTTTTAGAAGTGCTGTTAAAGGGACTGAGTTAGTATCGAGTAACTTCTGCCCATCAGCTGTCAAATAAAGTTACTGCAGAGTTGGTCTAGACCAGCTTGGCTTAAGTGCATTTATAAATGAGCAGTTTTTCTAGCAGTTGCAGACTGATCCATCCTGCTGGCCTGAGTCTGAACCAGTGGTTCTCGGAGTGGTGTTTCCCATCATGTGATCCTAGAACCTGGCACTTTCCAGTTCCCCTTTCGAGAGTTTGGCTGTCACTTCCTGGTCTGTGCAGCACTTTGTGACTTTCTGGAGTTAGGAAACAATAGGACTGTTTGCCATTATTGTGAAAGCTGGTTTAGCTTCAGCACTGAGCCAGAATTAGTAGCAGACTCCTAATCTAGTACCAGCCCTAATCATTGTCCTAATTACAGATGGATCTCTTCGGGGTTACAGCGATCAGAGGCGCCACGTTTGACCCAGTGTGGCTTCCTTCTGAATTGCCTCCATAGTCAATAAATCTATCAGGCCATAACTGCCAGAAATCTTCTAGCTCTGCTAAAATTGTTGTTTTACAGCTGCTGTTGGAAAATTGCTGGTGTAAAGATGGCTTTAGAGTGATTTTCAGCCTTTATTTATTTGTAGAGCTTAGATTTTCCAGCCTCTGGATAAGGATGGGGAACCACATAGAAAGACTGGAAGGTCCCTAACTGCAAGTTATTTTTTTATTGCTGTTGTTGAACTTCTTATGAGCCTGTGGGCATCTAAGGCTCTGAAGTGAACAGTTTTAAACAAGTTGTGACGTTCATGTGATCAGTAATAATTTGTTTCTGTTTCTGCTAGAAACAGAATAGATGGGAGAGGAAGCAGACTTCAAATGGGTGCTCGCCAAAGTTTAATATAAAAATTTGAACTCATGTATCAGCTGAGTAATACTGTGTAGCTCAGCTACTGAGCTCTCTCCAGATGATCTCAAAGAGTAACTGGTGTCTGTAGGGAGGGATTAGAGGGTCAGGATCTGTAAATTTGACTGCCCAGAACTGTCATTGTGCCTTATTTTGTAGGCTAAGAACAAGCTTGTGTGTTTTCATCCTTGCTCTGTTATGTGGTTGCTCACAGTTTGGGGTTGTTTGTTACATTTGTCACTTGTGACTGTCAGTTGATTGCAGAACAATTGAAAAGTGCCACTGTTAGGGACTTTTGAATTATCTTCTTCCTTTCATGTGACTCAAATGGAAGGTCCCAGCTTTGGATCTGTCACAATGTGAAGAGGGAGAGACACATAGTGGGACTCTGAAATGTTGGGGTTTAGGAAATACTTGACATCATTTAGCAGATAATGACAGAAATGGGATGTTGTGGTGGAATGGTGGGCACCAGATAGACACAGCTGCAGCAAAAACAACAGATCTTGTGGGTAACCAGTCCTTTGAGACTGACCTGTCTGTGAGGGATAGGAAATTACCTTGTGACAAAGCAAAGCATCTAAACACAGGAACAGTGGAAAGGCAATGGTGTTTGTATAGATTCCTGACTCTTTAAATAAAAACTAAAAGAATCTAATAGAATCTTAGTATTTGAGCTGTATATTACTGTTGTTTTCAAGCTGTACAAACTGCTTTGGCTTGTACTTGGATCATCTCCTAAGAAAGATGTTCGGCTTGAAAAATCCAGGGAAGGGATAATTGAGCAAGTGATCATCTTTCTTCTAAGTCAGAACAAGGTCTGAGGATGAACCTTAGGACAGCTGTGCTGTGGAAGTTGCTGTCACTCACATATTTATAATGAATTTTCATCAGGGGTTATCACTAACGATGCAGTTACTCTTCCTCCCATTCTTTGTTTTAGTGTACTTAAAATTCTGCTCTGATGGTAACCTTGTATCCTGCCTGAGCTTGGAGGATTGCACAGCTGAAAGGGGCTGGAAATAACCTGGGGATTGCACAACTGCCACCACACAGTCTTCAGGCACTCAGGAGTCTTTAGCATGAAAGCTGGGGTTGTAATTACTTCTTAGCTGACCATAATCAATCTGATATGTGATTTGTATTAGAAATGTTGGTTTTGAGAACTGTCCCTTCACTATTTTGAAATCCAGTGCTGTCTAGTCTCAGTTGTAAAACTCAGAATATTACTGTACTTTTCTTTCTGCATTTGGATTGTCTGTATTTAAAGGACACTTACAAGATTTTTTTTTTTTAAGCTTTTTTGTTGTGAAGAGGACAAAATCTTTTAAATACACCTATTTTGACTCTCAGGGCAGGGATGTGGAACCCATAGCCCGCAGGCTGGATTCAGTCCAGGACCCACACTATATTTGTGCCATTGAGGTGTATCCTGCTCCTGCTGCAGTTGTTGGTAGGATGTTAGGGATATAATAAAGCTGGTGGTGCTGGTATCACAAGGAGAGTGAGGAGAGTGCTGCTATGCTTGAGCACAGATGAAATTGAGCAGAGGGAGTGATAGATTTTTCTTTCTGCTTGGGTGATTGAAAATAATGCAAACATAAGGGGGAAAGGAGAAGTGCAGCTTCCTGGAAAAAACTTGTGCTTGATAAAAGTAAAATAATAAAATTCTGACTTGGTTTTCTTCTTCTTCTCAGCCTTTTATTAAAATGTAGTGTTTACTTATGAAGATGTTTTGTGCTGTCACACAGCTCAGGTAGCAGCCAGCAGGGGAAACTTTTAGTGATCTGCTGTAAATGTAATATTGCTGATATTTTGGCCAGCCAATGAGATGTTTTAAAAGAACTATAGAATTGCTTTTTAACTCTAATGTGTTTTCTGGTTTTGACAAGATATCTTCACAGTTCTTCCTCTTTGAGAAGATATTCCGTCAGTGTGATTTTTATTCAGTTATTAATGTTTGTCAGTTAAATGCCATAGTGGCATTTCAGATGTGCCTGTGATGTGATTTTTAGTGCAAATATATACTTTGATAAAGAAGGAGAAAATGGATTCTTTGCATTGTAAGTCTGTGGTGTGTCTGTCCCTTGAGCACTGCCTTCCTTTTGGGTCACTCTTTCAAAAAGGACACTGGAGATGGAGAAGGAAGTTTCAGGGAAGGGCCATAGACATGGTCAGTGGTTTCCAGGTGAGGAGTCATGAATCTCTTTAAACTTCCTACCTCTGAAAAGGCAACAGAAAGGAAGATGTGACAGTGGTTTGTGCAAACAATGGTTGGGGGACAGAGGCAGAAATGGACCAGGAATGGGATCAAGCTCAGCTGTCTCTGTTGTTTCCTGGAACAAGGCAAAAGTGAGGCAGGTTCAAACCAGGCAAGTGGAGGTAGTTCTGCCCACTGTGTAATTACCTGGGGAGCTCTTTGCCATGGGATATTAAGGATTCTTAAAGCTGACCTGGGTTCAGAGGCAGGTTAGACAAGTGTGAGGAGAGGAGAGCTGCTGCATTGATTAAGTAGATAGAAGGCATCCTTGGTTCAGGAACTTTCTCAGGAGCTAATGGTTGGAGGCTGGGATAATGCTTGACAGAAGCATCATGCTGTGCTTCCCTGTTCTTACCTGTATCAAAGTTTGCTTTCTTCTCCCGGCTGTCCTTTGCAGAGATGTCAGCAAGGTCATGTGTAAGAGGGAGGATGAGAAGTCATTTCCTTGCAGAAATAAGAGAACTGAGACTTTCTGATGAAGAAATGGAAACTTCATCAAATAGATTGCTAACACTTTGCACAAGTTGGAGCACTGTGTTCCATGTAATTGTTTGCTAATATCCTGCTGCTCTTTGGGCTGTAGAAGGAATTCCTAGATTGATGCACTACTGCAGCTGATGACTGTTAAAATGAAAAATGAGTACCAATGTGAAGCTGGAGAGGGAGAATTTCTTGGGTTTAGTCTCCAGGATTGTATTTGACATGCTAATGGGTGTACCTGAATGCCTAACAATGCTATTAACTATTCACAGGAATAGATGCCTTAATATTTCTTTTGTTGGGCTTGGCTAAATGATACAGGTGGGTTTGTGCACCACTGGGAAAGCTGAAGCTGTAAATCACAACTGACAGTGTTAAAAACTCATTTCAAGACACAGCTTGCTTTTCATACTGCAAAGTAAACATGGATCTTTTGAAGATCTGGCAAATGAGGAGGAGAAATTTGCAATTACAGATGAAAAATAACTGACTCAGCAAGACTGGTGCGTGGCACTGACTTGCTAGTCACTGTTAATGGCCTTTCAGTCATAAACCACTGACAAATACAGTATTATGAATTCTTCTACAGACTACTTGATCTTTTTCATGTATTTCAAATTTTAATTTGCATAATTTATCTTACATCACCTCTTATGAATGATGCTGGGTTCCTGTGACTTAATTGCAAAATGTGGGGTGGCTTACTGTAGGTAATAACAAAGAGTGATGGTGAAAACTGCACAGGATAATTCTGTAAACCTGGGATGTCTTTACTTTCACTGGAGAGATACTGAGAGCTTCAAGCAGAAGAACAGCAGTGTGAACAGCACTGACTTAGAGGGATAATTGTTTACTGGAGCCTTGTGACACTCAGGCAACCCAAATTTAATTAATTTTTTTTTAAAGGTCAGAATGACAAGTCCTCAATTTGTGTTCTGATGAGAGGCATTAGGACTGTTAAAATTGAAATTTGTTGTTTAATTACCAAGCATTCATTTGAGGCTTAGAAAATGGAATAGTGTTAACTGTTATGTGTATGCAGTTAGAAAAAGCAATTGTTGCAGTACATGAGTTTTTAGGGAGCTTAACTTTTTGTTATTAAACAATAGCTACTTCAGCTTCTGTGGACTATGGGATGTTAATCTGAGTGAACTTTGTGTAGAGAAATGACCAAATGAGTCAGTGCAGTAGAAATAATAATGGCCTTTCTGGGGAAGCTGTCTCTCAGTAGTGTGTGGCTTTTTTATCCCTGTGCTGAGCTTGTACAAGGTTACTCATAATGGTGTAGCTCAGTAAGGTGTCATTTCATCAAATACCATGTGAAGCCCAAAACACTTAAATCATTTCAGTGCAACTCTAAATGAAACCTGAACTCTTCAGTGCATTGAACTTGTTTGAATTTTAATAAACACCCTTATTTTCCTTGGATACTGAAGGACTTGCTTTTAATCTTTTCCAGGTCAAAGACCGGGGTCCAGAAGCTACAAGAAGATTTTTTAATTGGTTTTATTGGAGCATTAATTTGGGAGCTATCCTCTCTCTGGGAGGCATTGCATACATCCAGCAGAACGTGAGCTTTGTGATCGGATACAGCATCCCAACAATTTGCATTGGGATTTCTTTCATGGTTTTCTTATGTGGCCAGAGCTTCTTCATCACCAAACCTCCTGATGGTAGTGCCTTCACAGACATGTTCAAAATTCTCACATATTCTTGTTGCTCCAAGAAGCCCCACATGGAACATTCAGCAAACAGGTTTGTGATGAGCTCTTCTGTATGGCCTCAATTCAGAGAATCAGCCTAGGAGTTGGAACCAGTTAGTTCAGATTAGCTGGTAGTAAATCACACCAGAGACTGCAATAGAATGTGCAGGTTTGCTTTGAGAACTGAAAAGTGGAAGTCCTGGAGATACTTTGTGGGATGGAAGAAAGGCACACTTTGAGATCACTGGATCTCCCTGCACAAGATCATGGTTTGAGCTGAGCACTGTGTCCTACCAGTCAGAGTTTCTGAAAGTGTAACATAACCTCACTATGCTGCTTCTAAGCATTAGTTAACTTTCTTCTCTGTTAGATATGTTTGTGGATGCCTTCTGGTTTGAAAAGCACTGTCATCTGCATTTAATGCTGTAAGTAGCTTGATGGGGAACCAAAATTTTTCACCCCTCTTAAGAGTAGCCCATGGAATGCTGGTGGTTGAATTCAGTCACTGGTAAGAGATGGCAGGTGACTCCTCTGCACTGGGGTTTCATGTGTTCAGTTTGCAAAACAATTCAATGAATTAACAAGCAATATTACAAAATGCAGGTTATTCTAAATTCTGTATATTGGAGTGCCACTTATTTAGGACTGGGGTGTGGGGGGAGAATGGGAAACAAGGAAACCTTTACAGCAGAAGGTTTCATCTTGTGTTTTCACCTGCTGGGAATCCATTCTGGCCTAGTTGTGTTGCTGTAATTTACATGAGTTACTTATTTTGGAAATGCATTAGCTTTTTATAAGGAAAACAAGATTGCCAGTTAGGTCAGGTGGTGTTGTTGTTGAACTAAACATTTCAAATTCTTTCCAAAAGCGAAGGCCAGGGAGTTCTTCATCAGCCTCGCAAGCAAAGCCTCTTTGAGATGGCCAAGCTGTCTCGGGGGGGCCCCTTCAGAGAAGATAAAGTAGAAGATGTAAAAGCTCTTGTCAAGATTATCCCTGTCTTTTTGGCTTTAATACCTTACTGGACAGTGTATTTTCAAGTGAGTAGTTCCAAATGGTTACAGTTTTGTTTTATATAATTTCTAATTTAACATTTTTCAGTGAGGTCTCTCATAAATATGAAATTTACCTTGAAGCTGAGAGATGAAAAATGCCTACTAAGAGTACTTTCAAATAATATTTTGACTGAATAATAGAAAAGAAAATAAAATCATTAAGACTCACTAATTGTACCAATCAACAGATCTTAAATATTGTGCTGTATTTCATCTCAGAGTTGTTTCAGATAGTTTAGGGCAAGTGATCTAGACTTCATTTTAATTATTTTTGTGGTTCTGTCTTACTGGGGTGATTCAGGGTGTCAAATACATTTTTGGGAAAAAAAACTATACAGAAATTCTTTTCAAAGACACATGAATGATTCTTTGTGCTTTTAGTGAAACTAAATATAAGGTTTAAAAAAATCTTGTAGTGTTCTAACAATACCTTTTTTTGGTTTGCTATGTTAGCACTTTACCTCTGGTATAGTCTTTGTTAATTGTTATAAATTGAAAAATACCTTGCTCTCAGCATTGCTTGTCCAAGTAATCTCACCTCCTCTTTCCTGATGCTAGATGCAGACAACTTATGTATTGCAAAGTCTCCATCTGAAAATTCCTGAGATATCAAATGATACCAACTCTATCCATACGGTAAGCAGAGCAAAACCAGTGGAAAGGAGGTTTCCTTGAGTTGAAATGCAAATTACATAAATATTGTACAAAAATGCCAGGAAGTTCAGGTAGTGCCTTTGGGGAATGAGTCACCTCAGCCTTTGGGCATTTAGGAGCATGATGCACATTCCAGAGATTTTTTCATAACAACAAGGATATGGAGTTCACACCATTCTGTTCTGAATTATTCAGGTAACTCTCACTGCTTTCATTAAGAATTTCTTTATCCTCCAGTGGCCAAAGTCTGACCTTTGACGAAAGCTTATAAATCTCTATTCTCTTAAGTTTTCAAACTAGGACAGAAGCATTCCTGCAAGCTCAGTAGGAATACCTATCCTTAACTGATACCTTAGTATTTGGAATTTGAGACACATTTGTTACTTTATACTGCTTAATCAATAATCACTTTACCTTGAGTGAGTTTAGCATATTGGAAAAAGTTGTTCAATCAATATTTTTCAAGAAGGGCTGGCATCATGTGATTGCAGAAATGGTACAGAGAAGTAAAACCAAGAAGTGTGAATATAAGTTATTAACAGGTCTACTTTGTGTTATTATAAACCATGTGATTGTCTTGTTATAACAGCGTCAGTTGGACCAGAGAAGTGAATATTTTTTTCTTTAACAAAGTGCACGCAGTAGCTCAGAGTCCCATTGTCAGACTATTCATTGTCAGAATATTAAAAATAGAAATATTGTCAGTCTGAATATTTAATTTGTAGAAATTAACATGGAGCTTTGGTAATCAAACTCAGCTTTTTTCACTGCCTTTCTGGGCATTAGAATTGTTTTCAAGTTGTAAGTAGAGCATTATGTTTAATTAAATTAGTTAAAAAAAGAATGGCTTTCCTTGTTTTTGCTGAAAAGACTTTAAAATACTACTCATGCTGTGTAGCCACTTTTTCTAACAAAAGTGGATTTAAAAGTTACTTGTCTGTTTGTAGTGTTGACTAAAGTATGCAGAATTTGAGGCAAGGATGATGGACGCCTTTATACTTCTAAGTAATGATTTTTTTTATCTTGCATAAGAGCAACTGGCTCCTTTCTGTGCAGTGCCTCTAGTGTGTTGTTCTTGTTTTATTTTGAAATACTTTGTTGGTATCTAACAGCATTAACAGCACAAAACAAAAAAAGTTAATGTTGGTTTTGCTGTCTTCCTTGGTGTGTGGTCTACCTGAAGGAGGCTGACCTCCAATCTCCTTTATGCAGTGATTAGAGGTAATTAAGAAAAGGAGCAGAAAAACAATGTTTTACATGAGCAGCACTGTACCTTGTCAGGTCTAGGTTTTTCTTAAGCTCTTGTAGACACCTCTGCCCAATACTAAAAAAGACAAATTTCCTCTTGATACGAAAAGAATGAAATATGTGTCTGCCCTTTAATCTGCAGGCCCCTGATGGGGTAGAAAATGGAAAACATACATTTTAAACCAAAAAATCACAAACCCAAATGATTGATTGGATGAAATACAGCAGTACCAGAGGCATTTGGTATTTATCTTCTTTCTTATCAGATTCAATAATGACAAAAATTTCCTACATCCTTGACTCTATACAAATCAGTCTTTGTACAAAGTGTGACACAGGTTACTGCTGCTGTTATATTTGAAGTAAAGGAAGAGGGGAATGGGAGAGGAAGGGAAATTGGCATATATAGCTCTGCACAATTTCAAAATAAAGCCAGAATTTGGTGAACTCAGCAGAATTCACTGCATTTTTCAAAGGATGTGATAATTGCTAAGTGGTGTGCAAAACCTTATGTATCAAGCTGCTGAATATTTCTATGGAGCTGAACTAGGTTATGATTCTGTTGTTAAATCACTTGAATGGAGTTCTTGTCTGCAGTGAGAGCAGAGGATGAGGGTTTGAGTTTCTGAGATACTTGTAGTGGTTGAGGTTTGTAGCTTTTAGGGAATCTGCTTGTCTTCCTCTGTTACAGCTCTAGATTGTCACAGGCCCCTTGGTCATCCTGGATAGTCCCAGAATCACAGAGTGGTTTGGGTCAGAAGGGACCTTAAAGATCACCCAGTCCCAACCCCCTGCCATGGGCAGGGACACCTTGCACTAGCCCAGGTTACTCAGAGCCCACCCAGCCTGGCCTTGGACACTTCAGGGATGAGGAGTCCACAGCTCCTTTAGAATATATTCATCTCTTCTAGCCTGGAGCTGCCACACACACAAGCACTTCAGTATCAAAACCTGAATCTGCATCAGAAACACATGAAGCAGTCCTTGTATTCTGGGTCAAAGAGTCAGTGTGATGCACAGTATGACAGTATTCTAAAGAATCCCCACAAACCAGAACATTTTTATAAATCTACCTGTACTGTTAGCTCAGAACAAATGCTGAATATTATTAAGCTTGGTAGAAATTGTCTCATTTATGCCAATGTGAATCTTATGAGTTACTGAACCTTGCTAATGAGGCAGGATACAGGTATTGCACCACCCTCTCTGTTCATCTGACAAGTGTAATTTGATTTTAATTGAATTTTGCATTTACTTTAGTAAAACTCTGTTTACAGTGTTCTCTGGCATATTTCTGATAGTTCTAAGCTTAATAACAGAAGATATACAGAGCTTGGCTATTAAATATTTTTCATGCCTGAAGCAGGAAAAAAGTTTAATTCTGTCAGACTAGAAACTGAGCTAACAGATCTATGAGCAGCCAGATTCAATGAAAACCTGAAGAGCTGAAAGTTTTCTCAGTTTTTAAACACTCTTGTTTGTCTTTTCACAATGTCTGTCAGTGCACTGTGGTTTATTTTGGATCAAAGTGTTCAATCAAAATTCTTCTTTTGTAAAATAATAGTAAAAATCAGCTCTTAAGTTTGAAATTGCTAACTTGAGTCATCTCCCCTTTAAGTTTCCAGCAGCCTGGTTGACCATGTTTGATGCAGTGCTTATCCTGATCCTAATACCCTTAAAAGATAAATTGGTGGACCCCATTTTGAAGAGGAATGGCTTGCTGCCATCCTCACTGAAGAGGATTGCAGTTGGCATGTTCTTTGTAATGTGCTCTGCATTTGCTGCAGGTAAGAAAATTACTTTGGGATCTACTTACCTTGTTAATTATTCACTTAATTGTAACAGCATTAAAAAAAAAAAACTTTGTGAATATTTAATTTAACATTATTTAGCTCTCTTTTTCATGGAATATTTGGAATGCAACTTCATGGATGCATTTCCCTCAGTGAAGGAGATTGTATCCAAAAACTTACTGAAGTGCTTTGAATGCTTGCACTACAATTGGTCCGTTTTTCCTGCCTAAAGTACACTTTGCATACACTCTTTAAAAATAAGTATGTTTCTTCATACATTCTGACTTCCAAGTATAAAAAAGGTGAAATTTTACCTAAAATCCTTTCCCTTTATCTGAAATAATAAAGTTAGGATATGGCTGCACAAGAATTTCCTCCCACTTTGGCTTTTTTCTCCCTTATCTTTATGTTCCCCACTGTTTGGGAATTAGTGTAGTGTAAAATAGCTTAGCTATAGCATGAAAGGGAAAAGATGGCAAGTCTGCTGGAGCCATAAATCAGCTGCTTTTGAGATGATTTAAGGTTGTTAAACGCTGCTGATGTGGAACTGAACATCTCTGAGCAATGCTTCACAGAATCTACAGCCTTCACCAGTATCACTGTAATGAACATATTGATAAAGCATTATAGCATTAAATAAATTAATTTCAGCACTTGTGATCCCCTATATTTTAGGGAGAGGGACACTTTATATGGCTATTAAGATTTTTTTCAGTGAGTGAGATAATTACTTTATTGGTCCAAGGTCACTTTGTGGGCAAGGAAAGTTCTTAAAGCAAAGTCATCTAAACTTAAAATAGGAGTGTTTCTCTTATTCCATGTTTCTTAGGACACTGCTGCTGCAGAAGAGGATGATGTAAAACAGTTAAATGTCAGCTCTTTAAATAGAACCTGTGGGCTCACATATAAGGGAATTCAAAACCAGCAATATCTGTCTTTATTGGTAGGGGAAAAAAGCACACTGAGCTGTGATAGCTGAGTTGGGGAATGGGTTCATACCGCAGAATTTGTTAAAATTTCAAATACTGCTTTTTCTATTCACCTACAAATGTAACCCATATACTGCTTTTTCTATTCACCTACAAATGTAACCCATATACTGCTTTTTCTATTCACCTACAAATGTAACCCATATACTGCTTTTTCTATTCACCTACAAATGTAACCCATATACTGCTTTTTCTATTCACCCAAAAATGTAACACATGATTTTGTTGGTTTGATTCTGCCCAACTCTTCCCCAGTAGAAACTGAAAAGGTGAAGCCTTTGGGTGGTTATTTGCAATCTGTTTGGAAAGCTTAACCTTTTGGAGTAACTTAACAGGAATTTAAGAGCTTCATTTGCAACAAATTTTGGGGTATAGGAAACTTTATTTCTAGCAAGGTGGAAGCTTCTGTTGGTTTATATGTTTCATACAATTTTTATTTTCTCATTAAATGATATTTATAGCTGCCATATTTTAACATTCTGAAAATACACTCTTTCTTTCAACCATTGCTGCCTTAGAGAGAGATCCTGGTTGAAATCTTAGACATAGGAAGTTGTTAAGAACTTGCAATCATGGAAATATCTTAATGATTTGTATGTGCCATATTTCTATTAACTTATTTAACAAGCATTAGATGTGGACACTACTCAGGCTGCCTATTAGATCACCTAGATTATTTAAAATATTTTATAAACTGTGTTAAATACAACTGATCAGATTTAATGAACATCTGCTGTGCCTCATGCATTTTATTGTAAATTCTCAGCAGCAATATTTAAGGTTATTCAACTGGAAAATCTACTTCATTTATAGAGTTTAAGTCATTATAGCAAGAACTTAAGATTATATTAACTACCAAAACTGTAAAATCAAACATGAAGCTTGTCTGTCATCTAAGGAAGAACCAATAGATTCTGAAATACTTTGAAGATAAATTTATGGCAAAGTTTGCTTTATTGTAGTAATACTCCTATGTGGCTCAATGCTTATTTAGTAAGAGTATAAACACATTAAGTATCACTTGATGTTTTGAGGTGCAATAACTCTGTGTTGAATGTAAATAAATGATATTATGTTTGAGCTCTCAGATGACTGTACTGCTTTGTTTACATTTTAATTAAGTTCCACTCTAAAATGTTTGGCAGCTATATTAAAATTAAAACATCAAAAAATCCAGCTTTATTTTAATTACATCAGCTCTTCATAGTTCAGAGGGCACTGAGGTAGCTGAACAGCTAAGGATACGTAAAAATAAGATGGGTAAGTGGTCACCCACAAAGAAGTGAGGAAGATAGAGAAAATGTGGTGGCCTGACACAATGAAGTAATAAATTCAGAACAATCTTTACCTCAAAACCAGATGCTGTTAAGGAATTTGGCATTGTCACTTAGCACAGAGATGCTGACCTGGCTTGCCCCCTCAGGGTTTTTATGTCACAGATTTGGGAAGACATGGGAGAACAGGTACTGTGCATCAGAAATTGTGTTTGTTATATGAAAAGTGCTGTCAATATGGTTCGAAATGGATCAGCCAACATATGTAATGTTAAATGTCCGTGTCATCCTTTGGCTGCCTCTAGGAAAGAGCAAGCTGGAAGTGAGGAAGCAGCTGTAATCACTTGTACATAATCATTTGTACAGGGCATGATATCCATGAAGCATCATATCTAAGCCCTGTACAATTTTTTTTGGTAACAGGAATGATATTTTGTGCCCCAAGATTAGGTCAGGTCTTGGCTTGGGAAGTAAAAAGGAACCAAAACCGACAGGGAGGCTGTGTGTGGAACAGGCACCTGTAGGAAGCTGTGTCATTGACTCAGTCTTGCTCCTCTGAATTGGTGATGAATAAATTTTCACCTTATTTCCAAGGGTAGGATATGAGAGTTCTTTTATAGAGGTCCTTTTTGGGTGAAGCAGAGAGTTTTATTAACTATTAGCTATTCTGTGTATTTTATGTAACAGTGAGTCAATCGTTTATTCTGGGCAACTTCAACTAAACTCTACAGCATTATTTGAAATTCACTTTCTACTCCAAACTGTTGTGCTGAGCAAGCTAAAAATGCTTATATTTTACACTATCATGTATCTTTTTCATTCTGCATGAAGTACTTTCTATGCACTGTATTGCTTGTAAATCAAGCTCTAATGAGCTCTTGGATCTCTTTGGATGAAAAGTGTCATATCAATGTCATAATCATATTCATAGAGGGTTTTCATAGTTCTGCAGGACTGGTGTAGCCATTTCCATAAGCAGAATGGTTTCTAATTTATGAATACTATGGTGGCAGTTGAAATGGTTCAACACTGCGAAGTAGTAGTTTGTGAAAATGAAATTGTCTTGGAAAAAACCCCAGCATAGTATGAGAACTCTCAGCTGATCCATCCAGAAAGGGGTTAAGTATTTGTGTAATTACTGCTACTGAATAAGAATATAATCACTAATTCTACAGCGGAACAACTGCATGTCTTGAAATAACAACAGCAAAAGTAGTCTGAAATGCTTTATGTTAGGAAATAATGAAACACATANTGGCAGAACAACTGCATGTCTTGAAATAACAACAGCAAAAGTAGTCTGAAATGCTTTATGTTAGGAAATAATGAAACACATATTCCTATTGTATAATTTGTAATTGCAATGTGGGGCTGAATCCTAATTTAATTCTTAATATGGAGAAACAATGTTTGCTTCTTAGGTCAATTTTTTTTCCCTCCCCTTTCATGTAGGAATTCTGGAAAGCAACAGACTGAAAATTGTGAAGGTTAAAACCATTAACCAGACAATTGGAAATGTTACATACCATGCTGCAGATTTGCCAATATGGTGGCAGATTCCTCAGTATGTGCTGATTGGATTCAGTGAAATATTTGCAAGTATAGCAGGTAAGAGTCTGTGTGTGTTTTAAATCTGCTTTTATATCTATCATCAGTGATAGAATCTTAGAAAATAAATACTTCTCAAATCATTACAAGTAAGCTCTGCTGTTCCCAAATACTTTAATATACAATATTGCTTAATAAAAGTGGCAGAGCTCAACATTGTCTTGCACATTTGAAAACTGGCTAAGACTGTGCTTTCAAAATTGAATTTCAAGCAGAGTAACACGTAAAATATTTGTGTGGCATCCAGTTAGCACTGGATATTTGCAGGCCCTAATGGAAAACAATATACTCTTTCAATATTGTATTTTAATGCAGTATTGTGTCCTCTGAATCTTCCTCTGTGTTGGAAATACAATTTGTGCTTTGTAATTTTTTTAGGGCTCAAAAACTGAGCTTGCAGTTCAGAAAGTCAATCAGTAAGTGGAAACACTTCTCTGAGGGAAAAGGGAAGACATAACCCATATTTAGAAAGATTTATCAGTTTAAATTCATGTTACTTGAGTTTTTCATCTCTGAAAGAAGAAAAGGTTTTGTGAATATTAATAATGAAGTAGGTATTTTTATAAAGTTCTATCTACTTTATTTCTACATCAGTATTTCTATAGCTGTTTTAGTACTTCAACATGACACTAAGGAAAATTAAACACTGCTCAAATTTTGTGTGTCTTGAACAAATGTGAGAGATAAATCTCTTAACACTGTTCTGTGGGATGTTGTGGACAGCTGTGTGATCATCCTGATTTTTAAGCTGAAAGTGAAGTGGGAGGAGAGGGTGAATGGGACTATAAAATCTGATTTTCTGGTCTGTTTCCTATACGTGCAGGGCTCATTAGCAGGAGGAAAGCACAGGCAAGTTCTCTGTTGTCTCTGTGGCTTCCCTTGCACTGAGTTCTGGGACTGAACAAGGGAAATGCTCCTGTGCCTCTCGTAGCACAGTGTGTACCCATGTGGTGTTGGGGAGCAGGGCTTAGTTACCAGTGACAGAAACCTTTAGGAGTGTAGAGGTAGCTCTTCTGCTACTACTGAAGTAGAATTGTGGAGCTACCTGATGTAATATATTAGAACTCCTCCAGAGGCTTCATGTAAAAATAATTTCTTTTTTGCGTAACCAGAGTTACTTATTAATGTGTTGAAATTCTATTTGCAAATATTGAACTTTGAAGATCATCCATTCAAACTGGCATGACTTACAGCTCTTTTTCTTCGATTCCTTGTGACAGAAGCTCCTGGTTTCATTTCCCCTGTGGGAGGTTACTTTCATTCCTGGGCAATCACAGCGGGTTAAAGTGAGATTCTCTAATTCTGGAAGGTCTTGCTGGCGGTGGCCCCAGCTGTCACATGGCCCATTTGTTCCTCTCTTAGTGGAACAGAGAACTTCTGCTCCATCAGGTTTCTGGTTACATGTGCTCTGCTGTCATCACAGTTGTTAGGAAATAAAATAAGGTGGTTGGATTGCTTGTCAAGTAGAAAAAAAGGGGGGGGTGTTTTTTTTTTTTCTCTATTATCTACTCATTAGCTGTACATTTCATTATGTGTGTATGGTACCCATAACAAATGCCAATACACAAAAATCTGAAGATAGTCTTGCCTAATCTAGTTATTAAAATTAAGGCTGTATTTAGGATTTTTATCAAGAGAGTAAAATTGATCACTTTTAGTTAGTTTAGCGATTGTGCCACTTAAATCTGAATTCAGATAAACAGATGACTTACCAGAAATACAGGTGTTCATGGAAAATTACATCAATTTCTTCCCTCTTACACAATCTTGTTTCTCTGTCAGGTACTATTACCAGTTTATAGGTGTTTGCAAAGAAAAAAATAACAAACCTATCTGCAGGTTGTGGAAAGGTCATGGACTTGAAGCATTCTCTGGTTGTTGAACTCCAGAGTGAGGGTTGGTTTTTTTCCAGTGCTTTAGGGGATTTCTTCAGGAGCAGTCAAGTCTTTAAGGCTTACACAATTCTTATGTGAATACTCTGCTAATTCTTGTGTGATTACTCTGCTGTTCTGCACTGCTGGGTCTGTACCAACAGCTTTATAACTTCAAAAACTCTCGGTCAATGTTTGCAAAAATGTACCAGAAATTTTATGCAGGGCTTAATTGCTTTGTGTACTGCACTTTCAGCTAATTTTTTTTTTCAAAGGTTCTCGCCTGCCTTCTGATTGTTATCTAAGTATAATTCTTAATATTTTTAAGAAGGCTTCTCAATACTCAAGACTGTACTTTACCAATTCAGTATGAAAGGTGATAAAGGCATCTATTGTGCTATGAAATTCAGCCCTAAAATAAGCAGAGTATTAATGGTTACTAAACTATAGCAAGGTGGAAATGTTTGTTGTTAGCAAAAAGGGACTAAGTATCACAAGAGCTGAAACATACATTTGTTTTTTGTTTACTGTAAAACTAAGCATATTCTTATTAAGCCACATTAGTTACACTTGAGGTACCTTTAAAATGATGACACACATTGCATTAATCTTTTGTATTATTCTGTCAATCCTCCTAAAGCACCCTTGTTTAGGTGGGAATTGTAATCTCACATGACAACACCAACGAGAGGTTTCATTTCAGAAGTGCTTGTTTGCAGTACCATGAAATCATTATCAAGGGCTGCCAGCAGCCAAAGGAGCTCTGAAGGCAAAGGAAAGATTTTCCATTCTTTATGCCAGATTAAATATTAGTGTTGCTAGAAAAGTTATTCAAATTTAGAAATGCCACCTTATTTTGTTGCAAAAAGTGCAGTGTTACACCAGTTTTGGTTTTTGTTTTGAGTCTTAAGGTCTTTTTCAAGCTGGAATGTTTATATCCAGTCTATCTGTAAAGTGAACAAGAGAAGAAATGGTCCAGATTCTTTCATGTGTTATCCTTGAGCTTAGCTTATACAAAATGTGCAGAAGTCTGCTGATCAAAATGTGACTGAGACTCTGGAGACTTGTGGCAGCTTCAACTTTACAAGGAATTAAAAACAAGCTGCTGTGTCCTCAGTGTAGTCTGCTTCTTTTTTCTGAAAGTGGAATTGGATGGATAAATACTCCTTGGAAAATTTAAATTGTTATATTGGTGACAAAGCCTAGGCAAAACATAAAGGCAGTTTTAATTCTCAACATAAATATAATTTTCCCCCTCCCTTGCCTGTTTGCAGCTGTGTCTCCATCTCTGCAGTGATTCTGTCATTACAGTTTGAATTTAAGGAACCCACACAGCTGAGTTGGCTGTTGGATGTTTCAGTTCCCTCCTGGCCTCCCAGCCAGGTTGCTGTTGGCCCATTCTGCTGTGTTGTGCAGAGCAGAAGAGAAGCAGTGTGTTGGCTATCAGTGATTTCTCAGGTGGCAGGAGGATGCTGTTGGATCAGTGAGAACACAGTTCTGGTTCTTTACCCTCGCAGCAGCCAGATTGGCCTGTCTGGCTTGAAGTGTTAATCCTTTTCTTTGAAAAGAAATGCAGTGTATTTCTATTAAACCCTGTCTGGAGTAGCACAAGTCAAATAGCAGTGGTGGTAAATAAAGTACACCTTTATTATGCAAGACATGAGTTATGCAATTTTCAGGTTTGTAATGCTCTCCTTGCAAAGAAAAATGTTAGATGAGGTAGCATTAATTTTCAGTATGAAGCAGACTGTTTTGAAACAAGCATTTCACCTGTCAGAAAAAGCTCTGCAAAGAATGTATTTGACTGTCTCTTGTGAATAATCCCATTTGATTTCTGACAGGAGTATTATTCTAAAAAGGAGAGTTAATCATGGGCATTAATCTTTGTGTGGCAGAGCCTAACCCAGTGTGTTCTCTTGGTACGCAAATTCAACAGCACAGGTTTTCAGATGGATGGTCACTGGTATGTTTTTCTTGGGTTTATTGGTTGAAATTTGTAAAGACAGCTGAAAGTTCAAGCCTTATATGTACAAGTCCTAAAAAGAATAAGCTAGCAAGCAATGAGCTCAGAGAATTTTAGATCAAAATTAAATGAAATTAAAACTGATTACTGCCTTTTCAGCTACAATTAATTTCTCTGTCTGCACATTCAGAGATACAGACACTGAGTCTGTGATAAATAAATGTTCATGGCCAATGCAAGAGTGACCTTCAGTTCTTGAGCACTTTGTTCTCAGCAAGGAATGCCAGGTGCTTTGTCCTGCATGTACTGCTACACTCACTGCTCAACAGACAGGGAATAAAGAAATAAGGGAGATGGGAAACGTGGAACTTGGCAGGTTAGAGGTAGTTTAATGCATTTCTTTGAGGATAATTTGGACAGAAAAATGAGTATATTGGTTCAGAAGATTTCTTGATTTTACACGTGTAATATAAATAAGATCAAAGTCTGTGTCTCAAATGTTGCCCATTTAATGGGTTGATATATTGATGACCTTTAATGGGATTCATAAAGCAATTAGAAGGACCTGGGAACTGACTGGGATTCACTACACAACTGAAACTTCTACAACACTAAAGCAGAACAATCTACTCTCATTTCTTAGATATTCCAGTAGCAATTTTTTTTTACTCTTTTAATACAGGTCTAGAATTTGCATATTCAGCTGCTCCCAAGTCTATGCAGAGTGCTATTATGGGGCTGTTCTTTTTCTTTTCGGGGATTGGATCATTTGTTGGCTCTGGATTGTTGGCCCTGGTGTCTATTAAAGAAATTGGCTGGATGAGTAATCACACGGATTTTGGTAAGTGTATTTTTCAGTCTATTCATAGTCTAGAAAGTCGAAAGCTTCCCTGAGAAGCAGTCAAGCATCAAGGACATGGAACTGTTGAGTCTTAACACAGTTATTATTTTCAAAATATTAATTTGTCTACTGCTTTACTAAAGTTTCATTATGCATCTAGGTATGCATAATTATAAAAATGATGTGCAACCTCCCCCATTGCCCTCATGAAAGCATGGGAAACACCTCTGTAAGGCCTTATCAGTTACCTGCTCAGCTGTTGCTGCATTTCACCACTAGAAATTACAAATACTTTCATTTTAGTAAAAAATATTTAAATTATGTGCAGAAGAAGAATATATTTGGTATAAAGTATTGAAATTGCTTTCTGTGATTACGGGAGGTAAAATGCATCCATCTCCCTCCTAGTGATTATTCAGCTGCCTCATTTCAAGTGACTTCATTGAAATTACCATGAGTTAATTTTGCATTTCTGTCTGCTAGCTATTTATACTCTTGAAGTCCAACAAATCAGCTGCTTTCTATTGCCAGTGGAGGTTAAAAATAATTACTGGCACCAGTAGGTGGCACCTTGGGAATTTCAGAAAATCCTTCCATCCTCAATGGGCTAATTAGTTCAACCAGAAGGAGTGAGAAAAGTTCTTAAAACGTCTGCTAGACCTACTGTGTGTACATGGCTTCAAAGTGCAGCATTAATTACTTTAAATTTGGTATAAGAGAATTTGTCATTTAATCTTGGTTTGCATCTACCGAAAGGTAATGTTGCCTGATCAGTACATGTGCCACAAGTTGTCATCTGTGGTTTATAAGTTGTTCTTTAAAATTCAAAAGGTAACAAGTAGCCTTAACTTTATGGAAGACTCCTCACCAAATGAAAATTCCATTACATTGAGATTTTTCTCCCCAGTCAATTTCAAAATTAGAAAAGCACCCTTTTCTGTAGCTCCATGTAGAGATGACTGAGCTGATAAGGGCTCAATGGGAGGATAATAATTTCATACAAATTAATGATTGTGTTTTTTAGCCTCCTGCCTTTGTTTTCTGAAGCAGCCTATGAGAAGACACTGCCAAATACTCTGTCTGTAAAATATTTAGGTTTTGCTAAATATTCCCAGAGATGGCCAGAAGTGGAAGGTGTTACCTTTCATGAGCCATTGGGCATAATTTTGAACATTTTGTCCTTTGGACACTTGTCAGAGCTGGGTATTTCTGACCTTTTTTAGTCCAGCTGAGCTCTCTCACAGGTACAGACCTGGCTGAGGGGTCCAGCACTCTCTGGGGATTGGAACTGCAGCATCCACAGCAGCTGCTGCTTTAACTCTTTGTATCAGTAACTTGATAACTCAATTTTCATGTGGTATAACATCATTGAAAGTTACCAAATTCACATCTTAACTTACTTGAGTCTTGCAGGGTAGGAACTGTCAGGAGGAGGCTATGACTGAATGATTTGGAGATTTTTCATTAGATGCTGTGTATTAACTATAAGCACATGCACCAAATTTCTGCTATTTCTGCCAACTTATGATATCATTGGAGGTGTCTGCCTCAATCTACTGAGAAAGTTCAGTCTCTGCCAGCACTTCAGTGTTGGCTGCTGCCATTGAACTGACTTGTTTCTCCCACAAAAACTAAGATTTCATGGGTTTAATATCCCATCTCATAAAGGATAATTACTACTCTTTAAACACATCTGCTCTTGAAATGGAGATTCACATGTATATTGTATTTTAAATGTCAAGGAAAGCCTCAGTTTAATTTTATTGCATTTTATTATAAGTTCCTTTAATTGAATCTTAAGTTTCAGTAATTAAAGTAATTTAATCTGAACGTTTAAAGGCTTGCTGCAGGAACAGCTTGTTAGGGTCCATGTATACGTCACTATTTTACTCTCTGCAACCCATTTGATAATCATAATGGTCCAGTTGGCTGTGGTGTGTTGGAAATGAGCCACACTATATCGTTCTTGGAAGTACAGCAAGGGTTGTGCACGTTTCTTAACAGAAGAATAATGTTTTAGCAATGAGCTTCCTTAATTTACCATTATTTAATGTCCAAATCACTAATTTGTAACAACTTGAGGGAGTGAAGGTGAACTGAACCACAAAGAAACCACCTATGTTTCCAAGAATTGTGAACTTTGCCCCAAAAGAAGGCTGAGAAACAATTGCAGTAATGGCTTTCTTTATATCTGTGGAGATGCCAACTTTTTGCTTAACAGCCTTTTTGGGGTTTGTGCCTTTTTTTTTCTTTTTACTTAGTCTAAGGCATGGGAGAGCAAAAGAAAATATTCTTTAGCCTGTGCACATCTTCCTCAGCAGTGCCTTCCCCTGCTCTGGGTAATTAAAAACGGACTGTGCTGTGGGATGGAAATGTGATTTGGTTTGCTTTTGCCCGTGTTTAGCAGAAAAGTCTTCACCGCTTAAACTTGAAGAGAGTCACATTTTTATTTCTATCAGCTTTATTAATGTTTCTTTTTTTTTACCTCCCCCATTCTTTCTAGGTAACATTAATGGCTGCCAATTAAACTATTACTTTTTCTTGCTGGCTGCTATCCAAGGAGCAACCCTGCTGCTTTTCCTGATCGTGTCTGTGAAATACGACCACCAGAGGCCGAAGGGGAGCGAGGCGGCTGCCAACGGGAGGCTCTGAGCTCTGTCCCAGGGCAGACTGTCCAGCAGCACCCAGGGAAGGGCAGTGCCCCCCGGGGCCAGGAGCCCTCCTGTTCCTCCAGTGAGCCTCTCCCAGACTTGCCTGGTGCAGGAGCTCTCTCCCTGCCCCTCGTGTAACCTAGGTAAGTGCCTTATGTTGGCGGGGCTGTTTCTTGCACTACGTCCTGGCCGAGGACAAACCAACCTTGGAAGTGTTGTAACTCTAGGCATTCGAGTGCTTTTTGTTCATGGTGAGATGTTTACTTAACTCTGAAAAGCTGGGACTCTTGGCAGTGGAGTGTAATGAGTCCCATGGGACATGGACTGTTCTGACCCCAAAACTGCACGGTGGAGCCACAGGAACACTCAGCAGGCTCAAGTCCACGTTGAGGACACAGGAAACAAAATACTTTACAGGAACCTCAACTAATGGCTACAAGACTAAATTTTCAATATTGAAAGTCATTTTGGGAGGAGAAACAGGGACATAGTAAATTGCAAATTAGCACAGATTAAAAAGAAATATAATTTTGTAACTGATCTTTTGCTGAGAGTGTATCAAGGACTGAAGTCCCAACTTGCAGTCAAGAGTATCCAATACTGAGGACTGAATTCTGTATCCCAGGAGCTTGTCAGACAGCTACTGTACAATTAACACCTGTGGGGACTGAAATTGTTTTATTTCAGAAATTTTTTTAATTTTGAACCTGCATTAGATGTATTAGGACAACATCCACCTTTCAACAAAGCCCTGTTCAGTCTAACACTGTTACTCCCCTAAGGACTATCCCAAATATTTGCAGGAAGCAGAGTGGGGTGGAATTGTGAGCAGATCAACATGCAATAACCATTAGCAGCCTTTAGCCAGGTCCTTCAGTCTTGTCTTACTTCTAGTAATGTGCTACAGGGTTTGGATCTTTCAGCAACACATTCCTCCAGCAGAGCAACTGGCTTTGTGTTCAGCATCTTGAATTTTAGCAGTTCTTACAACTGTACTTCAGATTGTGTGCAGACTGGTATGGGAGGTGCAAGGAATTATGCAGAAAGAAAATAAAACCTTTTTATTAATGTGTTGAATTTTTATAGTTTCTTTTGTCTGCAGTTCTGTTGTTAAAATGTCCTTATTTTGTACATGGACATCTTTTTAATGAGTTTACAAAATAAAATGAACCTCCATGCTGTGACTTTCGACCCTTTGTTTCTAGGTGAATAAAATTATGCTATAACTATTTTATTCAATAATCTTTATTTCCTAAGACACAGTGGAAGGGTATTAGATTTCTAAATGTCCACAGGCCCCTATTAATTTTGTCAGATTCTATAGCAGTGTGCAAGCTGACTGGTCTTTGCCCAGATAAATCAGTGTAGATGCTTCAGCTGTGCCATTCCTTAGTATGATTTACAACTGATATAACTCAAGAACTGATGTCACTATAAGGAAAAACTAATTTCCTTTTCTAACTGTTTTAAAAGCTCCATATGCTGTGTTTCTGGAATATCCCTAAAACAGCCTAATACTAAGATGGTGAAGCTGCGTAAGGGATATGAGGGACTAAATATTTCTTTCTCAGTGGCTGCTGTTCCAGTCATCTGATGTGGGGGTGAACCTGAGTGTTTCACATCTACATCACTGATTGCCAAAGCACAGGGCAGAGCTGGGTGGTGCCTGCTGAGTGGTGTTCCAGGAGATTGATGAAGATTTGGCTTTCAGAAGTGTTCCTTCCTCTGAAGGACTGGCACTGTTCTCAGAACCTCCCAGAGGAGCACTGCTTCTGCTGTTAGCCACCATCAGCTCTGGGGTCTGTGTACTCACCCCTCTTCTGATAAGTGAACTTTATTAATTGCACTATTTCCCCCCAAGTTCTAAAGTTTTTCAACAACATTCGTAAGTTTCCCATCTGAGAAAGGATAGTAAAACTGAGTTTAATGAAGGGTGAATAATCTGCAGATTACCACAGAAATTAGGTGTCTGACAGTAAGTGTGAGAGGCTGTGCAGGTAAGCTTTAGTAAAACTTATTCAAGGGAAAAGACAATCAGCAAGGCCTGGCTTAGCCTCCTCAGTATTTAGGCAGAAGTCTGTTCCCCTGTTACAGGCACACAGTAACTATCAGCATCTTTCTGTAGGACCATGGTGGTTCTACCACTCTGGAGATGAGGATGAACATGCAATCAGTTGTATAATTTAATTTTTATTTGGAATGACTTGGCTGAGCTCCAGGCACAAGTAATTATGACCATTTATGAAGATTAATCTGACACTTCTCATCAAAGGGATGAGGCCTAGTGACTCAAAGGCTGAGTTGATTCTTCCTCCCCATCTCATCTTTCAGTGTTGCCACTCCAGTCTCAGAAATAAAACCAATCAATTAACTTTATGACTGAGCACTCACCTTGTTAATGAAATATCTTGAAGTTTTACAGTTTGAATTCAATTACATTCACTTCTTAGACTGTTCCCCTGCAATAGAAAGATCTGACAGGAGTTACCCTAATGGATGTTTTTAAGCCTCTGCCTTTCTAGGTGTCTTAAATTCAAAGTACAATATTAAAAAGTACTTGTTCAACATAAGAGGAAGTATCTGAGCAAAGTTTGGTACTTTATTCATAAAGAATTCTAAAAGAACAACCATGTACCTTACAATGCCTACACAAACTGTAATCAGGGATGAAGGATGGGTGCGCCTGTGCCCCTGTGTTTCATCTGAGATTATCAGGTAGGTGCATTGCTCATGTGATTGTGGATCTTTCCAGAGTACAGCACAACCTGTTTTCTCCTGCCTTTGTGTTGTAGTGAATATCCCTCCTCAGAAATGGGGAGGTTTTTTCATTTATTCTGCTCATGTAAACCTCCAGCATGAGTTTAATTACAGTAGTTTAGACATCCATCACTACTTTCCTCAAAAGTCCGTAGTCACCTGAGTTGTTCTGGTTTATTTTTGTGTTCTTGGTGTTAACAGAAGTTGCTCAGGGCTGACATGAGACAAGGTTGCTCAGCTTAACAATAAACCTGTGTTAGAAGCTGCACAGAATTCTTAATTTTCAAAAAGCAGTTTCAAACACACACAAAAATCTTCTCCTAGTGATTTTGTTTATATGCAGAGCAAGTTCTGCCACTGCAGCAAAGCCCTCTGGGGAAGCAGATTAAAACACTTTCCATTTGAACAGTCAGTGGTTTGAGATAGATTCATTTCTGAGGAAGCTGAGAATTTGTAAACCAACACTTCGACGCTGCTGGTGGATTAATGCACATACCTGAGAGGCTGGTACCTGCTGGCCCCAGTGCAGGGATGTACCTGCAGGGAAAGAACAGAGATGACAACAAAGGGCAGAAGCCATTAAACAGAAAATACCATTCTTTGCTTATTTTCCTACTCCCTTATTTTTCATTATCTTTCTTAAACATGTTTCCTTTATCAGCACATTTTCCTCCAGTGGTTAAGTTCAAAGTATGTAGAGGACATTAGGGGTGCCCTTTAGTGGGAGGAATAATGTGTGCCCAGCTGAGCTGTGCCTGCAGTTCCTGGGACAGTGTGGAACCAGCTCCAGGCCAGGCTGGCACAGACAGCCCTGGCTGGCCCTGCTGCTCCAGAGCTCCTGCCAGCACAGGTCACAGCATCCCCAGCATGCTGCAGCCCCCTGGGACCAGCACAGGCCCTCTCCCGTTCGCCAGCCCTCCTCAGGAGCAGCCCCTGAGCAGACTTCCCATCCCCCTGCTAGGAAGTGTTACTCAGTAATGAGATCCGGTGATGCGAGTCCATAAATCACTTCTGACAGGGAATAGAGCACTTCCATGAACGGGAAAACAAGGTAAATATTGCTGAGGCTTTTGAAGATGGAACTTCAAACTGATATGCCCTTTGTGAAAGCTGAGAGGTGAAGTACATGTGATTGTCTGGGCCTCAGTGACAGCCCTAGGACAGGCTGGACAACTGTGGAGTCTCCTTCTCTGGACACATTCAGAACCTGCCTGGATGTGTAACCTGTGCAGCTGCCCTGGGGGACTTTGCCTGAGCAGGGGTTGGACTGCACGAGCTCCTGAGGTCCCTTCCAGCCCCAGCCAGTTCACATCCCTGTCCAGTCTATCCCAACACCTCCTAGGAGCAGCTTCCTCTTGGCTCTGAACTCAGGAGACCCCAGGGCTCTGGATTGTTCTGTGTGCTGTAGCTATGGAAACTGGTTAATACCGTGTATCAACACAAAGTAGCTATGGCATATCAAAGTTGCAATAACAATTAACTTGATCACAATGACAAATGGCTTCACTGCCAGGCAAGATGCTATAAACTACAGCTCTGCAAAGTGAACATCTGTGAGGAGCAGTGTTCTGCTCAGCTGGGATGAAGGGCTCGAGGGAGGAGATGCTGAGGGCTGGTGTCACTCCCAGTTCTGGGCAGATTGCTGAGCAGACACTGAAACCATTCAAATGTGGGAGAGGGTTCCCCTTAATTGATTTCACATTTTAGAACTTTGTCAAATATATTGAAAGTCTGGAGATACATCTAAGTCCTGTTTGAACAGACTTGAATCTTGCCAGTTTAACCTGTACAACTTCCCCCTTCCCTGCCCTACAGTGGCCCCAGTTCAGTGGTGTAGTGACCCAATATCAGACACAGCCACAAACCAGGCCTGGAGCTGCCTGGGTAAATCCTCTCAGTGATGCTGTTGCAGGTTTTCAAAGGCTTCATAACTTCAAAAAATATATTACGTGTACAATCCTCATAATTTCTAAATCCCACCTCCTCAAATTGATGAGCTTTAAGGTGATGAAATTGTTCTGTGTGATACAAAACTGTCCAACTCAAGTCCTTATGAAAGCATGAAGTGCTACAATAATTTAAAGTGGGCTTTTCAAAGTGCTCTCATTTTGCTGGAGCACTTCAAATATTTTTATAAGGATGTCAGACCAGAGCATGGTGAAATAGCCTTTTGAAGTAAAAGCAGTACACATCAAAACATACTCCAGACTGAGAAAAACACTTGGAATGTCTTGAGAAGTAATAATTTCAGCTCATCTCCAGCCCACAGCCTCCCGAAGCGGAAGTCTGTATGGTGATGGAGGTAAAGCAAGAGATTTGTCCCCTATGGATGTAAGAGCAGAGCTACCTGCTCTCAGCTGTCACCCACATCTGCAGTCTTTGAAATGTCCACACACATGGGGTGCCAGCCTGGGTGTGCAGCACAGGAGTTCTAAGAAACTTCACATGATTTCTCAGCAGTTAATAAATGCTGAATCCAGCAGCCTGATTTTCATGGGGTTTTTTTTTTGGAAAAGATGGCTAATTCGGGGTACAAATTAATTTTGTGTGGTTTTGCAGATATGAGTAAGACTTGACAGGAGCTGCTTCCAATTAAATTTGTGCTGCTGCATCCCTCAGTCCTACAGAACTACAGGATGTAGTAGGAAAATATGCCATGATAACATCCTCCTTCAATTTCCTCTTTAATTTTTGTTACAATAGATGGATTTTCTCCTGCCTTCTGTAGAAGAGTCTAATGCATCCCTGGAGTTAATAAAATGATATGGGGTCATTTTTATTGAAAGAAAGTTAAACATCTGCTGTGTCTATTGCAGTATATTAAACAATATTTTATTATTCTTACTTCTCTGACGTGATTCATGTCCCTGGCAGGCGCAGAGCCCTATTGTTTGCTTTTCATATACATGCAGCACTTTAAAATGTGCCTCTGAAATAAAATCTGGAGATAAAGACCAGCTGCAGATACAAAGCAGTCAAGGACAGGGGTATTGCTGGGCCATACCTGTCCTGTGTGTGCCCAGCCAGCCCTCCCTGCTCCCCCTCTTGCAGGGGAAGAGGAGCCCTCACAGTGCAGGGGGTGCTGAGCTGAGCTGTCCCTTAAGCTTTGCTGAAATCACAACAGTTTTGGGAAAGTTTCCCATCCACTCTGGGGCAGCACACAGGGAAAAGGAAGGCAGGGGCACATTTTGAGTCATTTTTCATCCAGTTCTGATGGAGGCTGGGAGCCCAGGGACAGGCATGAAAGAAAACCACTTCACTTCACATGAACGTTTCCTCCTGCCCACTCAGGAGCCCTGCAAAGCCACAGAAGTGGAGCATCCGTGGGAGGGGAGCACAAGAGGAGGTGAGAGGAGCCAGAGCTGTGCTTGAGAGCAATTTACAGAGGGGGGAACAGACTGGCTGAGGCATCTGCCCAGCTCCAGACATTTTATAGAGATGTTTGCCTCTGCTTGCCAGCATTTAGAATAGATTTGTTTGTAGTGAGCATAGTAAAGTGACTCAATACCGAGAGGCTGACAGCTACAACTGAGCCACCATTTGCTGGCAAGAGCTGAAGTTAAAGCAGACAGTGGGTTCAAATGGTCTTAGAAAATGCCCCTTTGCTCCACAACTGCTTTTTCTTACATAGAATCAACTGACTTCTGTCCATGAACTGGAGTAATGCTGCACCTGCTCAGGCCAACACCTTGTTACTGGGCAAATCTGCCTCTGAGTGGATGTGGTGGCAGCAGGGACATCACCTCAAGCTCGGCCCCTCGGCAGCCCAGCCTGGGAGGAGAACTGCTCCCACGTCCTGCCAGGGAGGTTGAACTGGAGCCCCCAGTCCCTGCCTGCAGCACTGGAGCCTCTCGCTGTGCCCCAGCAGCTCCAGCTGGCAGGGCTGGGCAGGAACCGCAGCCAGGCTGCCTGAGCCGTGCCCAGCGCTGCCTCCAGCTGCTCCTGGCTCACCCTGAGGGATGTCCTGACCCCGGGGCAGAACAGAACAGAACCATTGTGCTTTCCCCCAGCCAGCCCCTCTCTCTCAGCCTGCCATGGTTGCTCACAATTAAAAGGTAACTCATGTTTAGAGCCTTTCTCAGAAATCAACCTGTCTGCAGGCCCACCCTGTCCTGCTGTGATGCCTGCACAGCAAACCTGGCCAACAGCTGTCTTTGCTGTTGGGTGACACCACATCCCTCTCCCCCACGCTCTCACATCTTTTTGTGAGCCAAGTGCACAAGAGAGAAATAAAAGACACTTCAGGATTTCTACTTGTTCAGTACTTAGCACTGACTCCTCTCTAAGGGGTCTCCTTGAAACAGCATCAACACTGGTGGAGGAGTCAGCCCTGGGACTGGGTTTGACGCTGCCCAAACCTTTGTTTGCATTTTGTCTTGATTCCAGAATCCTCCATGTCTCAGGATGGCCTCATGTCCCTGCACCAGCACCTCACAGTAGCATCCGTGCTTGTTCTCAGCGTGAAATGAACACTCCCTTTCTTCCTCCACCCCCTTTGCAGAAAGGCCTCACTGTTCTCACACCTTGCAGCTTCTGCAGGATGAGCCATTGAACCATTCCCCATTCCCTCAGCTGAAATTCAGAAAGCCACTGTGTTTTCACTGCCTCTGTCTCCATGTCCTGGGAAGGTCACACAAGCCCAGGGAACAGAGTACATAACTTCCAGCAACATCCATTTCTTTACTTCAGATCACAAGGCCCTTCTTCAGCCCAACTTTTTGCCGCTTTCTGCAGCTCCCTTTGCTGTCACCATGGCAGTGGTGCTGGGACTGCAGGCAGCAGGGGCTGTGTGGTCAGTGTGGATTGTGGGAGCCACCCCACGCCCATGGGGAGGTGTCCCCAGCTGGGCAGAGCCTGGCACAGCAGCCCCTGCCACACCCCAGGGGAGAGCAAAACCTCAATTCCATACCTGACACGACTTTTTCAAGGTCAAATAACAAGTCTGTGCCAATTATCTGTGCCTCAGCTCCCCCCATTTCTATAATGAGAGTAATGATCCCGATTTATCTGACAGGGGCATTTGGAGTCTCTCTTTAATTCATTAATGTGCTAATGCACCTCAGGAGGCTTTGTTTTAAGGGATTAAACTAAGAATTAGAATAGAATCTGTATCTTGTCAGATCCAAGACATCCTCATGTAAACTATAATCACAGGCTTAGGTAATTATTGTGTTTCTTTTCCAAGTGTAGCAAAATAAGAGACAAATGAATAATGAGCATAACCACATGACATTCTTCTCACAATTAAAGCTTTTTCATTCCCCTGTTGGAAAGCAAAGGATCACCATGGACTGTTGCACCTCAGTAGCCACCAAAACCTCTTGTACCTTCTCTTCTCATCCAAAACCAGAGTACAGAACCCTGTGATACTCTGCAGCCCAGAGATCACAACTGTAAATTACACCGCGTTATTACACCACACCCAGCACCTTCCAGCTCTCTAGAAAAGCCAGCTCTAGAACACCTGGGTTTGTTTGTTTGTTTGTTTGTGGCAGGAATTTCTGTAACCCTCACCCTACAAGCCCCTCTCATTTAAACACTGGGGGAGCAGCACCTGCTTTAGGGGGCCACAAAGGATCAGCTGCACAAGAAGAGAAGTGCAGCTTCTTCAGGGGACCCCTGAGCAATTCAGTCCTTCTTTCCTTGCCTTCTTTCAGGGATCAGGAGGAGATCCAGCTTTCCCTTAATGGTCACAGTTAAATGACAGACTTGCACTGACTGCTGTCCCTCCCTGCTCCATTTGCTCTCCCCTTCCCAGTGCCAAAGCTCTGCCTTCTGCACGGCTGCACCACTCAATGGGCAAAGGCAGCTTCTGCTCCCAGGAGGGGCCTTTCCACACTTCATGAAATTCAGGCAAAAACAGAGCAAGAGTCACTGCTATCAGTCCCCTGCCCATATATTAGGGAGCATTTGAAGGAAATACATTCTCCCTCCTCCCAGTTGTTTCCACCTAAACCCTTCACTAACATCAGAGTGAAATTTTCCACCTGGGAAATCAAACCTCATTTTCCCCCAGGGCAGCTCAGGTGATAACTGCTTAGCCACTAGCAAATTTTATTATACTGAGAGCTCTTCTCCTTTTGTTTTCCATCAAACTGATTTTCCAGCTCTGCTCTGTATCAGTCCATGCATTTGCCTCTCTATTTCTTGCTTGTCAGTGACGCAGAGGCGCAAGAGCCGTGAAGTGCTGCTGTCACCTGAAGGGACACAGACAAGGCAAAGATGCAGGGAAGGGAGACATGAAAATGCATGTCCTGAAATATTAAAAATCATCTGGGGTCTGGGTGTGCTTTCAGAGTTTGTGGTCATCCAGAGGCAGTGATGCATTAAATTGGAAAGCAATTTTATTGAAAAATATTGGAAAGCTTGCTTGCAAAAAAAAAAAAAAAAAAAGATGGAGACTATTGAGCTCTACCCATGGCATAAGCACAGCTCAGCCACTTCATTAACTCCCACTATCCTGGGATTTTTATCTGAATCAACACATCTAAGCAGAGAGGTGTGAATGATCTTCAAGCGGCTAAAACAAAGCCAAGACTTCACCCACGCCAGCTGCGCTTGCATCACCCACAGCCACAGCACTGGGATATCACAGCACAGGAAAACAAAGAAAAGTTTCCTGGTGAGGGATGCCTGTGTAAATCTGCAGGTCACAGATTCCCATTTTGCTCCCTGGAGTGGGCACCTTGCTGTCTCTGCCAGTTATCCCCCAGGGAACAGGGAGAGCCCATCTGAAGTGAGGCCTAAGCTGCTCTCTTTGGGGACAAAATTAAACATTCCAAAGGATCATCCTGTGCCCCTGCCAACACACAATCAAACGTTCTCTGCACTCCATCCTACCCATCACTGCTGTCCCTCCACCAGGGGTTAGGGTGAAGGAGGGACAGGGCACTCCCAGGGCTGCTGGATGCTCTGCCAGCATTTGGGTTTTGTTATCCCCAGGGAGGCTCAAAGCCTCCCAGGGCTGGGAATTTTCAGGACACTTCATTTTCATAGTGACTGCCTTAACAAAGGTAAAAGCCTCCCCAGGAGCATCCCAGAGGACCAAGAGTGGGCTTGCTCTGCCCACTCTGTGCAAGCATCCCTCAGGCTGCTGGGTTTTTCTTGGTACTGCCCAAATATTGACTGTGTTCAAGTGCCACTAAAATAACATTCGGTGCTTGTGCAATCACTTTGGGCTAGGGAAGCTCTCTGAGAGAATAAATATTTATCTGGAGTGCTGCTTAGAGAAAAAAAAAGAAAGCCAACAGTCTGAGAGTGTGTTATCGTCCCACAGTTGGTTTTAGAACTGACATGAAGCACAGGCTGGGCTACAGATAATCCTCAGCAGGATAAAAGAAAGAGGGAAGCAAGTGAGGAACCCTACAGCTTTATTTCAGTGTCTCAGGGGCTGAGCAGCCCCTCCTGGGGCAGGGGACACCTGAGGTGAGACATTTGCTCCCTGTAAGGAGCAGCAGGGAGGGAGAGCCAGGGGAGAGAGGAGGGAGCACCAGAGCCCCTCTCCAGAGGTTCCAGTCCTCTGTGCACTCCATGTCACAACCAAGGACCAGTCTCCCAGCAGAGGGAATTTCAGAGGCCAGAGCAAACCCCAGAGGCTGCAGAGTTCCAGAAACAGAAGCTCCTGAGCAGGGCTGGTGCCACCAAGACCATCCAAGGTCTTGGTTGTTTTCTTGGTTGTTTTCCTGAGGTGCGGCTGCTCCTGATGCACAACATCCCAGGCTGCTGCATCTTTTGGAATATTTTTGTTAAGTACAACAAGAGTTTTGAAGAAAACTTTAAGGCAAAGCATGAAATTCTGCTGCTTCTGAGGCGCTCTAAGGCTCAAGTCCTTCCCTCTGACATAATGAGCAGTAAGACAAGTGAAATAAAATGGATAATGAAGAACAGGAAGATTAATAAGGAATGGGAGCGTGAATGAGGGAAATAACTCTTCCATTGTTAGAACGGTGCTAGTGGCAGTTTTATAGCAACTTATCATTTCTATTTAAAGCCTGGTTTGGGGGCTATAATCTCTCAGCTGTTTTCTGTACCATCTGGCTGAAATTTAGCATAAAATTTGTTATCTCAGAGGTAAATTAATTCTTTTCCCTTTATCAAAATTGCAGCATTTGGGAAAAAAACCCAAGATATAGAAACCCACATTCAGGAGTGTTTTTATCAGCCAAGAGTAATCTCTGCTTTAAGAACAGCCTGTTGAGATAATCTGGCTGTGGGAATGACATCCAGTCTTCCATGGTATTTTCCACATTGCCTGGATATGCTCTAAAAGTCTTACAGGTGAGGGCTCAAAGCCGGAACAGGGCCCCAGGGCAGTGCCTGAGACACAGGGACATCCTCCCGTGTTCCCTGAGCCACCACCAGGGCTCACAGGCTCCAGATGTGGCCACGGGCAAGCAGCTCACCCAGGGTGTGCCAGGAGGGTGCCCTGGGCAGCTCTGTGCAGATGCAGCTGCTGCAGCCACGCTCAGCCCAGCACTGCCCATTCCCACCGCGCAGCCACAGCTCTGCCCCCTGCCCTGGGTGTCCCTGCTCCCCCCACTGCCTGCACTGACCCTGCTCCAGCCCTCAGAGGTGCCCCAGAGGGAGGGATTTGCTGCTCCAGTGCCGCTGGCCTGGCCAAGGATGGACAGCCCACTGTCCAGCCACCCCTGCCAGCTCCGTTCCCAGGCTGCGTGTGCCCCGGAGCGTTGCCCTGAGTTTTGCAGTTCTGATGTTTTCATTCTTTTGTAACTGGCTCTCACACATTCTCTGTCAACATAGCCATGTTATTGTAACGATAACTTGTTATTTACATTCCTTTCTCCTGGGAACAGAAGTTTGATGGACATTTCCTTTGACCAGTGTGATTGAGGGGCGGCAAAGCTGCTCCTCCAATCCACTGTGATTTCTAAGACACATAGAAAATAAAGATGGGCAGGGTCCGCCCGCAGTTGTTCCTTTGCTCTCAGCAAGTGTCCGTCTCCTTCTTTCGTGTCGTTATTGTGACATTGGAGCAGCCCTGGGATACAGCCCCAGGAGCCACTGGCTCCTCACGCTCCTTCCCCATCTGGTGACCTCAGGAAGGGCTGCTCCCAGCCTGGCCAGCCCAGGGGAACAGCACAGAGCATCCACCAACTGATCCCATTCCATGGGCTGGGAATGCCAAAGCTCCATTTTGGGAATGCCAAAGCTCCACTTCCACATTTCACAGCTAAACATTTCCTTTTCTGTTAAACCCCAGACAGCTACTTTCTATTCATTTTACATTAACCTCATTATTTCAATGCTCTGTGCTGCTTTGCTCCACTATCATCTCCAGCCGTCCTCTGAGCTAAAGGTGTTGAGCTTTATCTGCTGAAAGAAGACTTTATTTTCCAGTCTGGACTTCCATTATGCAGAAAATAACACAGCTCAGTGGAGGAAGGTTGCTGGAATAATTTGTATCTTTTTATACAAACTGATAATAAAAATTTAGCTCCTTGATGTATTTTTCTCCCTTAAACTGTAGTTATGTTTCCTTGAATAGACAAATGCAAGATAAATTCAATTACAGCATAATTTCTCCCAGGGTGAATAACCTTTAAATCAGCTCTGATCTCAAAACACATTATAGGATAACACACTGTCCATTACATTGTTGAAATTGGGGCTACGGCAGTGCCTAGAGTTGTCAGTATGAATATCAAATTATTTATGTCCCTCTTTGCATCCTTGAATACCAAATAAGCTCGGGAGCTCTGACAGCAAGAAGCCCTCTTCAGAGGCTGATTTCCAGTGGAGGAAAGAGGTGTTTGCCTGACAGCCCCTCCAACTGCAGAGCACCATAAATCAGAGAGGTGCGGCTGCTCTGCCCTCACCTCGCCCAGCGTTTCCCCTGCTCTTGGGGAGCAGTTCCACAGTGAAAGTTCAGTTCAGCCTTCCCCTCCTCTGGCTGCATCACTGCTCCTTGGAATTGGTGCAGAACCAGCAGGGGAGCCCCCAGGGCATTGTGAGTGGGCATTTTGGGGTTGAGCTGTTGATCAGGAGAAGCCCAGAAGCCTTTCCCATCACCAGATTTACGAGTTCTCTCTACCCTCTCTTCCATTTTACAGGCCCAAGCGTTTAACACAGCCATTGTCTCCTTTTGTAAAACATTATCAGCTACAAAAGTCAGGTGCCTTAATGGAATCCCTGCCCAGGGTCAGTGGTGTCACAGGCTGGAGCTCAAGGAGAGCCTCGATGACTCAGAGCCACCCAAACACACTGAGCTCAGTGCCATGGAAATTCCTTCCTGCAAATAAAGTTAACCCCGTGTTAAATGTGACAAAACTTCACATGGTCCAATTTGCTGAGGCCACACAATCCAATGCAATTAAGTGCAGACTTGGGAGAGGGAGGGAATTTTTTCTTTTTCTATTTGAGCAGAAGAAAGTCAGGGTGCACTTGAAAAACAAAAGGAGAAGGATCTTGCTCATGCTACAAACCTGCCAGGTCAGGTTTTGCAAAGCAACCACAGTAGTTTGAGACCTCTTCTGAAAAGCCACCATCCAACAATTCCAAAACAATTTGAAGACATTTGTGTGAGAGTCTGGGGGATCAAAATCTGTATCAGAACAAGAGCTGTGCTTATGTGTGCTCGTAGTTTAAACAAGGAAGTTTAATCATTCATTTCATATTGAAGAAGGTAAACCAAACAATGAACCTGTAGTGGACTTATTTTAGTGGGATGGCTGAAAGAGGATGAAATAGTTTTTGACCACTGCAAAAGTCCCCTTGTCCAACCACATCACTGTTCAGCTTGGTCAGTGAGTGGTAACTAAAACTGAGTTGCTGACAAAGCTTCCCACGAGCTGGACATGCTGGAGCTTTAGCAAGCAGCAATTCAGCTCTCCAGCAGTTGTTTTCTTTACTAATTTTTAAGGCCACCAGCATGTCAAGCAGAAAATCCAGTGAGCTGAGGAGAGAGCTGTAATTACCAAGGCAGTCTGCAAGAAGCCTCTGGTGCAGGAAGAGCCTCAGCACTGACCCTCTGAGCGCCAAAGCCTGTGACTGGCGTGCCTGGGTGGCTCTGCCTGCAGAGCCAGCGAGGGGGGCAGAGCACAGGGGGCTCTGGGAGCTGCCAATAAGCACGGAAGGGAAAAGCCTTGAGCACAAAGCACATGGAGCAGCAGCTTCTGCAGAGCTCAGGAGAGCCTGGGGAGCGAGCTGAGCCCCCAGCTCTGTGCTTGCCAGGCCGGCAGCGCTCCCTGGGCAGCGAGCAGGGCCTGCAGCTCCCGCAGGGCAGGAGCCAGGAGATGCTCTGAGCTTGTCAGCAGCGACTGAGCTGCCTTCAGTGAGCCGTGACTCGTGCCAGGCAGGGAGAGAGGCAAAAGCAAGGGGTGGTGGATGCAGGGGAAGAGCAGCACTCTCCAGGGAGAAAGTGGCGTGGGCTTAATGCCCAGCCAACAGGTGAAATGATTGTCTGACAGAAGTGCCTGGAAGCTCCCACTCCTGGTTTTATTGTAATTTGAATTTTCTTCTGTCTGTGACAAAAATGACCTCTCAAGGATTCAGTACAACTCAGGGCAGTCCATATATATGAATGAGGTTATATTTTACATTCACTGATCCTACATACCCACTAGGTAAATTTTAAAGGCACAACCTAGACTTGAATTAAAACACAAACAACGCCACTGAGCCAAAACTATGGAGCTGCCATCCCAGGGAGGCTGAGCTATGGTGCTCAGAGAACATGGAGCAGCAGCTCCTCTCTCCTCACGCTCCCCAGGACACCAGACAAGGCTTTGCCTCTTGTGATGTGCCCTCTGCTTCCTACAAGGCAGATCCACCTCCAGAATCAAAGCCCTGGTACTTAATTCAATGCATGCACCTGATGCCACTTTCAGGGGAACACAGGAGGCTCTTGTGTGAGGACAAGCTGCCTTCTCAAACTGAAGCTGGCTGTAACAGTACAAGAGGCTCCTGTTGGTCACAAACCAGCAAAGGGCCCATGTTTATAATGGGGATTTAGGAGGCACCATCTGAGCATCCTGTACTAAGTGACCTCACAAATCCCAGCACCTTTATCTGCCTCTGTCACTGGGTACAAACAACAGCTGTTTGTCACAGCCTCCCCTTCCAGGAAGTCAGTATAACTCACGGAATCAGCCTGCTGGGGGTGATTTACCAAAGAGGGAAAACCATTCCAATTTACTTGACACAGCCAACAATAATAATTCTGTCCGTCTGCATTTTATTAATGTCTGTGCATTGCTGGTGGTGATGTATGGAGGAGACAGGAGAGGATGCTTTGAAGCTGGGAGGGGAGGCTGTCCCTGCAGGGCTGAATGCCTGTGTCACAGAAACACACACGTACAACAGGAGGTGTCATTTTTATGGGGCAGTGAAGCCTCTGTGACAGAATTATGCTGGCAGTAATCTTCCTGAAGAGACTCTCAGGTGGGGAGGAGAAAGGAGAGGTCTTCTGATTAGATGGATGTTGTGGTTTGAGCTGGCAGAACACCAAGCCCCCCACGAAAAGCCACTCACCCCCATCTGCAGATGGACAGGGGAGATATTTTTTTAATGATGTATTTTCCAATTTGAGATAAGGGCCATTCCAATTAAGCTACCATTCAGGCAAAACAGGTTCAAACTTAAAAGTGATTAAGTAAATTTATTGCTTACGCAATCAGAGGAGTATACTGAGAAACAAAATAAGCCCTTAAAACACCTTCCTTCCCCCTATCCAGCCCCTCCTTTGGCCCCACTACCAGCACAAGGAGAGAGGGTGAGGGGTTTCTTTGGTCA
>VZRZ01002991.1:0-59274 GCA_013398175.1 Climacteris rufus
GGAAAAATGGGGTAAAAATGGGAAAGGGGGATAAATGAAAAAAATTATGCTACCTAGCTACAAGCTACAGAGGGATATTAATATTCAAAATGTTAAGGTGTCTGTGAAATATATGTAATGAGTAACACTCATAGTTTGTTACTATAGGTTCATTGCTTCCAACACTGAAGACGGCACATGGATAATTTACGATTCCCATTGTCCCCTCTGCAGGGACTAATTCTGAATTATTTATGTACCTATATACGCACAGAACTGAAACATTTTAGCTAAAGTCAGCCACTCACTCACAGTCTTGAAATTATGCAGCCCTTGTTGCTAAAAATGATGTTAGCCTCTTGTGATTTAAGTCATAACATTTTATTTTCAGTCCCACTGAGAGAAAAAGCAGAGAGAAAGAAAAAGTAGATATATTTTCTTGAAGATATCTCTGAATGTATTTTTTAAAGATTTAAATATGTAATGGTAAATTGTTGAGTCAAAACTGTTGTTAGAATGTGCATGTAAATAAACATTTATTTTATTCATGATTAGAGATAATTTTTCTATTGCACTGAGAGAATTCTTTTTAAGATGGCTATTTTTGAATACAAAATCTTTGCATTTCAAGAAAGGACACACATCTACTTATTAATTAATCAAAGAACGGGATTTCATTTTGGGAAATTGGTCTTGACTGTTAAGAATTGCCAACAAATCACTACCTTCAGTACAAATGAAACCGTCGTTGCCGTTTCTATTTGAACTCCAATGATTCCTTGCTGCTCTAAATGGCTCTTTTGGATAAATTAAAACTCTTTAATAGTGGAAAAATGCAGATATTAATCATTTCTTAATAAAATATTAGATCAGAGAATGTCTTGAGATCTATGCCAAGGATAGTGTTTGATGTAGATCTAACCCAGTCACTATGAACAGGACATAGGCATTTCATTTAAGCTAAATATAAATGTAATATATTATGTCTGGTTTTAACTAATTTTGCTTTATCTGCAGGAGGACCATTTTTTTTATTGAAACATTTTAATATTACAAAATTACGTTCAAAATTTCTAGTTTGTCGTTATATAGATGTCACTGTGCTAAGGGCAATTAATAAAAAGAGTAAGAGAAAAGAAACCCCTTCTTGAGCAGCCCCAAACCTTTGGGGTTTCATATGAACTGGCTGTCTCTGCCTTCAGGAATTGTACCGATAATGATAACTGTTCAAGGAAAAAGCACAGCCTGTAAGCAGACTATTTAATACCAAGTGGATAAAGATGTAAAAGTATTTGACATGGAAAAGAGATTTTTAAAAAGGTATAAAAGGGAAATCCTTCTTTTTCCCCCTTCTGTACAATTCAACAATTGTTAATGAATTAGGAGGAGGGGCATATTGATGTACTGCTTGACTGTAACACAAAGAAGTGTAGTTAGCAAAAAGCTGCAGTGGGTAATGAACAGTATTTTAACTCGGCAGTTTAACCTCCGTGTCTGTCAGAAATGACCTTTTACCAACCCCAATGAGAGCCTGATTTCTCACTTTTGCTACTCACTGCTGGATGAGTGAATGTAGAATTTGACAGCTAGAGGTTTTACATGAAAAGGGAAGGTACTTAAAAAGCATGTTTTGTGATGATAGGCTACATTTATTCACTGTTCATTACACTGGGTGTGCAGGAGCGTTTGTGGATTGATTGGGTGTGAGCAGCTTGTCTTCTGGGGCAGCGAGGAGACGTTATTGACCTGCATGGGAGTCGAGGTGGCCTCCAGATGACCCCCCTTTCACCTGGAATTGACCTTGAAAACAACCTAGGCTTCACCCTACTTTGAATAAATAGAAAAGTGTCTTAACAGCATGTGGATTATTAGAATGGACATATTGCACATTTCTCCTTTTTCAACTTTTATAGAGGTGCATGTGTAGGGGGTGGAGGGAGAGTGTTGCCTTTTAGATTTCCAGATACAGCAGCTGCACAACTTGGTATTTGCACAGATTTATGGCAGGAGGCAACTAGACTTTCTCCTGCTTGATGCTAAATTTTACCATTCATCATTATTGATTAGAGCCTACACTCTATGACAGAGCCCAAACCTTACTATGACAATTGCTATTTCAGTTGTTATGGGCCATAATGGGCTATAGGGATGATTTAATAGCGCACAATAGCTATCTGTAATTACACATGAATAATCCATGAATTCTCTAGCACAGTGCTTATAATCAGACCCTAACAGCCAAGGCACAGATATTTGTACTTGTTTCCCCTTCAGCAACTAGGCTAGAGCGCACCTCTACGTGTAAACTCCACCACAACAGGCCAAAACCAATTGTTTCCTTCTGTGTCCAATCTTGACTTTTCTTTCTATGCTTAAAATAAATCAGTTAAAGCAGAGGGTAATGGCATATTGCATCGTCGCTGAGAATGCAGCCTCCTAATGAACTTAGCTTGGCATGGAGAGCTGCCTGGAGCTGCCACCTCAAAAGTTGTTTCCTCTGGTTTTATTAGACACAAAGGTTTTATTAGACACAAAGAGTAATTTTTCCAAGTTTCTAAATCCTGATGGTAGGGTGACAATCCTATTCTATGTGGATTCCTATTCTAAAAGGATTCTATGACAATCTTTTTCTGTGTGGACAAATAAAAAAAGGAAACATTTACAGGAGCTATCTCTGGAAGTCAGTTGACTTATTTCACATTGAATATTTTCTGAAATGTTGCCCAATATTTGCTTCTGTTTTGAAACATTTAGAGCACTGATCACAAAAGTATCTTTCCTACAGGTCGAATGCAACTCTTTCAGGGAACTGTATTACTAGTAATAGCTTTGATTGCTGGCATCACATCAGTGGCATCGCACAGGAAAGCCAAACTGACCTGATTTTCCTAAAACAAAGCCTCTTTAATCTCAGATGTTTCATTCTGAGCTACTTGAAAAAAATCTTGGTGGCTAACAGTCTGCAAAACCTACAGTCACCATTTTGTCTTAAGTTTATGATGTCTGTCCTGTGGCTGTCTCAGGCTTCCATGTTGGTGCTAGCTAAGTAGAGAACCCTATCTGTGCTGATCAAAGAGCATTCTGTAATTTCATTTCCAGCAACAACGTTCTGGGTGCTCATACTCTTTCAGGCTTTGAAAACAGTGTTTTCTTCCTCATATAGGGCTGAAGAGGGTTTTTCATTCTATAAGAGTGACTATTTTTCTTCTCTCCAAGTTTCAATGTTAAGGCATGGTTAGAACATGCTTTCAAATGGGCTTTCTCATAAAATTTAAATGCAACTTATCCTAAAAAACCTATTGCCAAATGAAATAAGAGCCTGCACAATATTCTTCTGAGTCATGCAAATTATTTTTCCAAATATTATTTCCTCCTAATTGCTGACATTTTTCTGTACATCAAGTAAACACAAAGCAAGGATGTGTTTTCTTTAGCAGCTGAGTCTGTAAAGAACATGCACACACACATGCAAAAGGTAACTTACAATGGTATGACATTAGAAATACATGTAGCATCACAGTCAGCTTCCATCTCATCTTTTTTCTTACCTCTCTAAAAAGGATCAGGCAGTTTTGCCCAGAGGTAGAAATAAAGGGAATCCTTGTTAAAAGGTATATTAGCAAAATAAAAGAACAGCTTTATTAGGGACATGTGCAGAAAGGGAAGTTTGAGTAGCAAATGATAATTTACTTTTGAGGTATTTTTAAAAGGTTTAATCTTACTGATCATGAGTTAAATTGGATGTTTAATCAGTTAGTGAGTGCCAAAAATAATTATGCCGGAGTGCTTAGTCTGCAGAATGTGTACACAAAGCATATAAATCCTTTCTTTCCCCAGGGATTTCTCAGAATAACACACAACTAAAAGACAAAAGCAATATCAAACTCATATAAATTAACATTGCAAATGATCTGAAAAAAATACAATAAATAATGTGATTCTATCACTCTGAATATGCTATATAGGGGAGAGTGTCCAACACAAATATGTTCATTAATCTCTTATATCCTCACTAAACTTTTTCAGGAAACTTTCCTGCCATTTACTTTCCACAGTTCAATTGAACATCATCTTATGAATAGCAAAAATGGGTTGATATCTTTGTACAGAAATCTATAATCTTCTCTGAAATAAATGTTCAAAACTGAACTAATTTTACTCCTTTCTTCCTCTTGGAAAGAAAAGTGTTTGTCAGTATTTAATACCAGCTCTGAAATCCAGAACAATGCACCCTGATGGATAGGTTTCTTCAGTTTTGTTGCTTCTCATAGAAGTGTGTAGAGATTTCATTTACACAGGATCTTTTCTTCAATCTTGTATAGTACATAGCTACAGTGTTTGTGTCTCTGTGTTCATGTATGTACGTTCATAATTACTCTAGATTGGATGCCAATTTAAATGAGATGGCAGCTGTGTAGGTGAAATGATCTTTAATCTCTGCAGCCTTTGCAAAATAATTTTGGGCCTAAATTTTTCATGTAATCCTTTCACTTGGAAAATATAAGAACCTGCCCATCAAACATGTTATGCATATGCTATATAAGGCTTTTTTGGAAGCACCCAAAATATAACTTATGAAATGTGAAAAATAGTTTGATGATGCAAGGTTTTAATTTTTTGAATTTCTGAAATACCTATTTTCACCCTTTGAATTAATTCAATTTTATTTTTTTTAATAAAGAAATCTCACAGGATAAAGCAACTAACTGGGACTAACAGGTTGCTTTTAAATTTATTCCATGCAGTTTCACTCCTCCCAGACACAAAACTGGAATGGAAAACTGATAGAAAAAACAGTGACCATCATGCTGAAATGGTGAGTTGGTCACTATAACACAATTTTGCCCTGCTTCTAGCATGACTGAATTTTACCTCAGGTTTTTTTATTTCCTGGCCATATATAGACTTGTTTTTTCACTACTCCCATTATTTCTCAGGAGTTAACTCCGCTGAAGGCAAAAGAATTAGTATTGCAAGGGAAACCAGATGATGTTTCCTTTATTCTGCTGTGCTTGCCTATCTCCACTACACCTGCATAAGTATCCTACATGAATGAATCATTCATTAACTGCTTTAGCAAGACAGGTGCTTCAGATACTTTAGTACCTAAAACATAAAACTTGAACCCATGTAAAGAACAAACTGTGATCCATGTATTAAGTTAATGCCAACTCATGGAAGACCATTTCCAAAATCATTTGTTCATTTCAGATGGAAAATTCAAAAATAATAATTCCAAAATAACAATAATTCCAAAATAACATTTAAAATTTGGATTACTGTTGCTTTCCTAATGTCTTCTACATAATTATACGCTATCTTTGACTGCCTCCCATGCTTCAGGCACTTTTTACTGGTGTACAGCAAAATTTAAAAAAAAAATTTTAAATTGGGTACAAAAACTTGTACTATAAGTTGCACTCAGAAGCCACCTTAAAGTTATAGTTTTCAAATAAAAACTGTTTTTTGCACTGAAATTTTAAAATGGGTGATTTTTATATGTCACACGTGTTGAAATGCCCACATATAATTGAGTTAGAGACAGAACATTACCACAAAACAGGAATGTTCAAATTTTTATCAAAGTAACAATTTTCTTTAAAATTTATAAAATTTATAAATTTACAATTTATAAAAATCTGCTCATGAAATCTTGTTCGTCAGTTCAGTACTTGTAACAAAAGAAACATCATAGAAAACACCTTCACTATCCTTTTGAGAAAAACACCTGGTGTGAATTTGACACCAGTTTTAATATTCTAACAGAGAGTTCAAGCAGCGGTGTAAGGGGCTTTGAAATTTCTATTTCTCTGAACTTTCAGATTCTAGAATGATGATGAGATTATTATTGTTGATGAGTTATTATTTTTTATGTAAAATAAATGTCCTGCAATCTCCCACAGTCATAAAAATCCGACTTCTCTTCTAGAGAAAAATTTAATAATTTTGTCCATTCACACATTTGGGTTTTGTCCATTAAAATTGTTCAATATTGTCTTTAATGTTTGGTGAACTGTAAAAATTAGAAGATTAATTTAGGTTGGATATGCATAAAACTCAAATTGTTATCTGAGATTATGCATTGTTTCCTCAGGGAAGACAATTTTTAATTTCTGCCATTCTTAATTTCCCTAAGGATAAAGCAGAAAAAAAAAAAAACTACCCACATTTCAAATTCATTTATGAAAAATGTTAGCATTTATATCCTGATTATTTTACCCATACTATGGTTAATTGTAAGCTCAGCTTTCCTCCACAAGAGCTCACCCACTCTGTAATATTTTAAGTTTGCTTTTTTTAAAGACAGATTTTCTTTTTTCTGTTTTGATCTGGGGTTTTGTGAATGGAGGGCTGACAAGAATTCTTGTGGGGAAAGCAAAAAGTAGGAAAGATCCTTAAAATCAATAGACAAGTGAAAGGGGCAGACAGTCACCCAAAAAAAAAAAAAAAAATCAAAGCATAATGAGAAAGAACAAACCCTTAAAATCTCTCAGATTCACCCAGATAGTGAGTTACTCTAGTTTTGTCTCTGTCACAGCTTTCCCATTTGCATATAATCCTACATTATCTTTGTCTCTTGAATGGTGTTCTCTCCTGTATGGTATTAAAAATAGATATTGTTTATGCAGTAACATACAGGAGAGGAGACAAAAACTGGGAAACAATAGCAAAGTACTGAGACGGTAGATAAAAAATTAGAAGGGCCAAGAATGTAGAACTGTTGTCCTGGGAAATGGTGTGAAATAGAGAAAAAGAGCTAATAGAAAAAAATTGAAGTGAACTGGAGGATGGAAGCTGATAAGAGGTACAGAAGCAAGAGAAAAAAAAATCCGAAGTATAGAAATATAGGAAATATCTGAAATTAATATGGCCAAAGGTTATAAATAAATGAAAACAAGGTAATAGAAGTCAATTTGTTTCTAATGATTTTGTACATTTTTTAATACTTGCTTGAAAGTGGAAAGGAGCCCAAAGACAGAATTGTTGACTGAGGTAGAGCTTGAAAGAGGGTGAATAATTATAATATCTGTTTCTGCATCGATGCCTGTCTACAAGTTCCTAAGGCCAGTCATAGTTTAAATTTTTTGGAGGTGGGGAATAACACATTTCTCAATTCAGTGACAGTCACAGGACTGTGTTGTTCTGAACTGATTACAAGGGGTTTGAGCCAGATGCTACTGAAAGAAGCAAGACCTTAAAGTTCAACTTCCACATTTGCAGTTATACCAAGATATTTTTAAAAAACAGGGCTGTGCATCTTGTGGATGTACATGTGAGAGAAGGAGAAAGAGTCAATTACAGTTTATAAACATTTACACCTTCTTCATACAGTTGAGCATCAAAGAAACACATTTTAATAAAAAAACTAATTATTTCAGTCTCTTATGTTTTGCCAGTCCCACATCCCTTGTCAGTTACTTGCATCCAAAACAATGTCTTGTTTCCAAGGACACAGAGTTTTCTTTGTTCTTTGCTGAGAATTTCTGCATTAGAGGGATTTCTGATAGAAGGTAGGAGTTTCCTTCTTATTAACATGTGGAGGCATACAGACTTAGTAGATGTTATTTCAGTTGGGAAAGCAAACTCCCAGTATTCCAGACCGTCTTCAAAAAGTTAATTTACTTGCTAATGTTTTTCTGACAACTCTGCTGTTATCAAGGATGGGTTTGTTGGAATAAAAAAATACCTATTCTTGAGCCAGACCTCATATTTTTGTTTGACATGGTACTGGTTTCACAAGCCCAAGTGCTTGAAAGAAAGAGGTGGATCACAAATAAAAATTCCTCACTGCAGGCTAGTAGAACTCTTTAAGTTGTTGTGTGGTCATATGTAGTATCATGTCCTTGTGTGGTGTGAGTAAAGATGCATATTACCACACTAGAAATACAGACAAATATCGTCAAAGATTTTCTGTGGTGTGGTTGTCTTCTCCGGAACAGGAGGAAGCCTGCTTTAAAAAGAGGCTGCAATTAAATACCTAAAATCCTTGTTTCAGCAAAATATCTTACCTTTTATTCCTTTCCATTATATTCAGTGCTATTTCTTACATTAGTAAAAAAAAAGTTTCTCACTCTTAGCGTCATAGGTCTTTTGTTTATAAAAGGAAATTCTAGTCAGTTTGCCTTATTTACACAGTAAGAAGACATAGCTGCATACATTAGATGTTCTTAACGCTCATGTTCTTTCTATCCTTTTTGACAACTTTTTTTCCAGTAGTTTGTAAGGGTAAATTGAACTGTACTTGATTTTTCAAACTGTTCTCATTAATCGATTTGCGGTTTTGTTTTAATTATGGCATTCATAATATTCCGATGGACTCCTAATGTTGCGGATGAGTCGCCTTTCTATAACTTTATACAACCCTTAAATTAAAGCCCCTTTAAAGCAAGATTCCATGAAAATGGTGTATTTCTATCAAGTTGCATTTGTTCTGAACTGATAAGCGGATGGTCTGCAACAGCTTGTACTTTTGAACTTTTATAGTAGATAATTTTATTTCTGTGTAATGGGTCCTAATATAAACCAGAAACCCAAATATAGAGCTTTTCGGGAGCAGGAAGGTGTTATGTAGAATGAAACATAATATTTTATTCAATGGCAGATAGAAATGTATTTCTGCCCATAACATTTTGAGTACTCACTCCTTTTATCAGTTTGGATGCACAAGTGGTATATGCTTCAAAATCCACTTTCTGCCCTGTTTCCTTTGGTCTTCCTAATTTTTATGCAGTTCCTGGTGTTGGTCTAAAGATGGGAAAAATCAGTTCAACTTGACATGAATGTTGAGTTGATGATCATCTAAGTTACCACAATGTTTCATCCCACTCTCTTTTTATTAGGAGATAAATAATACGACAAATAGGCTTGGGTAAGAGGATCTCAGTGCAAAGATTGGGGATCTCAGTGCAAAGAATTCCTTCAGAACACCATGTCTGTTGGATCACAAATTCGACCTCCTAGATGCCAATGATGACATAATGCCTCACAGTTCGGCAATTTTTTTCCAGGTGATCAAGATAAAATCATCAACCACTATTTTTTCATCAAATGGAAGGGGCCAGCAGCAGCTGGCACAGTGAAGCATTTCTTTTGGCTTCTTTGCCTAACAAGGAAGAAACATGCTAGATAGATAGGAATCTGCAAGATAATTAACTATGCAAACACACAGATTTAGGATATGAATTGATTATGGGTTGTTCAGAGGGACTTTGAAATTAAGCTTTATTTACTTCTGTTTTACATGGTAATTTACAGATGTGTAAGAAAAAAAACATATGTCTGGTAAGTTTATTCTGGAAGCAATGGTCATCTAGATAATGCCATTACAGCTCCTAATGGCAGAAAGGTAAAAAGATGAGTTATGGAGAGTGTTGCTTGCTTATGTTAAATTAAGTTACTATACTGCAATAATAGTTGCAGACTTTGTTGATGCTTTGATTTTGACCACCAGTGTTATCTCCTTATCATTTGGCACAGGAGAAGTCTCTGGCTTAGTTAGAAAAAAAAAAAGTTGTTTCTCAGAGTCTGTCTGTGAAAAATCTTGGTTTCTAGGTTTTCAGTGAGGGAGAATTAGAACAAATGGAAAATAAACAACCTCCCTCAAGGCCCCCCTTCTAAAGTCTGAGCTCACTTATAAAGCGTTGACAGTTCCCTATACAAAAACATCACAAGTGCCAGATTTCTGAAGTGCTGGGAAATTACAAGATTAGGTGATATGCCTAAGGAAACTGAAGGAAACAAAACAAAGTAATCACTGTGGGGTTTTTTTTTAATATATTTTTTTTGTTAGTGGGTCTTCACCACAGATGCAGAAAATATATAGTTTATCCAATTGATTTCTTCCTTTCCAGTTATTTGATTTTTTGACAGCTTTTAAGTGATGTTGTTGTGAAAATATCAGGCATTGATGTGAATTGCATTGGACAGAGGATGTATATTTTGGGAAAGATTATTTAACATTTAAAATTTTATTTTAAAAATATATCCTAATAGGTATCTTGTGCTGTTTTACAAGTAACTTCAACCAAGAGCAAAAATGGGAGATTAGCAGCTTTAATAATTGTTACTTTACATGTGATGAGATGTTCAATGTGGATTTCTAAGACTAATATCAAAACAGTTTTGAGTGAATCATCTATATATTTCCTGGAGTACATTAGCGAAGTGTTACCAAGCCATGTCATATACTTAAAAGGCAGTTTCATTCATGGTTAATATAGCTGGAGTTACTTTTTTTTCCGATAGCTCTTCAAATCTTATGTTAGGTATCCCTACCAACACCTTAGCCCCAGTTCCTAAAGGCATATTTTATTTTCATTACAAGCACAAGTATGTGATGTTTGCCAAGGCTAAGACAGTAGGTGTTGAACTAAGAGGTAAAAGACACTGCTATAGTGGGATAAGGGGCAAATGTTAACTCCATATAGAACATGTGCCTCTTAAGGTGAAATCTTCTAGCAAAAATATTGTAAGTTAATGCAATGCAGAGACTTAACAAAGAATTTCAATGACTTGTAACAACTTCATAGGTGATCACCTGAGAGAAGACTATACATAACTTAAGGAAGCACTGCCTTCCAGATGCTGGAGGTGGCACTGAGCATAGGAAGAAAAGCATGATCAGTTTAATGCAAGCAGGGAGCAAACACTATTCCTAAGTAAATCCCAAAAATAAAGCTGCTGTGTTTGGTTTATCTGCATAATTAATTACTGAATACATCATCACAGCTCTGTGCTGTGAAGTCATTCTTCAGAAGGACTGCAGAAAACCTGAAGTCCCAGCCAGCACTGAGTCCTGCTAGGCAACCAGGAGAAGAGATCTGCCAGCCCTTTCCTGACCTTATTCCACTCATGGAAGGTTTGGGAAGTGCACACGAACCCTCAGCACAGGGAGTGGCTTGGTCTTGCACTGATCTGCAAGTAAATGGGGTTTGGAGAGAAGCTCTATCCTCTTTTACCCTACACTGAGTCATTCTCTGTATAGCAGGGATTTGGTTTCTTTGCAGAGTATTTGGTCTGTTCTAACACCTTTCCCAGCAGCTCTCAGTTCTTCCTAGAGTTTTGTTGGGTTTGTGCTGTTTTGTTGTGTTGTTGTCTTTTTTTTTTTTTTTTGGGGGGGGGGGGGGGGGGGGGGTGGTTNGGGGGGGGGGGGTGGTCGTTGTCTGGTTGGTTGTTTGGCTGTGGTTTTTTTCTGTCATTTCCTCACAGTTGTGCTAATTTGACTGGGTTTATTGATTTTAAAATACGTCTCAGCAAGGGCTTCTAACACCTCCTGAACATATATCTGTCCTTGTTTTGAAGCAATTTCCTTGGCCAAGGTCTGATCAGGTTTCCAATTTTCTATTTGCTTTGCTTCTACCTGCTCACCAGGCTTGGAGGCGGGAGAGCAACCTTGCTATTCTGCCATGATACATGTTCTGCATGAGTTTATGACTGTCATTATTTAATGAAACCATTACTGCTGGAGTTAAACAGACTAGTTTTCACTGAAGTCTTGTTTTTGTGTTTTATCCACAAACACTGGGCTGGCTAACTCTTTCCATGACATCTTGCCGTACTCATCTGTAGGGAAATACAATAATCCTGTTTTATGACCTAGAGTATCCATGCCTTGTTTTTTTCATTGTGCTACTCTATTTGACAGAGTAGTCTGAGTCATCTCTCCTAAAAACAAAATTTGAACCACCTCTCATATAAAAAGAATTCCAGTGCTTTGAATTTCATTTTAGAATTTATCAGATTTTTTTTTTTTCCCCAGAATAATTTTAAGAGGGTTGCTACATTCCGGCAAAGTTTTCAGTTTGCACTTGTGTTGTACTTCAGCGGTCAGAAGAGCATGACCACTGTTCTGAAATCGCATTGGCAATACATCTTTTTACATAAGGCATTGGAAGGATATTTCTGGTTCTTTGCTTTGAATGATTTGATAGCGAGATATCTTTCAAGAATGTGACACTTTTGCACAGAAGCACACCCCCTACAATGATTGAAGTATCACAACAGTGATAATGGAGAACTCAAAGCTATGTCTTTTCTCTTCGCCTCTGGCTAGCCCTCAAGTATGTTACTTTTGAATACTAGTTCTTCATGTTTACAAGTTTCTAATATCAGTTTCTGAATTTGCTAAAAAAATGGAAAAAATTTCTGTAACATGCAATTATTCTCTATATCTTGATACACATTATTTTCTACTGTAGTAAATATGACACGAAATTTAACTCCCATCTTTCAGCACACAGCTTAAATTAAAATGGTATTTCTATTGTCCTAACATCCATGCTTGTTTTTTAATGGTTAGTGTAGTCATATCTTTCAAGGAATGTTTTCTAAAGTTCTGTACTCAGCAATGGAAATATTTTAAATTATTTACTTCAGCTACACAGATAAAAGCTTTCATGCTGAAACATATATATGTTTTCTGACCCAGTCTTCTTTGTTTTATCACATGCAGAGCACAAATAAAAGCAAACTACTTGTTCCATCCTAACAAATGAATAATTCCCACAGGAAAAGGAACATGCAAATATGTAGTCAGGATATATTACAGATTATGGAAAGAAATTTCTGTTTTGTGATGACCCAGGTAAAGGAAAAGTCTCTTTAGGTCTTCTGCTTTAAACTTTATGCTACTTGGGTTCCTATCATTTCCACCTGAATAATCTGGACAGTCTTTCATGTAATTAGGATGTCAACTGTTATTGATTTCTTAAATTAACAAGATTAGCAACAGTTATGGATCATACTGACATGATAAAAACTTTTATTAAGATATTATGGGAAGAAAAGATCCCCAAAGAAATATTTTGCCAGGCTCCTTTAGTTTTCAAGTTGACTGTGGACTGGGAGGTTTCACAGTGAGTCATTGTGCTGAAATAAACTGGCTAAGTATCTTTTACTAAACCTGTAAAAATTTCATCTTTTGATTATTATTTCAATTTTAAGCGTAATTACTCAGACTTCTTTGTTGTTTTAGTATGCCATACACCTCTTTTCTCCTGAAAATTACTGTGAACATACAACAAAAGACTACAGGAATACGTTTATTTCTGCAAAATTTTCTGCCAAGCTCAGTGCTGGGCACTACATCTTTCACAAAATATATGCTGTAGCACAGGGTTTCCCTGATTTTCCTGTAGATGCTAAGTGAATTTAAAAAACATAACAAAAATAGGGTCATCTGAGTAATTTTTGAAACAAGTACACTAGAGCATCACAGAGACCTCTCTGAACTTCTTTTTTCTTCCTTTTTCTATTACTTATCTTCCAGTCTGCCCTCTTTATAAATTTTAAGTCTGTTTTAAATTTATTCTGAAATCCCTGGATTAAGCTTAATGATGTTTTAAGATTTTATTTAGGTTTAAGAGCGCCTCTCCCCATTTATTTTCTGTTTCTTTGGATTCCTCATTCCTTTGTGCAGCTAAAGGGTTTTTTAACGTTTTGCTATGTATTTATTAAGAGTTTTCCAAGTCAGAAAGATAATTTACAAAGAAGTATTGCAGCTAGAAGGGAAGTAAAGTGAAAAGTATGAAAGGGAAGACCAACACTTTTTAAAAAACATAATACCAAAATGATACCAACTCAATTTTAACATTGTTAAATGTTAAAGGATACAATTTTAACATTGTTCAAACAATTTTCCCTGCAGGAGGTGTTTAGTACTTTGTTCTTCTCATTTTTACAACAGCTTACAGAAATTGTGAAACTAATGACATCAAAAGTTGTGAGCCAGCTCTCCACCCACATAGGGCACTGCCTGACAACAATCAAAAACCAGTAATAAACCTGGCAGCTTTCTTTGATCATGCAAGTGCCAAAAAGAGAGTGCTATAAACCATTTTTAACTTTGTGTGTAATTAATGATCAATTTTTTAAAATTAGTGTAATTATATGTTCCCTTGGTCTTGCCCACAGGTTTACTAGAACCCTAAAAAAATGTTAGTAAGTGTAATGCATTCTTGTCATTCAACTGGCATTCCTTCAACACTCTGCAGCACAGACTTCCTACTGAACTTGTGGTCTTGCAGTTATTGCAAGCTGGCAAAAAAAGTGGGTTTGACTCAAGCTACTACTTCTGCAGGGAGAGAAACATTAATAGAAACATAAGCCTCATTCAGGTTGTACAGAAACCCAAAAACATCAATATATTTTTAAAAAAATTAATTATATGTACCAGAGAAAACACAGAGCTAGGGAATGAGAAGAGTTCAATGGAATCAGTAAAGGCCTTTGGTCCATTTTTGATCAGCCCCTCGGCACTTCAAAGAAAGCTCTGCTTGCGTTTCAAAACCATGTTTTCTAACATTTTCTAAAGATAACTGATAATTATTTCCCTTGCTCTGAGTTTTTAATCCCATTTTTCTCTGTACTTTAAGGCAATTCCCTCTGTGTTGCATGACTCTGTTTTGAAAATATGCTGCTTATGAATACATGGGAACTGGAGCTCAGGTCAGACACGGTTCCTCCTCAACAATTCTTTAACACTTCTCCAACCACTGAATGGCTTTCTGCACTGATGTCACTTCATCTGTTGATAGACATATAAGCTTCTTGCTTGCAGAGTAAGTACAGTTCTTTTATTTTACAGCCATCCACATCATTATCTGGGTTTTACCATTTCTATAAGATAAATTTTGAACCACTCCTGCAAGGGAGTCATCAGGGTATTAGTACGACCACCTTTCTAACTAAACAGACTCAGATTCATGTAAGTGTTAAACCTGGTTTGGAGCACTGACAAAATAATGCAACTCTGGTCGACCTTGCAACTTCATTTTGCAGGACAAGACACTCTGGGGGAAGGTCCCACTGTGCACAGGTCACACATTAACAAGTATCAAAGACAAGGTAGAAAAATATTGAGATGGAACTTTTTAAAAGACAAAAAAGTTCTTACTGCAGTTGTGTTTTTGTGTTCTTGAAAGAACAGTAAACAAACCACAACAAAACTTCTTTGGTAACACCTACTCTAGCTAACTGTCAGCTACTTCAAGCTCTGTCCCATTATGCAGTTCCCAGTTGTCTGTTCAGCAAAGAACAACATTACAGGTGAGAGAACTCTGAAGAACTCCAAAGTTCTGAACTATTGTGCTTGATTATTCCTCAGAATTTTCTTTTTAACCTGCTTTTTTCATCAGAGTTTATTTTCCCCCAGCACTTTTCCAAGAAAATTATTATCCATATTTCTTTGGAGAGATTTTTGTTTGTGTCAAAAAAACTCTGTTTCAAATATTCTTCAAAAAAAATCAGCTACACTAAAAGATACGGCCATTGTGCAATTTTTGTAGACATGTGTTGTCTCTAATCAGTGCTTTTACATTCATCAGAAATAAAAAATCTGTTTACGATGTTGGGGGAATTAAGCTCTGAAGAGATTGTTTTAGTTCTCTTTGTTTATGATGATTTGTTAGCTCTCGACTGCAGAAATAATTTTGTTGTTTACATTAATCTATGATGGCAGTATTAACTTCATATCATACATAAATATAATTATTGATCATTACCAGCTGTAATTCAGTGTTAGAATTATGGATTTACATAATTGTGCTATTAAGTGTAAACTTGAACTTCATATCTGGGGTCACAAATAACTGGAGGCAGTAGAAACAGAAAATTCTGATTATATGTCATTCATGTTTTAATATATGCTGTTGCAATTTTGATCAGTGTTAATGTAAATATTTTTATGTAGTATACAGAAATGAGACACTAATGTCTAGAAATTACAGCAATATTGATCTAGCTAATAAAATGGAATGCATTACTAAGAGAGGATATTTATTATCACCTTCAAAAACTACTATACATCATCTGCCCAAGGAAAATTTCCTCCATCAAAGATTGAGATGGTATTCTGAAAATAGTGTAAAGCTCTTTTCAAGAATCAATCACAGACTATCTTGTTTCTTCTGTCTGCAGGTTTTCCACTGATAAAGCTTCACAGAGAGAAACAAGCTCTATAAAGGGACTCACTTCTGTAATGCATTCTCTTCTCCTCATGTGTTCTGCACATAAAAAGTTACTCCAGAAAGAACAGCCAGTACAGTTGGCCTTCTCCAAAAACTCCTCTACAAGCATTAGGGAAAAGTATATTCACATCTCTGTCTAACTGATTGCCTCAAGCAAAACCTATGAACTCTGTTGCTCTTGGGCACAGAGAGGTGAGAGGTCCTGCCAGATATAGGTCTGCACCAGCTCTTCATCTGGACTTTTCAGATATAGGCAACATAAAACCACACACTGAAAGCAGCTGGACTGCTACATATTACAAGAATGATCTAGATTAGGAGAAAAGATGGCTTAAAATAAGGATTTGTGTGTGCTTTGATATCATACACAGCTTCTCAAAATTCATCCTTTATTAAAGAAACCACATACAAGGATTTTAGTATTTCAAGCAATTGGAACAAGCTCTGTTAGTCCACAAGGAGTCATTAACTTGTCTTCATTTCCTGTGCTCACACAATAGCTCAAGATGAAAGGTGAAAGGTCACACAAAACTTAAACCACAAAAAAAGCATTAAACTTTAAAAATAACCTGCATTGAAATTAGTATTAAGAGAAAAACAATGAAAAATAGTTTATAGAAAATATTTTTATACAAAGCAGATTTTGAATGCAGAAACTGATTAGAGGATGCCTGATTTTTTCATATGTGTTAAGTCTGCCATTCTGCATGCAGCAGAACTCTTATCCTTGTGATACTAGAAGATTAAGCATTTTTTATAATTTTTTTGCTATAAAATACCATTTTTTATTTTCCAACATGAAAATAGGTAGTAAAACTGAAAAGAAAACCTTCAAGAAGAGGTAGGAATTTTAAATATTACTTCACTCACATGAATTCCATTATTCCTGCATCAAAATTTTAGAGAATTGTGCTTATATTTCTTTCTTTTATTTTGAAGGTTCTTTTTTAAAATTATTTTTTATCAGATTATTATTCTACATTTGAGGTGATAATGCCACCTGGTAAAAGGAAAACTGTGAGAATTCATCATGCTGGGAAATTTCCTTAATTTCTTTGAATGCATTACAAATTTTTTTAAAAGGGTTTTGTTATCTAGTTTAGGCTAGACGGTCATGGCATTCATCCCTACATGGATGCATTTGGTTAGATCACACCGCAGTTATACCCTGAAGGTTACAAAAATGCAGCCTGCAGAAATGCAGTACACATGCAGCTATGACTACATTTAACCACAGACCACAGAAAATTAATGCCAAGTGTGGCAACAGATTTCATACAGGAATCTGACAAAATTTTATCAACTACTGCAGCTTAAGAAATATGAAAACTAACTAAAGAGGACTGCAACAAATTTGTAGGCATACCTGTTGCTAATACTGAATATAGAAAATTTTAAGTGTCCTGCATTTGATAGAGCAGCAGAATTTTCTAAAAATACTGCAGCTGTGCTCTGAACTGTCAGACACTGACTTCAGCAGACAACGTAGGACATAATTTGGAACTTATACAAGTAAATTAAAACCACATTGCTTTTGTTTTCCACAATCTCTTTTGTTTTCTCCTCATTAGTTTTGCATCCCTCTTCAATCTGATGGAAATTACTTTAATCACAGGAGGCTGGATCATCAGCTGTACCAGATTTGTGTTTAGTACATCTGGAGAAAATGAGTTTGGAAAAGAGGCTTTCATTTCTTTCAGCTCTCTATTACTCCACCCTGAGTGAGCCCAGGTCTGAGTCATTAAATTGATATCAGGGCTCAGAATCTACAAGCTAGCCACAATTCTGAGTTCTGTAGCCCTAGCATAATCCTGGGAAAGGATGTCCTTATCAGGGTCATGCATTGGGGTGTAACTCAGCACCCTCTGCGGTTTGATCTCAGCCCAGCTGTGAGTCGTGGATTTGGGTGAACACCCTTTACTCGGTTTGTCCATATTTGTAGGTCCCACCAGTCAGACTCTTGACCAACTCCTACATACTTTTGTGAGCTGAAACACATTTGCAAGTGCAGAAGAACAAGTTTCCAACTAGAATGAATAATGAAAATACAGGCAAGCAATTCATGTGATATATCTTCACATAGAACTATTTGTCTTGGTTCCAGCCAGCACAGGGTTAATTTTTGCAATAACCAGAAGAGGCCATGGCTGGGACCCAGAGGTTATTCTATACCACCTCCCGTCATTGCTGGGCCAGGGGGAAGGAACTCTCTTCTTATCAGAACAGGTCCCTTCAGTGTAACCTGGTGGAGGGAGGAGTTGAGTATTGTTCCTGTGTGAATCATTCGCCTCTTTCTTGTATCCTCTGTCATTAGTATTGTTGCTGTTACTGTTCTTTCCTTATCTCATTGTTGTCTCCAGTAAATTGCTCTTATCTCAGCCAGTAACCTTTGCCTTTTGTGCCTCCAATTCTCCTCTCCAGCCCAACAGAGGGGAGAGGGAGGGGGAGGTGGAGAGCGAAGGAGCGAGCAGTGCATGGATTCTGTGGGAGCACTAAATTGGAGAATACCAGTCCTAAACCACAACACTGTATTGTGTGACACTTGGGGAAATCGTTTAAAGGTGAATATGATCATTCTGGGTTAACTGTTGGGCTTGATGGTATTAGAGTTCTTTTCCAAGCTTAATAATTCTATGATTCTCTTTACAATATTAATATCTGTTAAAAATACTGACTAACATACCGAAGAATCCCATCTACTTGTTCAGAAGCAATCTACTTGAAAATGTGGTTAGTTTAAAAAGAAAAATCAAAGCTTTTCCTAAGCAGATTAACTCCCTTTTTTCCCAAAACCAAAATCTTATGGGTACTGCTAAGGTATAATTGAAGATAAATTGAAACAAAAAGACCATTTTGAATGGAATATATTTCCTGTTTTGTCTTCTTATATGTAAAGAAATATTGGTCAATATAAAAGAGAAAAGAAATGAATACTCCCTACCCTTTTTCCAGAGCAGACAGAACAATGCCTAACAAGTACTTTTTTAGAGTATTTTCAGCCATTTTTTGGTGTGGCTCTGTGGCTGTTTTTTTCCCTTAGGATGTATGAAATATATAACGTGCAAGAAAAGTGAAAAATGCTCCATTTGGTATGCCTTTCTGTGTAGAAAAATGATCAGGTATCTCTCTCTCTTTTTCTGTAGAGTCTTTCCAGACCTGCACCTCTTTGTGGAACAATAGGTTCTGACCCAAACTGTCCTCAACCTGGAATAGCTGTGCTCCTTTTTTCTTCTGGAGCAAATGATGACCAATCCAGTCAGTTCTAACTTGATGCAAATAACTTTCAAGACCTAAAGCTGATTAGACCAGTCTGTGAATACAGTCACTAAAAACAGTTTTTCCAAAGCAAAACACTATGTTTATTGGGAGTAAGGGGTTAAAAGCAGAAGAATGGCAAGGAGGATGGTAGATTTACTTAAGTGACCTTGCAGCTGAAAATGCCAAGGCCTGGAGAATAACAGTGTGGGAAATTGCATATTACGCCTACTGCTGTTTATCCTCTGTCTGCTTTAAGAAGTAGAATTTCTATGTAGAGATAACGTAGGTGTTCACAGAGACTTGGAGGCACTCTCAGGGACAGGCTTGAGCTCCTGTCTTGGGAGAGAGATCAAAGCAGAGGTCTGAAAAAGCACAGAAGATAATCACAGCATGGTGGTAAACCACACATGTGAGGGCCTTGGATAAACAGGTGGTAACAGCAGGCCTGCTGCCCCACCTAAGACTGGACTGAGCCTGATGATGCCTATGTCCTTGTTTCGTGTGGCTGCAGTCCAATGTGGTTTTAGAATCCTCCAGCCAACAATGTAAGGAAATAAATTTACTCTTTGGATTTTAGCTATGTTTTTTTGGTTGCCCTCGGTCACCTGTGTGTGTGCTGGTTCACACAATGTTTAAGTGCAAGAAGAGTACATAGCAAGAATGACTTTTCAGCAGGACAGATAGTCCATACGCTGCACAAAAACTGGAGAAGTCTGGCTTTCTCCTATTTAGACACCATCTCTGTAGTCTTTGGGTCTCCCCCTAACTTCTGATGGTTTTCATCTTCTTCAGAGTTCTTTGTTTCAGCATCCATGCAGGTCCCTCAAGGATACAAGGTAACTATATCCCTGCGAAGATAGTCACACAGTAACGCTCTGTGTGATGAGCAATAAACTGGAAAAGAATGGCATCTGAATCACTACATTAGATCTTAGTGAATGAAACAATACTTAAGTTCTTGTTCAATTTCTAGTCCACCAGTGGTCTACTCCACCCCTCTTGGAATTATCTACAAGTCAGTATTAGGCAAACAATTGAAAACGAATTGGATGGACTATATAATTAACACAAATATTGCAAATACTTTAAATAAGTTGCCAGATGTAAACTTACAGAACTGGGGTATCTGCTTGCCAGTTGCTTATGAGGTCTGAGATCTGTGACTCTTAGATAGCTTATCTGGGCTAACTTATCCGGGCTAACTTATCCATCTTTTTCATCTGGGTTAATTAAAATATGCAATGCAATAGTTATTTCCAGACAGCTAGCTCAGTAAATATATGAATCTTTCAATAGTTTCATCCAATAGATTGACAAGCTTGTGCTTTGGAAATTTATTGAATACACTCTAACACAGCAAGGATAATTGTTGCAGTGCCTCTGGGGGTAGCTGACGGCCTGGCCTGGCCTGGCCCTGCCGTGCCACAGCCGCGGGGGCTGGGCTCTCTCCCCTCCACACCAATGCAGCTGGGGGTTGCATGGCCCGGGCCACCACGGGGGTTCCCCGGCCATGGCAGCAGGGGCGGTCCCCGCCCGAAAGGGCAGCTCATTGGTTCCTGTGTCGGTGCAGACAGCCGAGTGGCTGGCCAGCGCCCCTGTCAGTCATTGTAATCCTCCGCAGTGATTGGCTCTCTCCCGACTGCCCTCCCCTCGCTTCCGTCTTATAACAGACACCTCCGACAGCCATTTCTTCTTTATCCGCACGCTCCATGGCTCCAGAAATAAAAACCTGCTGGCAATAAGCAGAAAAGAACCCTTCCTCGTCTCTTTACTTCCCTGCTTAAATTAAACTGCTGTGCATGAACTGAGCCAAGATTCTGCGGGAGCTCTGATGCAGGCTCGACTCTGTTCGGAGACTGAGTGAAGCTGAGGTGCTTTTCTCAGGTCACGAGACTGCTGCTGAAGGCTCCAAGTTACTCATGATTTTTACCTGCTGCAGATAATGAAATTTTTTAGAATTACTTCTTACTCTTAATAGTTTATCTGCACAAGGAGTCTTATTTGGGTATGAACTGCTTGTATGATGTAGCTTAAACTCTCCAGAGAACATAAAGTAAAACCTTCAAGAGCAAATTTTCTACCAAAATAAGTGTCTAAACATGGATTTATATTATAACTGTATTTGTTTAAATTCTTACTTGAGAAAGCTTTCCTGTGCAGATAAGACTTTTGTAGAAAAGATTCAGATTTAAAACTTACGTCCTATTTCATAAAATACAGGGTTTTTTTCCTTATGTCAAAGACAGTGTACTAAGGCAAATTATCATTCCAGGTCTTCTGCCTTATGTACAATGTCAAGAGTTATTAGGACAACATGTTGACTGCTCTTCCCTTTAGTCAATTGAGTAATACAGTGTCACAGACAGCATTAAAGTCTTTCAGTGATTTTCTAAAAACAAAGGAACAAAACCAAAAATTACTAATAGAAACAGCCAGCAAAGTCCTCGTCTCAAGGATCTTGAGTCTTAGGTTGAAATAGAAAAGTAGAAAACAGATTTGGTGTAATGGCTTTTGTAGAGTAGAATTATTAAACAGGAAATTACACCTACTTATGTTCTTTTCACATCATATCTGGGCCTGAAATGAGAATTGCTCTCTAGGATGGGAGCAAAATCTCTTAAACAATTTGTGTAGAGTTTTGGTGATGCAAATGTGTTCTATATGTGTTCACATGTCTTCTTTGGGAATCATTCACACTATCATTCACAATGCCATCAACTCCAGAATTTACTGTTCACGTTCATCATGTAAATTGATAGTGGATCTAAATGGGGATGAATGAGACATACTCCGTATCATACCAACTCTAGATTCTTTTCTGCATTAATGCAAAAAGCACTTCACTTTTCAGCAGATGGCACTATATAGTGCATCCTACCGTGCTTTGCACTTTGCTTAAAATACTCTTTTGCCAACTTGGAAAACATGTTAAGTGTGACACAGAAAATCTTTGGATGATCTGCAAAAACAGGAAATATTTTGACCATGTTAAAGAAGAATAGCACGAGGTGCCCATCTCACCAGAGGCAGGAAATTCCAACCCACAAAAAGTACTTATTTTGCCATAAAAAAATACTTCACAAATTTTTAGTGCTCTGGCTCTTTACAGAAACTCATGCTGTTGGCTAGACTTGGGCAAGAGTAGGCAAGAATCACTTTTCTAATTCTCCACATGCTTACTTGAAAAATGTTTACTCCTTTAGGCTTCTAAGAAGATACTGCCACTTACAACTATCCATGAGTATTGGAGAGTGGGATTTTGGAGTCTAGCAAACACCTACCTGGAAGAACATTGTAGATTGTCAAAGCGCATTTCCCAGGCAGAGTTGAGATCTCAGACACTGGTATTTAAATTCTCAGTGGAAAATTGTCTAAACATGTACAACTACTCAGAATAACTACTGTGTAATAAAGGAAGTTAATTCCACCAAGGGGGCTTTGGCTGCAGGAAAGTTTGACACAAAGGCTCTAATTTGATCAAATACACTTTGGGGTTATGCAGTCCTCCATTCAAGAGAGAAATGCCAGAAAAGAAACAATACTTCTGAGTCACACTCTTCTTTCATCTTTGTTGAGTTTCTAGAAGGTGTATGGATTACCAGGAGGTCCTCAGATGCTTTTAAAGTCACCACAACAAGCCTTGCTCTTGATAGCTAAATTAACTTTGAATCTAGATATGAAAAAAACTAAGCCTTGAGGGTTGCTGTGGTGTTTGGCTTCTTTATGGTTCAGAGATAACTGAGATGAAAAAAGTGTTCAGAATTCTGGTTGTAAGTAAAAGATTGTCAAAATAGGTTTTGTTCAACTTCTATCCAAATTTATATCTAACCAAGTTTATTCTAACTAAGATTATATGTTTTTCTGTCTCCATTGCTAACTCATTTACTGTAAAAACACTGGTGTTAATAAAACACATTTGTCACAGTTTTTTACATCGCTTGAGTCCACAGGCCTCTTGGCTGAACAGTTGCAAACAGACTCGGAAAAAGAAAAAGTAACAGCACCATAATTTTGCCAAAATTTATAGCTTCTATTATGATTCTAAAGCTGTGAAATTTTTGAAACAGAAAATGTGTGCTGGCAATAGTACTTGGTCTGTGGTTCAAAAGCAGAGCTGAAACAAGCTCTACCATGCCCTGAAGACAGAGTTCACAAAAAGGGTGGTCTCTATAAGCAAAATGCTGCAACCTCTCCTATCTTCTGCTCCCTATCTGAATGTACAGAAATGAATTTCAGAATTAGATTCTGCATGAGTAACTTCAAGAACTCTCATCTAATCTGCAAGCTTGTGTGCTTCATAACAGTTTAGGGTCTGGCCTTTTGTGCAGTCTTTTTTTTAGTGACTTTTGCCTTTATGAAAGCATGAAAAAACATATATATATATATATATATATATAACATATATGACATATATAAATACCTACATATATATGCATTTTACATATATATGCATAATGAATCCATCTCCCCTTTTATAGCCGCAGTACAAACAATTGTACACCAGAATAGATTTTACTGTATTATTTTGATAAGAAATCTAGCACATAAAAATGTCATTGTTCCATTTGGAATCTGAAGGAACAGATGCATATTTCCTAGGATAAAGAAAAAGTTCTGGGTATTTAAAGGCCTTAAGTTTACCACAATTTTTATTTTATCCCATGTGGTGGAAAAACGCACTGTAACACCAGTGAGATCTGCAGGTGTACAGTAATCATCCAGGGATGCCTGAGGCCAGGACTCTTCTAAGCAAAGGTTTTCCAGCTAGGACAACAAACCATAATCCGCACAAGTTTCCTACTGCTTGTTGAACAACAAGGGACTCACAGAAATGGGGAGCTTTCAAGTGTCAGACTACATAAACTCAGAAAACAATACCCAAATACTCAGTGCTGTAGCCTGCGCTGAAATTATCATAGTATTGAAATATTGCAGTATTAAAAACTATGAGTTTAATTCCATTTTTAGTGGCCTCAATACAATTCCAGTTAATAAAAGTAATGTTTTTTCAACTCTGTGGTCAGTAAACCAGAATGATGTAGAATGTAGGCTCTTGAATCCTGTACTTTAAGTAATTAGTCAGCAATCTGGTCCCTTTTAACCCAGTTCTGTATTGTTGAAGCATCATTCTCCAAAGTGATACTACTATTACAGGTAATTTAAATTAAAAAACCTTGTTCTTCAAAGGCGTGGTTGTCATACTGCAAAAGATATGCACTTTTATACTGCAAACATTGCCTGTCAGTGCTCTGTGCAGCAGAAGGTATGGAGTACACTATGGCATCTAGAAATGAGTCAGTTCTCATAGATTCATATCCTCATACAAGCCAATATCCATTTGATACGGCTGGGATAGATCTATGTCTAATTAAACATCTGCTTGTATAAGCACAGCAAATATAAATCTATTGTGTCACAAGGTTATATCTGCAAAATACATGAGGTTTTGCATGAAGGTATAAATGTTGGGACTGTTTGTGATCTACTTGCATATGTAGCTGTCTGATTTTGCAATTGCACCAGTTTCCCCTCTATCTACAGTGAGTGAGTAGAATGTTAAGGCACACCTTTGTGCTTGTATTTGAAAACATAATCTAAAATACCAGTGTGTGAGCTCCATATTAAAATGCACATTTACAAGCATTAAAATAAATGTAACAGTGCTCACAAAATACTGATTTATTTTAATCTTTCCTCTGTTCATGTATAAGTAATATAAGACACTTACTTTAAAGAAACCAAATCTACACTTGTAGACCAATATAATTTGATTCTTCTTGATCTTGTAATATCTTTTTCAAATAATCACTATTTTGCATATTTTCTAAAACTAACTTTACATTTTAACTAAACATGGGTTTAATCCTTGGGAAGACTCCATGTGGTGTATGCTACCAAGCTGTGCTCCATTGAATTTCTTTGAGCATGGCAACTTCTACAGAGAGATTTATCTGACAGCCCTGTAAAAATATGCTGAGCTCTTGTTGACTGGACTTTTTTCAAATAACCATAGGGACATTCTCTACTGGTTTTTAGAGCAGCTACAGTTAAACATAGGACAGGAAATTAAATTAGTTTCATATTAGCTAAGCCATGTATAGACAAATAAGACAAATGTTATTAAATTTTACAAAAGAGCTGATAAAAAGCTAATGATATAACAATTTCTTTTATGCCACTAAAGCCTGTACAGCAATCATTCATTTAATTTTTGGTAAGTATTTTATAGGATCGTGTCATTTGTAGAATCTATAGGAAGACGACACTGACTCGCAAGTTTATAATGTGGGGCCAGGACTGTGACAATATTGGATTTCAATGCAGTATTTTATTCTAGAATTCTGGATTTTAATGATGGACATCCCCATAGAAAACAGATTTACATTGTTCATTAATCCTTGAAGCAGGCATCTCACAGGCTGGTTAATGTGACATGTGTCACCTGTCAACTAAGTCCTGAGATGTGGAAGCAGTGAGAAGTAATTCAGCAGTATCCTGGAGTGTTCATGGTGTGAAACAAATTAATTTTCAGTAGGTTTACAATTTTTATTCTTAATCAAGATAAGAAGAAAATACATCTGGTTATTTAATTCAATTCTCCACATTGCTGGATAAATGGGAAGCTAAAGTTTTCTCACAGCAAGTGTGTACTAGAGCCAAGTGAAAGTAAGGTAAATCAGCCTGCACAGGAACAGTATTGCTGCAATTAGACTTCTAGTATTACCTCAAGCTAATTTGAAAATTTGATAATCTCTAGATTATGCTGCAGACACTTCCAACTGCAATGTGGAGGTGTCCCTAGAGCTATGGTGTATTAATGTATCCCTCTGCATAGCAATGAACTTCACAGTGTCTCTCTAAGTCATTTAGGCTATAACTACAAGTTATTTATTCAGATTACTTACCAATGACTTTAATTTAACCCTTATTTTAAATATATTTACCATTTAACATCAACAATTCAAATAACTAATAATTCTACTGCAACATTAAAAAGAACAGATGCATAAAATCTCTTATCACTACATATTGCATCAAGGAAAAAAATGTGCAAAGACCTAGATTACTCTGTCATTAAAAATAACAAATCATAAAGCAATTGTTTCTAATCACTGAGAAAATGGCTTCCTTCCTTTCTAACTTTTATTTACCATGTGCAAATTTCTAAATAGTTGTTTTGCCTCATGACTAAAATTCTACAAGCACAGGTTGTTTTACTGAAGGATTGTAAATGAAGCATGTGTAGCAAGCACTGGTTATTTAAATCACTTACCAGCCAACAGTGATAAAGAATTAAAATTTCAGTTTTAAACAGCTGTGTTTCCAGGCTTTAACACTGAAAGAAGATCCTTTCAAACTCAAATATAAAGTAAAGGGAAGAAATTACCTTCCCTACCAACAGTTTTGTAGTGAGAACCTGAGTTCCCTTCTATGAATAGGCTGCTAACTGTAACTTAATGATGAATATTTAAATGTCAAGATTAACAATTTTATCTGAAGTATTCAACTACATTCTTCTTCATTGGTGCTGAATTTAATAAGAACTGAAAATTTAATTAGTGCCTGCTGTTGCTAGATCAATTGATGAAAGTGATTATATGGTTTATTTACTTATGACAAGAGGGAACTGGGACTGGTGATGGAGGAGATTCCATCTACTACTGTGTTCCTTAATATATGTATGTTTATACCACAGCTCTAGTGTAATGAGACCCCAGTAATAGGATGGTGTTTCTAACATGCATATGATACATGCAAGATATGAGAGAAGGTGATTACAGACAAAGTGAGAAAATAGTGTCCCAAAATGTTATTTTTGTTCTATATTCTCCTAAAAAGCCACTGAAAGATGGCTGGAAAGATAGCGTAGCTTTATATGGGATCTGAAGGCATCAGTAGTTTCAGTTTCAAATCCCAAACATTTTTACCTCGTTTTAGCTAACAGAAGTCTCAACTTTTTCCGACTCTGCTATGACATTTCTGAATCTTCACACCTAGCAACTCATATTTTGTAACCTCACTAATTTTGATTGCATAATTATTTCACTCATTGTCACTTTTCAGTTAATGAAAATCTTAGAAAGCTTAATTTATTTGAACTTGCTACAGAATTTAGAGCTAACATGACTCAAAAGTACACGGTGTTTTGGTTACATGAAAGCAATCCAGTATTAACCACTATATGACTTAATTTCAGGTTACTCATGTTGCCAATGTTCATAAAACCAGTAGCCTGCCATCACACTGCTTGATTTGTGACCGTAGCTCAGCAACTCCAAAATGGTGGCCAACACATGGCTAGTGAGATGCCAGCCACTTCAAAGAACTAGGTGTCCTGGGAGGAAATATTTCTGTCAGTGGTGAACTCACACACTGGAGACTGCTGGTGGTAGGATATCTGGGGGGGAAACAAAAAATTACAAAATAGAACAAACAGAATGTTGAGGCTCTGGTAGAAGAACAGACCTTAAAATAATTTTGAATGGCATGTGGTATGTATTTTATTAGCTCTATTTACATTCCTTAGAGTCCAAGGAATGGTCCATGGAAGAGGCTGGTCAATGTTAGCCAAGAAAAGGAAAAGTAAAGAAGGACTTTTTTGTGAAGCTAGCAGATGATGTCACGTACATTTTAAAGGAGTATGAGGCACAATAATAAAAACAAAATAATTGTTCTTTAAAGGAACCATTTACAACTTCTCTTTTACAGTGTTGAAATTTCTGCTTGTTTGTTGAGGTTTTGGCTCTTTTTTCTGGGTTTTATTTTTGGCATATTCTCACATCAAGAATATTTAAATAATTTAAAATTTAAACTGTCTTAATGAAATTATCTCTGTTGAATTCAAATCAATAGTAAAAAAAATCACTAACAACTAGGAAGCGATCAGGCCTAGGGAATTTGAACAGATATATTTCAGTGAAAACCATGACTAAAAAGATGTCTGTTCTTAGCAATTCCCACACATACTCCCCCTTTTAGAATCAATCATTCAAAACAAATTTTGCATACTTTTCATGTGTTTCAGTGCCTGCCATAGACAGAAATAGATAATGGATGAAACCACCATCTGATGAATATTGTCCATAGATTATCACAAGCAACTGACTTGAATTAAAATGATGTTTGTACATGGAGACTTTTTCCTTGCAGAATGTGGTCTGTATGATAAAAATAATCATGTGTTAAATGATGATATTTGAAGATGAGAAAACACAACAGGAATAGTTCTGAAAGTTCATAGATCTTGAATTAGTTGCCCTGTATAAGCACAGATTCTGAATAAAATTTCTGCATCCTCACTGTATTCTTCATTTGGAAGCACTGCAATTAGTCCATCTATTTCACCCCAAACTAATTCAACTACCTTTATCCACAGCCCAACAAATAATGTGTGACCCTGTAGGGTCAGGGTCAGAAGGCAAGAAGGAGAACACCCCACAATGAGAAGGAGAGGACAGCCTACTACAGGTAGTAAACATTCTCCTTTTGAAGGTACAACAGAGATATCTCCCAATCTTTAGCCTTTGGAGCACTTGTGATCTCCAGACCAGAGTCTGTGCTTCTCCCCTCAAATGTTATGTTAAAAATGGCTGCTTGTATCCTCGGCAGAGGCTGAGCAATTTTGGAGTGAAATCCACGTGGATGAAGTGTCTGGGCATAGCATGGAACCAACATACTCTAGGGGAAAACTATGTTCAATTAAGTCATCCCCTACTGTTCCTCAAACTGGGATTTAGTCTCCCTGTTTGCTCTCCTGGGAGAATGTAAACATTTAATTTTCATAATTAAAAAGTCAATATTTGGCAAGAACTACCTGATACCTGATTCTGTGTGCCTTCCCTTTTACTTAGCAAGATATTTGCTCACAGAATCATAAAAAGATTAAGTAAGATTAAGTAATACACATATAAAATTGCTAATGGCATGTACTTTGCTAAACAAATGCACATGACAAGTATAAGACTCATTTAGTCCTCTGTACAGAGCACCAGTTTTTCTGTTCTTTCTAGAAAGCACAAGAAAAATCCATGCCCGTTGTTCATTGTGACAAACACTGAAGATGAGTTTAAATTTTTATTCTTTCAATTTCTTTTAATTGGTCAGTCTAAAATTTTACATTCAATGATATATTTGCTTTGGGCTGCTGTCATTTATGAGAGGCTTGGCTGTTGTTAAGGATATAGAATAAAAAGGTATATGGGTTTGATCATGTCATACCAAAAAGCATTCATGACCCCTTGCAAAAAGGATGACAAAGTTTGGCAGATATCAGTTAAATGCATTTAGGCTGATGAATGCTCATGGATATTTGTTAAAAGTAAGACAACTTTAAAACTATTTTTAAAATAATGAAAATAATTAAAATTATATATGGTATGAGCTGGCAAGTTGACAGCTAGGTCCTTTGAATGTTTTATCTGCAACAGTATGCTCTATTACAGATGAATATTTTATTCTGATGAGAATGTGCATCCAACTGCTCTACTAAGAGTCTAAGTACAATCACCTAGAAACCATAGAGGATACTTAATTTTTTTGTATGGCACATATAGCATTTATGAGTATTGTTTTGGTGTGTATTACAAAAATACTTTCATTAATATCATTCAGATTCATTCACAAGCTACTCTAAGAAAAGCTCCAGAGGACCTTAACAAATTAATAATTCTGTAGTAGTCAGCACAGGGTTTCTATCCCTGGGAATAAACAAGGACTAAGACAAACAATGAAATGAGAAAAAAAAAAATACTAACTAGTTACCCATCCACTGAGCACCATTCATTTTATTAACTCGGTGAGGCAAAAAGTTTTGGAAAGATTAGAGAGGTAAACTTGACTGATCTGAAGTTTTCTTTAAGAAGTTTATGAAAAGTACTTCCTCACAAAAAGTATGTTCCTTGTGCTTACAGAGAAGGTTTAGTTTACGGGGTGATTCCTGAACGTAAATAGGGGACACGCAGTGCAGAGGTTCTCTTTTGCCTCTCCAAGCCACCTAAGGCTCTCAGCGTGTTAGGCTCCCCAAATACCTTCACCAGAAGGTGTCAGCTGAGAGGAGAAGGGAGATTGTAAGAATCAGAAAAGTGTAAAAGCAGATGTATACTATCCCAGGGAAAGAATGGGTGGGTGGTCAGGGAGAAAGGAGTGACTTACTGAGGTGTTCATAGCTGAAGTGATTCTAAAAACAAGAGCCTGCATATTGCTCCATTCAGAAATGAGGAGAAGAATGTAACTATACTTTTTTTCACACCAAAAAATCCCCACATAGACTGTACAATAAAACAGCAAAAATACACAAACAAAATTAGATGGGGGATGAAGATGGACATGAGGACTACATGGACCAGCTGCAGTGGGATGTCCCTGAGTGTGCAGGGCAGCCTAGCCTAGGCTCTGGTCCTTTCCTGAAGAAACTCTCATCAAGCAGAAGGCAGAGGGTTTCTGCACCTCTAGAAACAAAGTCTAAGAAATCACAGGAGGGGTCATATGTGGAGATAACATTGTGATTAAATCTATCACATATTGTCAGAAACAAGGTTGCCTGGGTAATCTGAATTCTGGCATTTACTAAATTTTAAATGTTTGACTTTGCAAGTTTAGTATTCTTTTACTCCTTTTAAAGTAATTTTTGGTCTCTGTGGCAAAATACTAAAGAGTTATTTGTAGTTAGGAGGTAGTTTTAGAGGTTACAGTTCTCATGTATTGTGTAAATAAACCCTATTTTCTAAACTGTATAAACAAAAAAGCTTTCTCATTCTGTTCCTTGACAAACAAGCTTGTGGTTTTACCAGGGCTTGGGGTTTTAATATTTGATAGAGCTGCATGTAGTAGTACTATAAGAAACACCCACATTTTTTCTCATTTTGGAACAATTATATGCCCACAGTATTACTCTTTAAATACTGCAGAAATGTACATAAATTCTCACTGACTCTAATGGAAATGTAATCTGAGAGAGCTAGATTTTGCACAATTTCTTTTAAAGTCACAGTTACATTCTTCTTCAATTGCTCCAACTGACTATTTTAAAGGGAAAATAATTTGCAAAAGTGAAGAAATGGAAAAACATTCATGGTTCTTTTCTTATGTTCCTATTATTTAAAAAGGGGGACGTATCATTAAATTAAGCATACAAATCTCTCTAAATGGGTAAAAATATTCAAAGGAAGCAACAGCTAATTGCATGCGGGAATCTGTCTAGATTCTGCTGAACAAGTCTGCAATGTAAGTACAAATGGAAATATCTTAACTGGTAAAGAAACTCCAAACGACCAGTTCTTATCTTCTCTTTAATACTTAATGTGGTATTTGAACTCCAGAAGCCCACTCTTAAGTCAGATCCATTGGGATCTTCTTTTTGCATAGAGACCTTTCTGTCTGGTGGTGAAGCCATCACGTGAAAATAGTGACAGACAGGCAAGGCAGATTCTTGTCAGTTTCTCCTTTTTAAAAGCAGAAGTGACTCAGAAATCATAAATATGTTTGTCACAATTAGAAGCTGCATAACTTTTGTAACTTTCCTCTTGACTTCTGTCATTATTTAAACTATATTTACATCTGTGGTGTTTATAAAACAATACTTGTTATTCTGTATTACAGAGGATTGTTTTCTGTAACGTGTTTTTCTTCATAAGAAAAGGTAAGAACTAACCCCTGAGACACACTAACTGCTTGTCTGTTTCCACATCTGATTCAAACAAGAAAGCTGTCTATGTTGAGATGAGAATACAAGAGTGACCACGTCAGTACCTGGGAGAGGAGATGAAAGGATGAAAACAGGGATGATTTCAGGTGATGTGAGAATCAGCCACTGCCCAGGAGGGCAATACAATACACAAGGTTGGGTAACAAGTATGAAGGTTGGTTATATCAATATGGAAAGCAGGGAGGGCAGAGTAGGAGGGCAAAACGCTTGCACCAACTCTACTCTTGTTGCCCCCAATAAAGACACTGACAACAAAGTGCTCTTGGACTGTTCCATAAATTTGGCCACAACATAGCTGAAAAAATTTCTGTAACTATTACCTGAAAAGCACTGACTTTCCAGCGGCATTAGCAAGTATGCTTTTTCACTTGGTAAACAGGTGCTGTGCGTGAAATAATATTCTAACTTCTTAGTCCACCATAAAATATTATTTTAGTCAACATAACTGCACTCAATAAAACTTACTTGCTTTCTCTCAAACAGTATTGTATCAGGTAAGCAGAAATGCTTCTCACTTATCATTCACCACGATGTGCATCCTCTTCTAAGAATCCCCAAATTAACAATAACTACTGGAAAATCAACTTTCTAATGAAGTATAGTAATATTTTTTTATATTTGGCACAACTGCATTGAAATGAGTTATGAAGCTTGTACCAGCTGCATATGTGAAAACTTGTGTGTATGCATGCACATAAGCATGTGTCTGTGCAGGATGCACCAGCAGCAGAAAACAAGGCTAAATTCTTCAGCAGATACTGGTGCATTTATTCTTCTGTTGTCTTGTATTTATAGGCTACAGTATGCATTTATTTCAGGGTATAAAATATTGATTCAGGCTGCATGTGCAGAGGAGTTTTTATAGGTCATTGGTACAGAGAAAATACTGCCTTTTCCTCATGTCTCATAGCAATATATCTTGCGTATCGTTCAGTTCTGGAAATCTACGTTTTGATCTGTCTGAGGATACCAGTTATAACATACTTTTGAAAATAGTTCTCAAGATTGTATGACTATCACTATCCATTTTGTCACCTGTCATATCTAAAGATCCACAATATCATAGTAAAATATGCTACAAGTCTGGATTGATGTACTTTGTTTTAGCCTGTTGACATACAGTACTTTCTTCTAGCTACTGTGAATGTGTTAGTTATTTATAGACATTGAAATTCACAATGCATCTGTGTTTGGGGCAAACCATGTAGAAAGAAAAAGAATATATGCTTGTTTTATGTAAATATGTATCTGTAGTATCAATGTTAGGTGTAGATTCAAGGGGAAAATGAAAATTCAAATCAACTTTATAGTATCCCAGTCTTTTTTAATCCCACTGCCAGCCACCATTTTTGCTCTGAAAGTCTCTTACAACAGTCAGATGTTGCCTACACGGTAGAGATGAAATTGGAAATGTGCTGTTGCAAATATAATCATAAAAATAATTTTTTAATGTTTGTTCATATTTCCAGCTGATAATAAAAGGGCAAAGTGGACAATAGCAGTTGTAATGAAGATGAACAGAATTAGGAATAATTTAATCACTGGGGCTGATATGCAAAATTAAATCTTAGTGTTATCCATAGTCATAACTAGTAGCATTTTGTATGCCAGATTTAAGAACTGTAGTAATCTATCCCCCTTATTGTTGCAGTGCCTCTGGGGGTAGCTGATGGCCCTGCCTGGTCCCGCCGAGCCAGAGCTGCAGGGGCTGGGCTCTCTCCCCTCCACGCCGAGACAGCTGGGGGTGGCATGGCCTAGGGCCACCACAGGAGCTCCCCAGCCATGGTGGCAGGGGCGGTCCCCGCCCGAAAGGGCAGCTCATTGTTTCCTGTGCCAGTGCAGACAGCCAAGTGCCTGGCCGGTGCCCCATCAGTCATTGTAATCCTCCACAACGACTGGCTCTCTCCCGACTGCCCTCCCCTCACTTCTGTGTTATAACAGGCACCCCCAACAGCCATTTCGTCTTTTTCGTTCGCTCCCTGGCATGCAACTCGGGAAATAAAAACCTGCTAGCAATAAGCAGAAAGAATCCTTCCTCGTCTCTTTACTTCCCTGCTTAAATTAAACTGCTGTGCATGAACTGAACCAAGATTCTGCGGGAGCTCTGATGCAGGCTCGACTCTGTTCGGAGACTGGGTGAAGCCGAATTGCTTTTCTCAGGTCACAAGACCGCTGCTGAAGGCTCCGAGTTACTCACGCTTTTTACTCGTGGCAAATGGCATCCCGACTTGGTGCTTTCTTGCTGAAAGCCTTCAGAGAAGCGTCCCTGCTCGACAGGAGTAACGCTCTGGAACAACCAAATAACCCTCCAAGGCTGCCTATTTGTGTCCGACAAACCTGGAAGGCGACCGATAATTCTCAAGCTGCTAGTAGAACCGGTCAAAAAATCCAGTGGAAGACACCACCAAAAGGACTTTTTTGAGGGAAGAATCATGGACTGAAGGCAGGGTTGCAAGCCCACAATAAAGTAGGGATTTCAAGTCCAAATGGACTCCCAGGACTGCAGAGAGGGGCACCCAGGATAGAAGAAGCCGCGACGTGTCCTGGAGATTGTGAGTATCCTAGGAACCTGAAGAGACAGGAGATGGGTGTCCCCGGGGCTGCCCTACATATCCCCCATTGTTTTTATTAATTTCTGCATTATTTTCCTTTTGGCAGGTGGTGAGATTTTGGGAAATGTGGGTCAGGCTTGCCCAGTTCCCAAGAGGAAGGCCCTTACCCCCGGTGGCGGGACCCCTAAACTTTAAAAAGTCGTCTCCTTATTTTCCAGTTCTTCCCAGAGGCGACTGGTGATTTCCCTGTGTGTGCTCCTACTCCCATTAACCTCCACAGAGGCGGGGGGGCAGAGATACCTCATCACATGATGACTGAGTTGCTGCCATCTCTCAGTCTCTGCAGCACTGGCCATGCTGCTCAAGCATTTTTCCTAACCCTTTTACCTCCCCCTCATTCCCAGTTTTTCTGCCCTAATCTGTCACAACAAGAACTCTGCCGACCACATGGTGCAGCCATGAGGGCTGATATGGTGCGGGCCACATGACTCAGCCTGCAGCTTCTCTTCCTTGTCCCTTCATCCCCGTGAATTTTTCCCACGCTGGGGCCTGGCCCCTCCCCCTTTACATCGGGCCCTTCCCCTGCGGGGAATTCACCAAGCAGCCGGCCAAATTAATATACAATGGCCCTGCTAATGAGAAAAACCTGTGCCCCACAGTCCCCAATGGGCAAACAGTGTGGAGAAAATAAGCCTGCATGCCCACCTCTGGATGACTCGGGTGGGTGCAGGGGGATCTTACAAAAGTGTTTGTTAAGCTCTCCCCAGAAACTACAGGAGTAAACAAGAAAAATGCCGCTTGGAAGAGAAAAAGATGCAAAGAAAACAACCAAGACTGTGTGAACCTCCAAGCTGTTTCAAAAAAAAAGAAAAAAAGCCCACACTCGGGACTCAAAAAGACGGAAATAAACTTTCTAATTTTTGGAGACTCGTGGGTGGAGGGACTACATTGTTAATCTGTAAAACCCTTTTGTTTTTTTTGTGAGAAATGGTGAACTGTTGCAGTGCCTCTGGGTGTAGTGATGGCCTGGCCTGGCCCTGCCATGCCGGAGCCATGGGGGCTGGGCTCTCTCCCCTCCACGCCGAGACAGCTGGGGGTGGCATGGCCCGGGGCCACCACAGGAGCTCCCCAGCCACGGCGGAAGGGGCGGTCCCCACCTGAAAGGGCACCTCATTGTTTCCTGTGCCAGTGCAGACAGCCGAGTGGCTGGCCAGCGCCCCTGTCAGTCATTGTAATCCTCCACAGTGATTGGCTCTCTCCCGACTGCCCTCCCCTCACTTCCGTGTTATAACAGGTATCCCCAACAGCCATTTCGTCTTTATCCGCAAGCTCCATGGCTCCAGAAATAAAAACCTGCTAGCAATAAGAGGAAAATAACCCTTCCTCTTCTCTTTACTTCACTGCTTAAATTAAACTGCTGGGCGTGAACTGAGCCAAGATTCTGCGGGAGCTCTGATGCAGGCTCGACTCTGTTCGGAGACTGGGTGAAGCTGAGTCGCTTTTCTCAGGTCACAAGACCGCTGCTGAAGGCTCCGAGTTACTCACGCTTTTTACTCACAGCACCTTACATGCCAGATGCTTTCCTTAAGGTGGGTTGAAGGGGATTCCAATTTTCATTCCTGGTGAAGTTGCCTCATCTGAACTTTATGAACAGCATAAGTTCTTCTTTCTGTGCCACTTTTCTGTATCACTTTCCCATTCTGATGCAGCAATAATGGAATTTTGAGTTAAGCTTTAAATAGGCTGTAGTTGTAGTGGTTTAAATATTTGTGCAATCCCTATTACATTTATATATAGTTTGCTAACAATAATTAAAACTGTTTTAAAATACCATCACCAAAGGGCTCTTTGCTCTTAGGCAATTTGTTAGGCAAAAAGTCAGTCTCGATTTTGTGAACAGTTAGGAGATATAGCCTCAGGAAAGAGCTAGTTTACATCTACCAGCTATTCAGACCATGGTCATTTCAATCTTAACTCCTTCCTACTACTAAATTAGCCAGAGCTTGCCATAGTAAGGTAATATTGCAATCAATACGGAGAAAGAACAGCAAAATTGTACTTTGCAAGGTAGGTGCAATTATAACTATACTCATTTAAGATGATGAACATCTCTAAGGTTTTTTATTCCTCTGCACAAAGTTCCTGACTTCATTTAATAATATTATCCATTTCCTGTGTGCAGTTATATTGGCTTTTTGACAAAAAAAAAAAACCAAAAACATGGGGGTGCAGAGTTATGGATTTTAATACCCTTTACTGCTGAAACATCTCAGGTTAGGAATTCACAAGGCTTCATAAGTTTCCTTATGTGAGCTGTGACAGTACATGCAAGGGAAACAAAACATTCATAAGGTCTTTTCAAAGGCTGCAGAAAATGGTGTGTGACTCATTTATCATTTTTCAGTGTTCCTTTGAACATGACAAGGAATAAATATCCCAAGATGGTGCAAAAAGATTTATTTTCTATGGCCCTTCACAAAAAAGTGAGATCTCTGAGAAAAAAAAAAAAAGAAAAAGAAAAAAATAAGGAAAAACATCATTTTTCCCAGTGCAAACTCCAGGCAAGTGTTGAATCTCAACAGTAATATTAATGAGATTTGTGTTGCACTGCTGAATGAGAACTTCCACACAAACTTCAACAGTTTAGGATTAAATGCCTTATTTACAAATGCATAATCAGAATCCTAAATTAAAAACCTGAAAGACCTGAGATATAAGCTGAGAAGTATGTATTTTCTTGCATCTTTTTGTAGTCCAGTTACTAAATTTTTTGCTACATAATGGTTTTCTAAACACATATTTATTGATCTAGCAAAAGTATTAGAGCTAATCACTGCAGTTTTCCTTTAATGTGCCATTTTTACATGACACCCACTCACAGGATTACAATTTTTTTTTTGACACATACAATAATATTTAACTGCTGGATGGAATGAGATTATCATGTAAAAGGCTTCAGCATGAGCATATACCAGAAACTCATATTTTCCCATCCTTTATGGACACGCCCAAGAAGGACTTTGAAGTTCTGTCACTGAGGGTGGTGAATAATTTAGTAAAGCTGTAATTTTAAATATTCACCTTTATTCAGAAAAATTTTTGAACTTATGCTTACTTAGGTGTATTGGTAGGTGTATTGGTTCCCACAGGACTATTAATGTCCCTCATACCTTTACTGTTTTGGATGTAAATGACAAAACATTATAATGAAGTTAAAGGCTAACTTGCCACTTCAGGCACAGTCTTAAGCAAGAGGTGATGTTTAAGCAGTCCCACCTCACAATCTATCCTGGAAACACTCTTATTCACAGACACATGCAGATCTTTTCAATTTACAACCCCTGGCACTGGCACTGTTACCCAAGTAGACAAACAACCCTTATGCAAGCGATTGGGAATCCATTCTCATAGCCCTAATTTCTCTGTAGCTTCTGTTTTGTGAGGCAAAGGTGGACACTTGTGTGGAGTAAAAGTGTTGTTAGATTTTTCTTTCCTTTCCTTACTTCCTTGCTGAGACTCCAAGTTGAGGATATCATCTGTAATGCTGGCCCAGGAGAAGTGAAACCTTCCTTTATGAGACACATACATGGATGGCTATAGTGGACAAGCCAAAACAGCATGAGAAAAACCCAACCATACATTTTTACCTCTCTGCAGTACTGTCCCTTCCTTTGACTATCAAAGTCTGAATCCTACTATAGTGCAAGAGTGAATATTCATCCCTTCTTCATCAACTTAAATACAAATATGTTTTCAATTTTGCCTTTTACCAGTTATTTTCAGCCCCTTCTCTTTGAAGAGTGAAGAGCTCTATTGCTAGAATAAGACAGAACTGGATATATAGGTTTTCCAGAAGAATTCAGTAGTAACTTTAATGCCCCACAATGCCATTTTTTCATTATATTTTTGTAAATATTCTTGAGGTGCAACCAGTATAAAAGAACACATTAAAAAAAATGAGGTGCAAACAGTATGAGAGAAGGCATATTTAAAAAAAAAAAAAAGAAAGAAAGAGTAAACAAAATAAGAAAAAAAAAGTGAGTTTTCCCTCGATACCTAGATCTGTATCTATCTAAAATTTGATAGTTGTAGGACAGGATGTTTCCCTATGATCCAAAATTGATGTAAAATTCTTTTGAAGAAATATTTTTGTTGGCTCTTTTATACTGTTGCTGTCTTCCTTCTGACATGTCTCTGTAGCTTGTGTGAGTTAGCTTGTGAACTAATTTAAACCAAGAAAGATAAATGTATTTTGAAAAAATGTCCCGCTCTGACAAGCAGACTGATCATTTTGCATTCTAGCTTTTGTGAGAGGGGATAAAATTGCTATATAACTTTTTAGATTAAAAAAAGAAATATTCAGTATTAAGTATTCAATATTAAAATTCCTCAAATTTAAAAATAAATCGACAGCTTTTCTTCCAAAAACACTGCTGTCAAGTACTCCTGATTCTCATTCAGGAAACTCACTATGTAAGATACTGTATTTATCAAGCCAAAGGAGAAAATACTTTGAAAAATTAGTGACCTACAGTATAGGCAATAAGAGTTTTCATTTTACTGAGCAAATATGTCAGGGAAAGGTGTCTATTTGTGGACAACTCCCCACTTTTCCATTTTGAGCAATTGTAATGCTGACATCTGTCAGTGGCATCCTGAAAAAGTTTTATTTCAGATACATATTTCTGTTAAAACTCTCTCAGGAGCTTTCCCCTTTAGTCCAATGAACCCATTAAATATGTAAGACTATCTTCCTACCTGACTTTAGAAGGTGAAGACAAATTATCACTATACACAGGATAATCAGTTGATATTTCACTATAAAAAAACAGTTGGGAAGGTTTTTTTTTTTGTTTTTTTTGTTTTTTTTTTTTTCTTTTCCTTGTTAGTTCTTAATCTGTTTCTCATACTGAAGTCTTCCTTATTTCAATTAATTAATTTCTGGAAATATTAGCATGGTGACAAGAAAATTATGGGAACAAAGGGTTGCACATACAATAATTGTCTAAATGCCTAAAGGGGGAATCTGGGAGATTAAAGTCTACTTTACTGTTGTGCTTTCTTGCAGCAGATCAGCATGGACCACATAGTGCTGGCCTGACTTCAAGGCTTACTTCTTGACCTGCTTTCAGAGAGAGGAGAGGCTCTGCAGGTGCAATGATTGTGATATACTGGGATGCAATAAGGACACAACCAGGAACAAATCTCAGAGTGGTCCACACATGGCACAAAACCACAGCACAGTTTCATAGTTTCTTTTTTTTTTCTTTTTAAGGATTTTTGCATACTAGTCTTATTCAATATTCATCCTCAATGAGTTCAGAGAGTAAATGTGTAGTACTTATAAAGTAGAATACTTCCAGCAGTTACTAATATTCAAGTAATTGTACCAAGAGGAGGGATATTTTCTCCAAAGATGGAAGAGCTAAAATTTATTTGTCCTATGACTGGATAAGTTGAAATATATCCCCTCTAGCTAGCTACTCATACCCCTTCCACTGCTATTAAATCCTGACAATATTCAAAATATTCTGAATAGCTTTCTTACTTCTGTGCCTTCAAGTGCTAAGCCTTCCTATGCAGATTTCAGTTCCAACACCTGATCTGCACACTGACTTAACTCAGCACCTTATGAGATCTAACACGACATCTCTAATCACCTACTACCTAGCAAGAAGAAATGTTGATGCTTACAGTGATTGTGGCATCTGATATTAGCAGCCCTCTGGAAAGGAGTTAGCCTATAAATCATCCTTCAAAGGAACAAAATCAACAACGTTTTCCACAAAGAAATAATCAAACCCACGTATTTTTTAATGGAAAGAACTGACAACATCACAGTTATTAAAACATGATGAGTTACATTTTGTCAATAGTATTCAACCAGGAAACCAGTTAAAGGACATTTAATTTCAAGAGCAGCGGTCATAATTCCACGTTAAGTCAGTAGCAATCAGAAGTTATTAAATAATGTACGCCTACACAAAAGTAGTTCATTGTTTCATAGCCTTGCTACTAAAGCAATTAGTAACCAGCAGTAACTGCAGGCATTTTAAAAGAATGACTGTGACCTAAACCTCTTTAGAGCTTGAACCATTACTGTTGAATTTTTAGGATGTAATGCATGGAAAGAGACTTTTCACTGCATGGAAAGAGAGGAACAATTTGCTCTGTGGGTGTTTGAGGCTGCATTTTTTGGGACATGCTGAACCTGGCAGAGAGAGATGAAAAGCAATGTGTCTCTAAGGGATTTTCATTACCCAGCTACAACTTTATACATATGAGGCACCATGTCTTAGTTGATTACCCAGCTTTCACCAGTTGTTTAGCAGGAGGCTGAGTCATTAATATGAAAACTTTCATACCCATAGAAATAATTAATTTAAGACAGTTATATAGGATGAACTCTCTAAATACACTGGGCCATTGACTCCAGTAGGGTAAAGTCGAGTAAGAAACAAAGAAACACATTTCCCTGATTCACTTTTCAAAGATGCTTTCTTCTTCCTGGCCTCTCAGAAACATGAACTACAGTACCAATGCATCTGAAAACATTCACCAACCAGAGTGGCTCATGCTTGCTGCATGTTTGCTTGTGTGGGTAAAAAAATAAACAAATGTACTCTTTAACAAATGGATGCAAAACCTCTCATGGTTACGAAGACTGCTTTCAAAATCTTCTACAGGAAATCCCTCTTCATCGACAGCTATAATAAATCTGTAACATTCACTGCAGCATTAAAAGGCCTCGTTTGGATGTGGAAGGTGAAATGAGACCAGAAGTGAGATAAAAATTTGGTTTTCATGGGTATAATATGAAGGCAAGAATGTGATTTTCAAAGAAATCCTATTTACATTTCTCTTGAGCAAATGACATGATTAAATATTTACCTTCATAATTGTAGTCATATGTTAGATATAAAAAGAAGAACATATAAAAAGGTGATTTACTAAGCATGCCTCAAAAAAAATGCTGATGCTGTGGGTTTAAACAATAAATGCATTAAAGCCTCTGCAGATCTTACAATATATTCAGTGCATGAAGTTACTCAGCAAATTTATTTGATGATTTAAGTGAGAGTATACCTTCTAATTTGTTTTCATCCTTAATTACCAATTTATTCTTTTGATTTATACAGGGCAAATTTCATACCATTGATTCCCTCTTGACCTTGTGCTTGTAACTGAATCCTGAGAGCTGGCTTGTGGCCCAGGAATATGTAGAAAATTGTTTATATTAGCAGCAAGCTGCCTTGAGCTGCAGTGCTTTGATTTAACGTTATAACTGTACTAAAAGTAGCATAGCTTTCCCATGTACTCTCTGTTCTGTTCAAATCCCTTGTCATTATAACAGATGTTTGGATTATTGTTCTGTAAACTATGTCAGAATTTCAACCTCTAGTATCTGTTTATTATTCTCTAAGGGTGATATTACAAACGTTCTCATGCACTGTTGATACAGCCTGTCTTTTTCCCATAAAAGTGCTAAGCAGAAAGTTTTCGTCAATCAGAGTAAATATGATTGGTTTTAGAAGCAAAAATTTTTGTTTCAAATCTGTTTTGAGAAAATTTATGCAGCTGGAAATAGTGAATATTGGTCCTTTTCATGATACATAGCAGAGGAGTGTGAGATATTACCTGGATTACATATTATAATAAAAAGATATTTTAAAAAATAAAAGTTTTAGGTGCTTGTATAAACAATTACAATTGAAATACAGTCATTTAGGTATTTTTTTCCTGTAGCCATAATAGCTCTCCTGTAGTTTTATATTAGTAATCTAGTTGGCAGACTGAGATTAGCTCAGCTGGTTAGAGCATGGTGCTAATGAGCACCAAGGTTGTGGATTCAATCCCTGTGTGGGCCACTTGGTGTTGGACTTGGTGCTCCTTGTGGGTCTCTTCCAGCTCAGAATATTCTGTGATTCTGTAATTGCATGCTAGGTTATAAAAGGCATGCTTGCTGAAAGGACATATTTAACCTTCTTGCTATAGACTGTGAAATAATAATACTGTAAGCTGATTATAAGAATGAGGGAGCAGAAGGCTGAGATTTTTGTAAAGATTGTAAGAGGGAAAGCAGATTTAGAGGGAAGATTTAGAGGGAAGCAGCTAGTCCTCTTCTAGGGAAGATGAACTTTTGTAAAAATCCTCGTTAACTCCAGAAATAATACCCATTATTATGGAAAAAGAGGTTTTAATAATGTTCTTAAAGCTTGAAGCATTACTTTCCATCTGAATTTTAAATATTTGTAGTAGATCTCTCACAGGCCTGGAATCTGTTTTGTGAGGTGACTTGATCCAGTTTGAGGTTGCCTAGTCAAAAGATTCTGTTATACTTTCTGCTCTCTCTCTGTTAATACACACATATGTACACAGGATGAACTTGCATACATGTTCAACCAACATATAAATTAATGTCTTATAAACAGGAAAATCAGTATTAAAAAAGACATCTAAATATTTTTGTGTTTGATAATCATGCAGTCTACTGTCCACATTTCTAGTTCCGTAAAAGTAAGGTAAAGACCTCAAGAGTAGTTCTGCATCTATACAGACACAGGTTGTCCGTGAAAATAATGTATTCCACTAGGTGTAATTCCTTTTCTTTTTTTTTTCCCTCTGGTTTTTCTGTGTTGATATTTTTAAAATATACTCTGCCTATCATTAGGCTGTGTTGTCACTGTCTGTCTGTGGTAGGGTGTTTTTCTAAGGATGATCTGCATATGTGGATAATGATCTCCTCTAATATACTGTAGGAATCTCTTTTAGTGGCAAGAAAGCTGTCTCAGACTTAAAGAACACTCTTCATTTCTTAATAGTCAAAAACAGGATGCAAATTTTAGGGTGCTCAGGTAATTATCAACAAAACTGACCCCAGAGAAGAAAATGTGCTGGTGTTTCTGTTAATTACTTTTAAAAAGGAATTCAGATACATAGGCAGTAGGCTTCAAAGATTTTGTTGGAATCCCTACACATATTATGTTTGCATTTCGGATGAAAAAAAACAAGGTCAGCTTTGGAAATGATTAATGCCTTTTTGCTGAAAGCTGTACCAAATGTCCTTGAGTTTAATCAAAACTATTTGTTTTTAGTCAGCTTTGCTGTTGTCTCTTTTACTCTTGTCCACTGATAGCTTGACATTAATGACATCATAAATCATGTGAAGTGGCGGCTAGGGTTTGGTAGCATTTCAAGTGTTTGTTGAGATGTCCTAGACTATTTGAGAAGCTGGTGTGAGGAGGAATATTGGACTGATCTAAATCTTCAGTCTGCTGCATTTTTCTGTTGTTAAAATCAGGTAATATATGAATTTAAAACCTGAGCATTTTGCCAAAGGCAGTCTACTCTTGAACGGTCATCTTGTAGAAAATTACTCTGATTATTTCAAAAGCTTGCCCCCACTATGTCAGGGGGTTAGAAACCTTGTGAAATAGATGCATATATTGCACAAAGAAATATATCTCTTGTGTTTATAATTCCTTAGTCATTCCTTTTACATGAAGGCAGGGGTCTAAGCCCATGCTCTTCCCATTCCTATGTGATACAGTCAATCAGGTGTTGAGGGGTAAGCAGTTTGCACAAACCTGTCATTTAGAGGTGTTGCTGTTTTGTTGTGTGTTTGTTGTTTTGGTTTTGGTTTTTTCACTATAAATAGCAAAACATAAAACATGATCACTTGGAAAATATTTTCTTTGAAAAATGTTTAGCTCTTATCAGTTATGTTTTTCAGAGATTTGACTGGATCGTTGTATATTTTATAACTTATTATCTGTATGGCTACATTCTTAGAACATGCTTCCATTATATTTTACTGTACTGTGAGAACAATGAAGAGCTCATCCTTTGAATGTTATTTATTCAGATGGATTCTCTTACATTACATCGTGCAATTTGTGGACTATTATATTCTTTTATCATCCCTGACCCTCACAAAGCTTATTCATCGCAAAAAATTCACTTCTTTGTGTCAAGAAACCTCCAGAAAGCAGAAAGATTTCTTTTGTTCAATCATTTAGAAGGATATATATTTGGAAACAATGCCTAGTATGTGCTACATAGAGGAGAAAACCATGGTATATAATTTGGGTTTCAATTCAAAGATTTACCATTAACAAATCTGTTAAAGAATGTGTTTGGGTCCCACTAATTCAAACACAAGCTTAAGCTTAGGCACTTACTTCAGCTCTTTTATTTAAAGCCACCTAGATGAATGGCAAATGATAGTGATAGCATGACTGGGATATCAATGCCACATTTCTGAGACCCATATGTGTGAAAAGATGGATATACTTTCTCCTTCTCCTGGTAAGAAAAATATCAAACTGCAGAAAATGCACATTGCATATGGTTTAGGAGAAAGAAATCACTGTGTCTGTATCACTGAACATGTGACTTTCTTGGTGTCCAGGAAGCATCATTGACACGTTGATTGAGATTTCTCACTCCAAGAAAGAAAAAGGACCTCTCTTTATACAATCATATGTCTATGTGGTTTTACATGACCTGGTCATGAAAAAAAACGTTTCATCTAATTACACACATTATTTGAACCAGTGTGCAAAGTCACCTGTAGTTCTCAGTCCAGTGAGCACCTTCCCATCATTCACCAATGTTTCTCTCCTGTATACAGATTTTGCTGGGAGCCAGGTGAGGGATGTTAAGCACTTCTGACTCTATGCCAGCCTGAGTCACACTGCAGATCTTGTGCATACAGTGAATGATGGTAATTACAGTGAAGGATCTAGGGTATTATTTATTTCTCACTAGCAGACAGCACCTGACAGTCTTTGTATATCAAGTTGTTATTAAAATCCGATGTCTGGATGTTAAGCTGACTTATTTTACAACTAATCTTCTTTTACAACTAATCATGTACTATGTATAAAGTTTGGTAAGTAAATTCATCTAATTTGACAGGAGAGATATTAAATTGAAATAATTTATGTCATAAAATAAACCATAGTAACTTGTTTTTGTGATTGCCCAATGCAGTTCCATTACTACATTGGTGTAAACATCTTTTGAGTAATTTCAATCTTCTATTAAGACTGGATTTGCATGATAGCACATAATTTTATTAGTTATAGTATGCATTTTCTGAGGATTTTAAAAATAAATCTCTTCTGAATTATCATGCCACATTGAAAATAAGGACATACAGAAATCTTTACCAATGACTCCAATCCAGAGAGAATGTCATCCATCCTTTCGCTCTGTGCTGTGATGCTGATATACAGCAGAGCTCAAGCTGAGCTAGAAGAGAGGTCTGTTCCAGTTTCCGCCTCTGAACTGTGATTCTTCTCCAATTTGTTTTTTGAGAAAATGCTCCCTGAAGTATGTCTGTTGGTACAGGATTACTCATGGTACAGCCTAGTGAAAACAATGCGAGCAGAATTTAATTAATACAAAAAAATGCATTGTCCTCTGCTCTTGGAGTTGGGTTTTATCTAATTGTATGGACACATGACAAGACAAAGAACGTGGCAGGGAGTTCCACATTTAAAAACATATTACCCAGAGATAATTATGCAAAACTGAGTGTTCAGATCTCAAAACAATAATAGAAATCAATGGTCTCCAGAATGATTTGGTGTATTTCAGGATTTGCAGGGGAGAAAAGGTACAGAGGAGAGAGGCAGGCTCCTGTTCCCTTTTCCATGTCTTCTGGTCTTAATTGTAAAAGCTTACACGTCATGACAGTACCTCTTCTTTTTCCTCTCCACTTCCTGCTATTGAACAATCAAAAATCAGTCCCACCCTGCAAGTCACAGAAAAGCCTTACTTGCTTAGTGTGGATTTCAGTGAGAACACTTGTCTACAACCAGTTTTCACAAGCATGCAATTCATGTCCAAAGAAGTACTGCAAGCTGCTCATCAAACTGGTCTGTCGGTAATCTTTCTTATCTTTACAGTTTATCACTTTCTAACTTCCCAGCCCTGCCCTTTACACAGCAGGTTCACTGGGAGGAAACTGAAAACTTATACAAGGTATGAAAAAAGGCCAGAAATCACCCAAGTGGGTAAGCTGCAATTTTCTTAGGGTGTTTAGAATGTTTACATCTTGACTAAAAAGTTCCTCATTACTTTTTTTGTTTGTTTATTTGTTTTGTTTTGTTTTTTTAACTGATATTCTTTATTCCTGAATAATTTAATATTAGGTAGAGAAAAGGACAAGACCTCCTTAATCAATATTTCCAACCAGTAGGAAGTATCAATGCCTTGATTGCTGTTTTGTGAATACTGTGTTTGAAGAAATAGTTAAAGAAAGTGAAATAGAATGCTTATCAAATACCAGATCACATTAAAAACAATATGTATTTAGAAATAACAGTGGCCACTGTAGCCTTATTTAACGCAACAGCACTGACTGGTGTAAAGAAATCACAGGAGGTGTGTATGTATACACTCTACAGAACTATTTTACTATAAAAGCAAAGACCCCTGCTGGCACATGTAATTTAATGTGCAGCATGCCTCTCCTAATTCAATCAGGTCTCTACATCCCTTCTTTCATATTCTGCTTGTATTCCATGTGCTAAAGCCATCAAGATTTTCAGGATGAAATGAATGCTTGTATTAATCCAGCAATTTCCATTTAAAACAGAGCATCGACTTGATTAATAAGGTTTGATGTTGAATAATTATACAGCAAATATGTAGGATATAGAAAAACCACAGATGTGACCATCAGCTAAAGCCTTGTGGGAGAACGGGGTCAAAGGGAAGCAATGGCCATGACTGAGGTGATAAATTTTTGGCTTTTCTCTTATGCAATTAACAAGCAATGCTGCTATTAATTTGCCACCCTAAGAGTCATCACTGGTCAGATGTGTCAGGGTCAAGGGGCACAGGGGCAGAGCAGGGGTCAGCATCTCAGCAGCCCTGAAAAGAAATGAGAAAATGAAAGAAATCCAAATTAAATGGTAGTGCACACTTTTAGTGGTGTAGCAGGGGGTGGGGCATCCTTTTAAGACTCCAGGTTTAGAATAATAAAAATGTTCTCTGCACATTTAATTCAAAGTAATCAATCTGAGGTGCAGCACTTGAGCATCCAATAAAAGAAAATCAATGTGGTCTCTACAAGAGAAGACAAACAATGCCAGCTTTTACTAAAGGGATTATAGGTTAACATTTATTCATTGTATTGTAATCTGATGTCAAGTGGTATAAAATCAAGCCAACAATCCATTACCACCCGTTATAGGCTAGGTGCTGATGTCATGCAAATTGACTTTTCATAGAACTTGTTAAATCATTTCTGTGTTCTAGCTATAGAATGCTTTTTTATAGCTGCTAAACTTCGATAAATTCTGCTTCATACTTGTACTGCAAAATTTCAAAAGACAAATATTTGTAATTTCAAAGCACATTTTAAATTTTTGCATGCTTTCCTTGTGCTTCCTATCACTAATTAATCAAATGGAATGTAGTTGGTCTGTGGTTAGTAACAGGCAAAAAAAAAGGATTAATTTGAGAAACAACACAAAGTAGTAGTTCTCCAACTCTCCAGGTTGGTCCTACATACTTCCCATGAATGTTATTAATTTTTAAGTATTAAGTATAATAAATTGACAAAAAAACAAAAAAAAAAGGTCAGTTTTTAAAAGGTGCCTATGCTATTTAGAGGTAATCACTGTAATTTGTAATAAATTACTTTGAAAGGAAGAAGGATTCCATGCAAATGTCCGCTCTCAAAAGAAATCTTTGACAATGAAAGGCCAAATCCTGTTTCTGAGCAAAATCAATTGGAATTTGCCAGTGATGTTGATCAGGGTGAAACAGGGCTCATATATCTGTCTTTAATAAGCCACAGTAAAAAGAGCAAAGCCTTTTAAATGATGTAACATAAAAAAAGGATTTGTATCCATCAAAAGCATTTTCTTGGTGTTAATTCATAGAAATATAGGGAGTTTGGACATGTGGTTCAAAACCCAGATTTGTCCTGTTGATTGTTGGCTGTAGCAAAAATCACTTAATCATATCATTTGGGATGAGGATAATCACGGTGCTCTTTTCGCCCTCAGGAAGAGTCAGCACTCTTGAGTTTAACATAAAACAAAATAGCTATAGAAGTTGTCAAAGTTAATGTTATTTTTGAAACAGTCTAGTGTACTTTTAGGGTTGGGTCACTTTTATGTGTATGGAAAAACATTACCACATGTTTGAAAATAGTGCTGATATTCTGCAGATTGTATTGCCCTGCAACTTTGCTACTTCAAAACACTTCAGAATTTAGACAGAGGCAGAAAGGGAAATTGGACATGACACTATTTTAACTCTAAAAGCTAAGTTTGGTTTGCCACCTTGACACAACAGAATATTTTAGCCAGGAAGATACGTTTCTTTTTTTCACCTTCTTCTTTTATATATAACCTTGTGGTTCTAAAAGGAAATTAAAACCCTTAAGTTCTCAATGGCACAGTGTTGGTCCTCTAGCAGGCCAATGAAAGCAGAGCAAACTTTGATTATTTGAGCAATGGAGAACAAGAGAAAAAAATCATTGTGTCGATTTGGCAAAGATAGAAAATTTATGCAGTATTGCTCTTTCTTTTGCTTTGCTAATAATTGGATCATTTTACGAGTCGCTGTACAAACTTCCACCTCAGATTTCCCTCTCTAAAAACACAAAACTTTCTCTTTCATTGCAACATGCTTTCAGCTTTCTGCTGTGCAAACCCAGATGACTAATACAGGAAGAAACCCCTTTTTACAGACTGATGCTACACGGCTGCTTGAGCATCAAAATTGAACTGTGTGTTAGGAGGACCAAAATTTTTGTCTAGAATTTTTCTCCAGTCACGCTTAGAGTAAAGTAAGTGGGAAAGGCCCATTAGGATTTCCTTCTATCATTCCCCCATCAAGGTAAGTCAAGCCACGGCCTTGACTTCCCTCCAACACCTGTGAATTTTTAGACTTCTTCTCAAGCCTCTCTGCTGTCTTCATTTTCTACAGGCAATACTTTGTTTTTCCTGCCCATGGTTGCCTAGCTTGAGGGCTGTTTCTGTGAAATCCAAAGTACCAGTGCCAAAGAGAAATCTGTGCTGCAGAATTGATAACTCACCCCCATTAACACGCATTTTCACAGTGTCACCTGCCTTGCCATGGAAGTTGCTCTGAACTTAAAAGTTTGTACACTAGAATCTGAATTTAAAATGTCAAAGTAAAGTAGATAGACTATATCCTCCATACTCATTTAAAAAAAAAAAAAAAAGGTTCAAATTCTTCTCCCCTCTTTGAACAGAGAACCATGATGCAGGAGATCCAAAGTGCATGAAAAAAAGTGAAAACAAGAACGTGGCCAGACACATTAGGTCATCTTATTAGGCCTAATGATATTAGGATAAAATACCCTCCTGCTGGGAAATACTCTGTTTTTTCAGTTTCTGAATGCTTTATGCTAAATTTTCAAGAAAAAAGGGGAAATGGTTTGGCCTGAAGAAGGACATCATAAACCCTATGGCTTTGAAAGGCATCCTGTTTCTGCATTTTTGAGCTGAGGGCCACAAAAGGCCTGTGGTGGGTTTCTGTATAATTCAAGTTGACAGTGAGGTTTAGATAGATATAACCAGTTAAAGGTGATTGAATACCATGGGCTGAGCAGCACTTATTATGCCTGCTGTTGTGAGACTTCAATTCATTATTGTAACAGACCGAAACAATGCAGCAGCTGCACAGGACATGGTTGTAGTATTGATTTGGCTTCTCCAAACTCTTCTCTTAGGATGCAGAGTGCAGACAAACATGCACAAACATCACTCTGTTCCCCTGACTCTGTCGTGTGGTTCCTGTACCTCAAACTAAGGCATCCTCAAGATACAGCAAATTGTCTCTTTAGTTGAAGGCAGATAGGGCTCTAAGTCAGACACTATGGGGTTGTGCAGATGTGGTGACATTTCTTCCAGAGACTACATTTTACACTCAAATTGCCATTAAAGCTCTTTGCTCCCTCTAGGCCCATGGTCAACTTTTGTGTTTTCTTCACTGGGGTTAAAAGTCAGCATGGCATTGTGCCCACCCTGCATACTAAACAGAGCTAAACAAAAATAAAAGGCAGACCAGCTTTCTGTCCAAGGGAAATTTTTAAAAAAAATTTTTGTAATACAAACCATTTGCTATGGTGTTAAATGCAATATCTAAATGGGCTAGTGGGAGTTCCCTTGCTTCAAACTGCAAATGCACAGAAAATGCTGCACTTTTCTCACTTTCTAAATTAACTATAATACTCACCACTAACAAAAGCAGCCTCTACCTGCACCCAATGTCACCAAATATTTTTGGGAAATGCAGAATTGGAAATAAAGTCTTTTGTCTCTTCCTTTAGGGTAACCTAAGCAAAACATTTCTGTGAGCAACTTGCATGTTCAGCTGGGTGTCAGCCACCCAACTTTCTTCACAGCACACAGCATTTCCACAGTCCTTCCATGTGAAACACTGTAGGCTCTTGGCCAGAATAAGGTCTTTGATCCTTGTGCACATGTTACAGAAACGCCCTGTTAAAGCTTAGTAGCAGTTAAGCTATAAAATTCAACACAATATTTGTGTCCTCTGAGAGTATTTCCATAATGCAACTTCTAACTATTCTGAATCCAAAACCTTCATCAGTACTGTAGGCACACATTCTTTCAAACACAAATTCCAAATTTCACTTCTTAGACCAAATTGCCAGAAGTGAATATAGAAAATACAATGGCTCTGGAGAGAGGAGGGATGTTTGCAAATTTCTCATCCCCTTCAAAAAAGACCCCCAGAGTCTTCCTGTGCTCTTAAAACTCCCATGTGCAGACCTGGTATGGCAAAAGTTAACTTTATACAATGAGCATATATGAGAGCTCTGCCTTGCTGTACAAGCCGTGAGCATCCACCAGCCTTGAAAAGGAACAGACAATTTGGCCTATTTCAAAAGTAACATTTGAATAAAGAAAGCTACAATTTGATTCGAATTCCTTGAAGCTGCACACTTGAACATAATATTTCCCTATGTAAAACTATATTCCTACGGCAACAAATGGTAATGACCAAAAATACTTTCTCAAAAAGTATTTGAAGAAGACCTAAACAGTTTACTCTGAAATAGAAAGAACATATTATTTATTGTGAAGGCCTAATGACATATCAGAGAAAAGCTCTATCCCTGCAGATCGGTGGGGATTTCTGAAAACTTACGTGATGAGACATTTTAGCCTTCTTGGCAGAGGTTTTAATCAAGATGTTGAGAGAAATCGGGTATCTTTAACCATTAATTAGAGATGTTTATAAACTGCTCAGAAATTACTTCCTAGTGCTAAAGCAAATTTGCTACATTGACAGTATAGGAAATGGAAAATGTGTCTGTCAGCATCAGGTAATTCATGGTGGTTTATCTTTAAAAAGTAATACTATTTTCAAGGAAGGCATCAATTTTCAGTTGATTAGAGGAACTTTTTTCTCTTCTGCTGCGCCACAAGTTATTACCCCATTCTTTGGTACACGTGGAGCATCGGAAGACAAACCCAAGTTATTAAGGCATCTGTTGTAACATTAAATGCAATAAATACACAGAGCCCCATCCCGGCTCATTAGCAACAACAACCTGTAACTTGTGATGCAAGTCTTTCATAGGACTACTGAACACCTCAATAAACACAAGTTTTGAAAGAAAAGGAGAATAACTTCCATAAATGCCACTATGGCTGGTGGTTAATAGGTTTGGGTGGTCAAGGACTTCAGTGGGCAGCTGTATCTGTAAAGGAAATATTCTGCATTTACTCACAGCTGGAAGTTGAGTTAATTCAAGTATGAATGATATCTGCTCTAACCCACTCATAAGCTTGTATTACAAGCTCCTCTTTGATATGCTTGATCTTGTCTCAAAGCTAAAAAAAATCTCCATTTTGATGTTTCCTCTAATACTTGAAGTGTTTGGGTCTCAAGGAAGGCATTTGGTTAGAAACTAATTTAATTCCAGAAACATGTGGATTTTTTGCTGCGTTACCCAACATATACACACACACAAAAAAAAAAAAAAAAAAAAAGGCAAAAAAAAGCCACCATGGTATTTCTCAAAAAAAAACAAAAACAAAAAACAACCAACCAAACAAACAAACAAAAACAAACAAACAAAAAAAAACCGTAGTCCATAAATAGTTTCATTATTAGTGTGTTGGATATACTGGCTTTCCTTTACAATGAGATAGAAAAGTATTGTAGATGTCGGTTACCAGCTTTTTTTAATTTGGTCATCCTCTTCCTCCAAGAGGCTTTGTGCACTGCAGAGAACCTCCTTCACAAGGCAAACCCCAATACACACCGTCTTTTCAATCTATTGAGAAAAAGGAATATATTCTGTATGTGTCACCCTATTTGCAATCCTATGCTGAATCACCAATGAAGTAATAGCCTCTGAAAAAAAGAGCTTCAGATCAGCCAGAGCAAAACAAGTGTTTTCCCCAGATGCACATATGTAAAGATCTTTTGTCCTTTCCCTGTTTACCCTTTAGTCCGCCATCTCCGAGTCCTGCTCAATTACGTGAGAAGCTGCTTTAGTAATTCTGGGAGGTATTTGCTCCTTTTTTCTTTATTATACCCCTCAGTGATATCTTTCTCCAGTTGTTCTTCAAGCCATTGCCATGAAATTTCATTTCAACTTCATTTACTTATCGCAAAAGATCTTGGTAGGATTTTCTGGCAAGTAGGAACTATTAATAATAGGTTTCCTGTCATATTAAAAAGTCAGTAAGCTGACTGAAATGGAATGTTAAATTTCACATTGACTTTCTTATGTTAATCTGTTTGTTTCAGAAGCTCAACATCTTCAGCTATAGAAGCAGGTTGGGTTTTTTGTTGTTTGTTTATTTTTTGTGAAAGAAGATTATTTTACAGAAGAAGCTTACAGCTTTAGAAGAAGAAAAAATTTAGATTACCATTTTTCTGTCTGAAAACAAACCTTATAATAAGAGACCCAGAGTCTTCTTAAGAAAGTAAAAAATATTTATTAGACAGCATAGTCATTTTTGAGAAACCTATTGAACTATTAGGAATATTTATTAGTATAGATGTTTATTTTTTCATTCTTTTATAATGCATTGCATTTTTTAAAGCAAGCAGCCCTAAAAGGGTCATTCAAACCTGTTAGACTAACAGAGAGTGGTATGAACAAAGGTCTTTCCAGATACAGAAAGCTGTTCCCATTTCAGTAGCCATGTTCTTTAATGTGATGTAAACCTTTGAGTAATTAGCCAAATATGAATAGAATATCCTGTAGTTCCAGAAAAGGTCAGGAATTTTACTGAAATTCTGTGGCCAAACACTGGACAAAATGGAACATTGTCCTCACCAACTTCGTGAAGGTAAAGGCCTTTAGTCTTCTATTTCACAGTGCGCACTGTGCACTAAAGCTCAGCATTGAAACACCAGAAATATTTATCTAAACTTGGTGAAAAACTGCATAAAAAAGAACAAAATACAACTGGGTGTTACAGATTATCTTTCACCCCAAACATAGTTGCAGCAACTGCAAATCTTCATTCATTGGAGGGCTGTTACATGAGCTAAAAGGGACAGGTAAAAAGAGTAACACCCCACTCTGTCATCACCTCAATGTGGCAGATGTCACCCCAAAAATGTTTTGGCAGGGGCATTCACTGGATGTGAAATTCCACAACAAACATGACCACTACTCCCAGCTCCTTTCTTCCCTCCCAGCTCCACTTAGGCAGGATTTCTATGTGAGTTTGTGTGGTCACATGTGATCTGTGGGATCACCCCCTGTGGGGGTCCTGTAATTCAATGAATTAAAAGCAGAATTACAATATGAGAACAGAATCGTCTAGAGATGATAGAAACACATTTTATTTTAAATGATAGGATTAAATACTTCTAATTTTCTCATCATGAGTGGTAAAACCTATCCTGTAAATTTCTTTCTATTTTCACATATATCCACCCTGCAATAATGAACACTACTGTATTTATATTTAAAAAAAGGTATTGAAATTATTACAAAGGTGGTCTCAATGATCTTGGAACACTTAATATTCAACCATTTTTAATAAAGAAATTAAAGAGTGTACCAAAGGAGAATGAATCTTAACAGAGCAGTGTGATCATGTTCCACTTTATAAAGCAGTAGTATTTTTAGTTTGTTTGATTGTAAGGGGTATAAAAGCTTCCTTCCTTATCTTTTATAATATGAGACCAGCCAGTCTGAATTTGATACATTAATATTGGAAAATAAACACAAGTTTCCACGTGCCAGGCTTACAGACTGTATTATTAGAGCTGCATTAAAAGTTTGTCAGGACAAGATATGTGTTGTTGCAGAAGTACTAGTCCACACTAAATATTCCAGTATAACCAATATAGGAAGACTCAAAGAAAAAATATACAGATAATGAAGAGAGCTCTAACTTTTTAACCATATCAGATATCCAGATATGAAAAGGTAAAGTTAAACCACACTCGATAATAGTATTATAGTTAAAGTTTTGAAAGCAGTTATATATGTGTTCCTGTAGATGAAACAACAATGTTTACCCCACCTGAAAAGTGCTCAGAGAACAGCATTGACACTGCTTGTACCTGGAGCACTTTATGTCTGCTCCTGCTGCATGACTTTTTAGGACTACTAGGTTGATTTTGGTAACCTTAAATCCATAAGAAATACTAGTTTTATCATACCTTTTACAAACATTAGACTCCATCTATCAGAGCTTTGAAAGCTTATTTATAACAGTCCCACCTACAGCCATTAACCCCCACTTCTTACCTAGGACATAATTAAAGTACTCCAGATCCTCATTAACCTGTTCCTTTGATCTCTGCAGTGATGATATGCAAAGCCATCTTATAAGGCCTCATCTCTTGCTATTGGTTGGGATTTTTGATAACTGTATGCAGAGTTCTGAGGAAGCAAAATCTATTGAAGATTTTCTCAAGCTATGGAGAAATCCAGCTCAAAAGACCAATTTAAAAAAATCCACGTATCAAGTGAAGTGCCTTCATTAGGGTCTAAGGCCTAAAAGAAAATACCAGTCCAGGGAAATGCTGAAGGTCTATGAGTGACCTTTCTTTGGTTTTAATCACTGAAACTCCCGACAGCTTAATAAGTTGAAGGTGCTAGATCACAGTCTAACTTAATAAGGCCCCACAGCAGAGCCTTGGCCACCTTTGATTGCTCCCATAAGTCTTAGCACATCTGGTACTCTGTCCTTGGGTGAGAAATGTTTTCCATAACTTTCCTTGTATTCATTACCCTGCATGTGAATTACTTTTATTAAACCGAAAATTATACAGTACTGTATATTTGTATAAGCTTTTTGTAGTTTTCTGTCATCATCCTACTGAGACAGATGATTGTTTTCTCCAAAATAGAATTAAACAAGGTTTATGACAAGAATTTCCCTAGCTTTTTCCACCACTGCCACTTGTTTTGCTGAGAATCACACAGGTCAACCTAACCTTCAGCTGTGACACAAGGTTAAAGGACTGAAGATTGCAACTAGTCAGGTAGGAATCATCTGCAATCTGCTGTTTTTGTTCTTTTTCAAAAACATAATGCACAAGGGCAAGCACAGATCTGGCTAGGAAGCTTGCTTTCAAGCAAACAGAAAGCCAAAACCCATGCTAACTTAACTGGGAAGGGTATTTTTTTATGCATATTTTAGTTTTAATGTAAACAAGTATAATATGTGAATTTATGTGTAGAAAATGTGGCAAAAAGGATTTAAAAGCCATCATTTTGTAATGACTGTTGCACATTTGACTCTACTACACACAGGCACATACAGATATGTGTAGGAGAATAATAATGATTACAAAAACTCAGAAACCACTTTGCCAAAATCTGCTGTTCCCACCGGATTTCATTTTACAAAATTTTCAATATTTTGAACATACGTCTATTTGTTTGCTTTCTGTTTTCTTCAGATTCTTTTTCTGTTTACAGCGGTAGGACATCTCAGCAACTTTAGTCTGGACTGAAAAAACAGTTTGAGTGGTGTCAGTGATCTCTTGTTTTCCCATTCTCCTCCTGGAAATAATCATTCAGAGCAGATTTTACTTTTCATACACTTTGGATTGCTGTTATTCTTTAATACAAAATGTAATGTAATATTTATCTTGGAAGATCAAGATGATGAGATGCATCCTGCCACAGAAGTACAGACTAGTGACCTTTGCAAAGATCCTCATACTGATTTTGTAGGATTTGATTCCACAGTTTTGTACCAGCCCTTGAGAAAGTTTTATTTTGTACACAGGTAGTTTAACAGATTTCTGGCTTGCTATACACATAAGTGAGAAGTGTATTCATTTGAAGTGTTAGAAAATTAGTAAAGCATATAAGTTTACTTATCTTTTTTATGTTTTATGCAATTCTATGTCTCAAACCTGGATTGCTGAACAATTAAGGAAATGTGCTGTTCTAACAAAGGATTTACAAGGTTGTTGTTAGAGTTTTTTTGGAAAATGAATGCTCTTATTTCAGTTTCTGTGTAGAGTTCATAGTGCTTTCTGTAAGGTAGAACTGGTTAAATAATGATTAGTCTTTCTTTATATTTTTTAATTGCAGAAAAAATATCTTTTACAAAAGATAAAATTATTCATAAATATTTTAACTAAAAATAGGGACATATCAGATTCAGAGGATCTGTTTTACTTGTAACTGTTTTTAATTGATTTTATTGTGGCCTAGCTAAATTCCATGTATGCTGTTTTAAGATAATCTTTTCCTGAAAATTTTTTGAAAAGACAGAAAAAAAGGACTACTCAATAATTTTTACCACATGCCCTCAAAACCCGAAACTGTTTGTCATTAAATACGTGCTCATGTGAGTAGCCACATCCTTTTAAAGATCTTCTCACTCATTATGAACATCCTCGTAAGAGGAAGATTCTGCTGCAACAATGATGGAAGTTTCATGACCATACTGGATCTGACCAATTCCCTTTTAGGAGTGGCCATAAGGGATGTCCAGGTGAGAGAAAGAAGAGAGCGAGTTTATGCATTACTAGCCTTAGTACTCTCCTAGTCTCCGCTTATTTTCAGCTTGGAGACTTCCCAAATTTGAATGGGTGTTTAATGCAAATGCTATGCAAATTCTACATAATCCTCAATAGATTCCACTTCTATAAAATTATTCAGTGTAACTTGAGCCCACCTATAGATACAGCTTCCCTTGTGTTCTCTGGCAAAAACAAGACTTTGTCCAGCTGTAAATTCTTATGTTTGATCTGACTTTTACCTCTTTGATGCCTACTTTTCCACATTAGAAGAGATGGTGAATAATCAGCCTGAAGTCTGCCTCCCAATACCACTCCTGGCCTTTAGAACTCTACCAAATCTCTCCCAACTGATGTTCTCTCTTTTCCAGACTTCTACGTGATTATATCTCGTATGGAAGTAGTGAAACAGCCGTTTTAATGACCCCTTCTACAACTGCCATCTGCAATGCATCATCCAGGAAAATTCTCCAAATGCTTTTTTGGGATCCCTCTAGCTCACTTGTGTGACAAAATAAGGGCAAAACAAGAGGAGGGTTCCACATGGAAGTTTTTTACCCCCTTTACAGTTTGCTGTTATCTCTTGCTCAGCTGAAGTAGTTAGCTGGTCATCCTAAAGTCAACCAGCTCTAATGCATTTGCAAAGAAAAAGCTCTCTTTCCCATTGAATATTTCAGTCTTGTCCTTTCATAGGTGGTTGCATTAAAGGGTAAAGAAAACAGGCAGTTTTATCAGATTCTGGGAACAGTATTCCACTAGTTTCGAGACTTAAAGATCTTTTTGCTGGGTCCAGGCATCAGAAAGCTAGAGATATGCCTTATTTTGGCTGATCTAGAAGCTTTTGCAAGAAAAAAAAAGCAGTTTCTATTATTGTTGAGTATTATGCTGCAAGGTATAAACCTTGTATGAGACATTTTTTTCACCAGTTCAGTGTTTTAATGGTATTAATGCTATCATTTTAAATGCAGTTTTTTTATTTTCCTGTCCCACTGAAAATGAGCAAGGTGAAAACCCAGTGGACACTATTTCTGATCATTAATTCTAACCATTAGTGCAATTATTCTTAGACAGATTTTCTTTCTGATTGTTTTATAGATGCCTGTCACCATTAGAAAATTCACAGCTCCTCCAGACTGAAGCGTTTGAAATTAATAATAAAGATAAGAGCATTCAAATCAAAAAATTAAAAATCACTTCAATGTTAGTTTAACTAAATATTTCCTGAAGCTATGAGTGTAGCCTGTGTAATTCAGCAACGGACTTTAAAAGGATACACGTGAAATAATATTATTTACAACCAGGGAATGAACTCCAACTGGCTCCCAACCACGTGCTTTGATTCATGTACTTTGGACAGTCGTTTAGTCATTTGATCCTACCCCAGTCGAATTTCAGGGATACAACAGAGATGTCTGTAGTGGTTTAGCCCTGGCCAACGACCAAGGCCCCACTAGTACTGCTCTTTTCCCCCTTCCGAATTGAACTGTGTTACTAAACCATGATAAGACATGCTGGCAGAGGAGCAAAATCAGGCTGAGACAAGGTCAGTGCTTCTAAGTGATAAAGTGAATTTATTACAGAGTCAAAGGAGCAAGCAAAAACAAAGGAACATCTCCTAAACATTCTTCCTCAGCTGTCCTCCCATCCTCCCCCCCTCCCTCACAGCCCTCTCTCTCCTCCCTGATCGTAAGGGGAACCCGGGGAGGGGGTTTTTCTCTAATGAGTTTAGTCCTCAGATGCTCAGGTGTTTCCTCTTCTTAGCAATTATACCTGGAGGGGTCTCTCTCTTTCTCTCCTTTGGCACCATGGCACGGTTTGCAGAAGTTGGCACGCAGCC